>JAVSCE010001090.1:0-330342 GCA_032199065.1 Smutsia gigantea
GAGTATTTTTCATCTACGTTCATCAGGGATATTGGTCTGTAATTTTCTTTTTTGGTGAAGTCTTTGCCCGGTTTTGGTATTAGAGTGATGCTGGCTTCATAGAATGAGTTTGGAAGTATTCCCTCCTCTTCTATTTTTTGGAAAACTTTAAGGAGAATGGGTGTTATTTCTTCTCTGTATGTCTGGTAGAATTCAGAGGTGAATCCATCTAGTCCGGGGGTTTTGTTCTTGGGTAGTTTTTTTGATTACCAATTCGATTTTGTGGATTGGTCTGTTTAGTTTTTCTGTTTTTGCTTGGTCAGTCTTGGAAGGTTGTATTTTTCTAAGAAGTTGTCCATTTCTTCTATGTTTTCCAGCTTGTTAGCATATAGATTCTCATAATATTCTCTTACGATTCTTTGTATTTCTGTGGGGTCCATCGTGATTTTTCCTTTCTCATTTCTGATTGTGTTTATGTGTGTAGATTCTCTTTTTCTATTAATGAGTCTGGCTAGGGGTTTATCTATTTTGTTTATTTTTTCAAAGAGCCAGCTCTTGGTTTAATGATTTTTTCTATTGTTTTATTCTTCTCAATTTTATTTATTTCTTCTCTAATCTTTATTATGTCCCTCCTTCTGGTGACTTTGGGCCTCATTTTTTCTTCTTTTTCCAATTTCAGTAATTGTGTCTTAGACTATTCATTTGGGAATGTTCTTCCTTCTTTAAATAGGCCTGGATTGCAATATACTTTCCTCTTAGAACTGCGTTTGCTGCGTCCCACAGAAGTTGTGGCTTTGTGTTATTGTTATTAGTCTCCATATATTCTTTGATTTCTGTTTTGATTTGCTCGTTAACCCACTGATTAATTAGGAGAGTGTTGTTAAGTCTCCATGTATTTGCGAGTCTTTTTGATTTCTTTCTAAAATTTATTTCTAGTTTTATACCTTGGTGATCTGAGAAGTTGGTTGGTAGGATTTCAATATTTTTGAAATTACTGAGGTTCTTTTTGTGGCCTAGTATGTGGTCTATTCTGGAAAATGTTCCATGTGCACTTGAGAAGAATGTGTATCCTGTTGCTTTTGGGTGTAGAGTTCTGTAGATGTCTGTTAGGTTCATGTGTTCTAGTGTGTTGTTCAGTGCCTCTGTGTCTTTACTTATTTTCTGTCTGTTTGATCTGTCCTCTGGAGTGAGTGGTGTATTGAAGTCTCCTAAGATGAATGCATTGCTGTCTTTTTCCTCCTTTATTTCTGTTAGTATTTGTCTCACATATGCTGGTGCTCCTGTGTTGGGTGCATATATATTTATAATGGTTATATCTTCTTGTTGGACTGACCCCTTTATCATTATGTAATGTCCTTCTTTATCTTTTGCTACTTTCTTCGTTTTGAAGTCTATTTTGTCTGATACAAGTACTGCAACACCTGCTTTTTTCTCTTTGTTGTTTGCATGAAATATCTTTTTCCATCCCTTCACTTTTAGTCTGTGTATATATTTGGATTTGAGGTGAGTTTCTTGTAGGCAGCATATAGATGGGTCTTGCTTTTTTATCCATTCTGTTACTCTGTGTCTTTTGATTGGTGCATTCAGTCCATTTACATTTAGGGTGATTATTGATAGATATGTACTTATTGCCATTGCTGGCTTTAGATTCGTGGTTACCAAGGGTTCAAGGGTTGCTTCTTTACTATCTAACAATCTAACTTAACTTTCTTGTTAAGTTATTGTAAACACAGTCTGATGTTTCTTTATTTCTCTCCCTTCTTATTCCTCCTCCTCCATTCTTTCTATAATAGGTGTTTTATTCTTTGCCTTTAGTTAGTATTTGGATGGTCTGCTTTCTTTGCTATGATTTTATTTTCTCTGGTGACATCTTTTTAGCCTTAGGTGGGCTTCCATCTAGAGCAGTCCATTTAAGATATCCTGTAGTGGTGGTTTATGAGAGGCAAACTCTCTCAACTTTCGTTTATTTGGAAATTGTTTAATCCCTCCATCATATTTAAATGATAATCGTGCTGGATACAATATTCTTGGTTCGAGGCCCTTCTGTTTCATAACGTTAAATATATCATGCCATTCTCTTCTGGCCTGTAAGGTTTCTGTTGAGAAGTCTGATGATAGTCTGATGGGTTTTCCTTTGTAGGTGATCTTTTTTCTCTCTCTAGCTGCCTTTAATACCCTGTCTTTATCTTTGATCTTTGCCATCTTAATTATTATGTGTCTTGGTGTTGTCTTCCTTGGGTCCCTTGTGTTGGGAGATCTATGAGCTTCGGTGGACTGCGAGACTACTTCCTTCCCCAGCGAGGGAAAGTTTTCAGCAATTATTTCTTCAAAGACACTTTCTATCCCTTTTTCTCTCTCTTCTTCCTCTGGTACTCCTATAATGCGAATATTGTTCCGTTTGGATTGGTCACACAGTTCTCTTAATATTCTTTCATTCCTAGAAATCCTTTTATCTCTCTCTGCCTCAGCTGCTCTGTACTCCTGTTCTCTGTTTTCTATTCCATTAACAGTCTCTTGCATCTCATCCATTCTGCTGTTAAGCCCGTCGATCGCTTGTCTGATTTCTGCATTGTCTTTCCTCAGTTCCCTCACTTCCTCCCTCAGCTCTTGCACATTTCTCTGTAGGTCCATCAGCATGGTTATGACTTTTATTCTGAATTCTTTTTCAGGGAGGCTGTGCATTTCCATCCCTTCAGACTCCCTCTCTGGGGTTGTGTGGTTGATTTTGGTCTGAACCATATTCCTCTGTCTTTTCATGGCTGTAGAACTGGTCACTGATAGTTGCCACGTATGTCAGCTGGGCTCTTTAAGACCGCCTCTTGGGGTGCCGAGTCCACTCGGGTGTAGCTGCACGCTGTGCGCTTTCCTGTGTATTCTCATCTCTCTTTTAGGAATAGATGTATTTTCTGTGTTTTCGTAGATAAATATAGTGTTGGGAGGAGGTTTCTGCCCCCCTGCTCACACCGCCATCTTCCCGGAAGTTCTACTTGCATTTTTAAATTAATATAGACAAAAATTCATGGACAGTGTGTGAGAATGGATTTCAAGGGATTGGGATAACTGCGGAAAAAATATAAGTTGTATCATGCTGAACATATTGACATGGGCTCCTATGCAGATTCATCATTTAATGTTGCAGTTGGAGGAGTAAGGATGGGCTCTGATAGTTTGGTTGGTTGGCTGAAACATGGAACAAAAAGTGACACACAGTAAGTGAACTGGAAATGTTAGATCTGCCTAGGTTTAATGTAGAGGAAAGGATTTAACGTCTTAGGGAGATTACATGTTAGAGTGGATATGTTATTTAAGACCTCACTATAGGGAAAATGGAATTTCCATGGCCAGGATCTTCACCTAATCCTAATCTACTCACTTTGTGTACATGTAATGATGTAATACTCAGGCACATGCTTGCATACCCATTGGCAATAAGCCATTATTGCCTGTGTTGCTATTAAAAAGAGCTCCAACTGTTGCTAAGAGTAGAGGAGAGCAGAGGCTGGAGTGGAGACAGAGCCTGGAGAGGAAGCAGTGCCTGAGGCAGAGACAAAAACCAACTTGCAACTTGCAGACTGCTCGGGAAGCAGATGGGGGCTTGACCTGCCAATAAAGGTTGATATAAACGCTTTAACCCCCAATGTTCCATCCCATTGTTAATTTTCAGTCTCATTGAATCCAGAGTGAGCTTGCCCAGAACTGAAACTCCCCTCGGCCTGGAGCTACGATCACTCACACTGGGAGGGCCCAGGAGACAAACCTTTCATCATGACTATGAGAAGTAATTTCTGAGGGGAATCCCAGGATCCCTGATGAGCCCTGTGATTACTGTTTATGTAGCCAGACCTTGCAGTGTGGACTTTGGTCACTGAATTGGAAAAACCTAATGCAGTGGGAGTAATTGGACTCTGGGGTGCCTGGGGCCAAGTGGCAACACTCAACCACCAAAGGTAGAGACTCTAGTTAACCGTCATGGACTCCAGAATCCAAGCAGGAATCAGAATACTCTGACTCATATACCCCCATGGTGTTGTATGGTGTTGGCTGATTCCATGATGTTCCTAGAATAGAAGAGATAGAAACCCTGCTGAATTCTTACTTGTTCTGTATAAGCAAAAAATATCTAGATCAACTGAACAAAAACATAACCTACATTATAAAAACAAAGAGTCAAGACTCCTCAGTCAATTCCCAGACTTCACAGAGCCTGTTACTGATCTGGAACCCCTTGAATAAAGACAGGCTAGGTACCCTTAAGGAAGAACCCCAACACACCAAAAACTCACTGTTTATCTTTCTCCCAGCCTACCCAAAAGGAACCTGCTTTTTCCTGGGTAACTGTGCACTGGGGAAAAGAAAAATTGATATTTATGAGAACTATTAAGCACTTATTCTAAACTGACACTAATTCTGAGAGACCTAAAACATCACTGTGGTCCACCAGTCTGTTTAGAGCCTTATGAAGGTCAGTGGTCAATAGAGTCTTACCTCAGGTTTGTCTCACAGTGGACACAATGGATCCCCAAATCTATCCTATTGTTATTTCCCCAGTTCTGGAATGCATAAATGGAATAGATACAGTCATCAGCTGGCAGAATCCTCACATTGGTACCCTGACTTGTGGAGTAATAGCTCACACCTGTTAGATGACTGTCATTAAAAAACAACCATATGATCCGTATGTATATGTATGCCTTGGATATATACCGTCTGAGTATATATCCAAAGGTTACTATGGTGGGAAAAGTCCACTAGAAGCCATTAGAACTACCTTAATGTAGGAAAATACTAAACTAAGAAACAATACTACATCCCTGGAGGGATTGCAGAAATTAGTACCACCATCAAGGATCTAAAAGATGCTGGAGTGGTGAATCCCACCATGTCTCATCCCCATTTGCCTGTGCAGAAGAGAGATATATCTTACAGAATGACTGGATTACTGTAATTTTAACCATGTGATTTCAACTGCAGCTGCTGTTCCTGATGTAGATAATAGTTTTAGCAAATTAATACATCTTCCAGTACCTGGAATGCAGCTATTGATTTGGAAGATCAAAACCATAATGAAATATCTCACACTTGTTAGAATGGCTGTCATTAAAAAAACAAGAGATAACAAATGCTGTCAAGGATGTGGAGAAAAGGGAACTCATGTGCACTATTGGTAGGAATATAAATTGTTGCAGCCACTGTGGAAAACAATATGGAGGGTCCACAAAAAATGAAAACTAGAACAACCATACGATCCATATATATATATATGCCATGGATATATACCTTCTGAGTATATATCCAAAGGAAATGAAATCACTATCTCAAAGAGATATCTGCAACCCATGTTTATTGCAGCATTGTTTACAATAGCCACATCATAGAAACAACCCTAGTGTCTGTTGATGAATGAACTGATAATGAAACTGTGATATTCATATATATATATGAATATTATTTGGTTGCAAAAAAAGAAGGAAATTCCACCATTTGCTACAACATGAATAGAACTTGAGAGCATCATGCTAAATGAAATTATTCAGATAGAGACAGATAAATGCTGTATGGTCTCACTATATGTACAATGTATAAAAGTGAATTCATAGAAACAGAGAGTAGATCAGTGGTTGCCAGGGGCAGAGGATGGAGAGTGGGGGAAATGGGTGGACGTGGTCAAAGCACAAAACTTCCAGTTATAAGATGAATAAGTTATGAGATGTAACATACAGCATGGTTAACAATACCATATTGGATACTTGAAAGTTGCTAATAGAGTAATTCTTAAAAATTATCACCACACACACACAAAATGTGATGGATGTGTTAACTAACATTATATTTGTAATCATTTCACAATATATACATGTATCAAATCATCATATTGTACACCTCAAACTTACACAATGTTATATGAAAATTATATCTCAATGCTGCTCATAAAATTAAAAAAATCCTATATGTAGAAAGAATGGCATCAAAGTACAGTTCTCATTTGATCTTTTGCCATTTTACTCTTAACAGGGCTCTCTACATTAACAATAAAAATTTATATATATTTATACTTATATAATATATGTATATTCAATATTATAATATTTAGCTTCCACTATGTTGTGTAAATGGGTTTCTATTAGAAAGTAAGTTGGCCTTAGTATAAATAAACAATTTAAATTAATATATTATTAAGTGTTACTAGGCAGCTTTGAGTTGTCCAAAAATAACTTAACAGCAGAAAATGAAATATGAATTGATGTCTAAAGAAGATCAGGGTTTGGAAAATCCTCAAAGAGGAGAAAGGTACCCCAGGGTGTAGTATATGAAACAGGTGAGGCACAGAGGCAGTACAAAGCAAAACAAAAAAACAGATAAAGGAGCCACTGAAGGTTTTTTTGTTATTTTGCAATCTCCACATCCCAATATTAGAAAATTATTACAGTTTCTGTCTTTTCTGGAGTCCATTTGTTCAGGATTATAACAGAATTGCTTTATAGTTTAAATCTTCCAGCTGTCCTGAATGGAATAAGTAGGGATGGAGTACTTTGTGTGGGAGATAGAGCAAATTTGAGGAGATACTAGAATAGATAAGTTATTTCCTATTTTATTTTGGTCCCAACTAGCTTGAACGTAAGTTAGAAAGTTTTGCTTTCCTCAACTGGTCTGAATTTATTATTTTTTGAAAATCCATAATGTTTATATGAGGCTTAGTGTTGATGGTCATTGTTCCTATGAATAAGTTATAGTTTTATTCAGGCATTATCCAATTGAAATACATGAAACATGATCTTAGAAAACTGTAGGTAAACAGTATAATAAATACCATTTTAATAGAAAAGATATGCTTCTAAAAACATACGTTCAGACTGAGCATAAAATAAGAAGGAAATATTCAAATAAAACACATGCACAAAGAGATGTTTTGCTTTGGTTAATAAGAAGGCAGTAGCATTTGATTTCTCTTTATAACTTCTTATGACAAAAATTAATTAAATGGACAGTCCCTTTAATCACGACTACATAGACATCATGTTGGATATATCAGTGTTCTAAAACAACGTTTTTCAAAACATATTCCTTAACGTCAATCCACAAAATGCTTCTCTTCAAAAAAAATACACTATGCATACATAGGTATAAGGTCCACCACATATATTATTCCCTCTTGAAATTACATTGATGATATGATATCATAGGCTCTGAGAAGCTCTGTAATAAATGAACCTACTTTGAATTGTTTATCATGTAGTGTTTCATGAAACTTAAATTTTTAAGTGCTGCCTTGACATAGTTGAAACTCACAGGGCCTCAGAGGCTTACCAAAGATATGCCTACCCATCAGGAAGGTGTCCTCCAATGGCTAGTTCTCCATTAGTTGGATTAGCTGCACCATACCTAGACTTGAACTTAAGGGGTTTAGTTCCCTACCATCCACTCAAACAAGCCAATCACATCCCCCCATAGGAACCAGGGGTTACCTCACCTCTTATTACTACAAAGCCTTTTTCCCAGTCCCCTTTGGTTTACTTTGCTCCTGAGTGCAACTCTTATATGGCCCTGCATGGTGTGTGATGTCCTCCTTTCTAGCAGTAAGTATATGTGACTAATAAACTGCTGTCAATCTCATCTGTCCAGTAGTGGGAGTTTATCCATCTCATACAACTTAGGGCAGGAAAGCTTTCCTTCACTAATAAGATGGGTAGGAGGTGATCAGAACACATGGCTTCCCTATAAAAACAGAGTTCTTTTGCTTGTTCCATTGGAATTAGTGTCTCATATACCCATACACATATCTGGAGAAATGCTATCCTACGTTATTGAGCAAAGATTCTGTGGTTAAAGAATTATATAGAATGTATTTTCTAGATAACACTCATCAAATCAATAGTAGAAAAGAGCAAAAAAAACAGAAACAAAACTTTCCATTGAGAACCTACTATGTGGAGTAAACTCAGCTCTCAGAATACTAAGAGATACAATATATGATTCTCTTCAGGGTTATATAAGGATTATGTGATCTGTTTTAGAAATTTTATTTGGGTTAATATAGTAAAGCTTTATTGAAGAACAGTCATGAATAGTCAAAGGGACTTGAAAGGGAAGATGAACTAGTCTCTGAAAAAAATGTATGTTGAGGCAAGTGGGTATAAAGGACAACCAAGTGTCAGCATGTGTAAGAGCTAAGGCACAGTCATGGATAAAAAGGAAGCAAGTCTTTTCAGACTTCCAGACTATTGTATTTGGAGAGAACTAAGAATATAGAGGAACAGTGTACACAGAACACAGTCCTTTGTAGGAAAGACTATGGAATAAAATGGACCTGGTAAATGTAGAACAATTTGCAAGGAATTGTATGACCTATAAAGGAGTTAAACTTTATCCAGAAGGCAATAGAAAGAACAAGGGTGGATGAGTTCAGAAATAATGTCCAAAAAAGAATGATAGATTCTAATTCTTTAAGTAATGCTATACTTGACATTAAAAAGGACATAATATAGTGACTGAAACTTTTCTCATGGAGTCTTTATTTAGAATTTCAGTAGGTATATTAAAGTTATATGAACTCTAACATAATGCTAAATGAAAATCTCCAAATGCTTCTAAAAAAATCCAGGGGTCAAAGAAGAGGTCTCCAGAGAAATTAGAAAATACTTAGCATAAAATGAAGTAGAGAAAGTCAATGAAACAAAATCTGATTCCTGAAAACATGATTAAAAATGTTATACCTCTAGCCAGACTGACAAATAAAGAAGGATAACACAAATTACCAAAATGAAGAATGAAAGAGGGCATACCAGTACAAACTCACAGACATTATAAGAAAAATAAGGGAATGTTCCTAACTCTCTACACATGAGTTAAATAACTTAGAAGAAAATGAGTCATTTCCTTGAAAATAGAAAGTTACAGTGACAAAATAGAACTCACCTATGATGAAATAGATAACCTGAATAGTCCTATGTCTATTAAAGAAATCAAATTTGTAGTTAAAAACCTTATTAAATAGAAAACTTTATTCAGAGATCATTTTAGGAATACCATCAAACATTTAAAGAAGTAATAACACTAATTCTACAGCAATCTCTTTCAGGAAAAGGGGACATTTATTCAGTTTAAATGTTTTTCTGATTTCCCTTGAGATTTCCTCTTCGACCCATGAATTTTTGAGAAAGGTACTGTTTAATTTCCAAGTATTTGGAAGTTTTCCAGTTATTATGCAGACTTCATATAATTTTAACAGAACTGAAATTCTAAACAAAATGCTGTGGCAAGGGTGTTAACATACCTTCCTTTTAATAGTGGGTGTTCATATAGTTAAAGAATCAGAACTCTTTATACCCTACTTATTTTATGAGTCTACAATTACCCTGATACCAAAAAACGAAGACATTCCAAGTAAGGAAAGCTATAGACCAATAGCCATCATGAACATATGAAAAATTCTCAAAACAATTAGCCAATCGAATCCACAAGAATAATATACCATGGTTAAGTAGAATTTTCCCCAGGATTCAAACCTTGTTCAATACTCAAAACCAATCAAGAAAGATACATTTTTCAGGACCAGCATTTTGGAGTTTTTATAAGAGGAGAGACCTGTGTTTTTAATTCCTTGTCATCCATGTCCACCTGTATTGTTTCACCTACACCTCAGGATCTGTAGGTGGATCCCATCCAGGATACAGCATTACATTTAGTCATCATTGACTCCTTCAGCTCCTCAGACTGTAACAGTTTTTCATACCTCATACCTTGTGGCTTTACCAGTTTTGAGGAGTACTTGTCAGGTGTTTCATAAAATTATCTCTCACTTCAAAAAAAAAATAACAATCAAGAGTAACCTAACAAATTAACAGTCTAAAAAAGAGAAAATCATTAGATCATATCAAATGAAGTATAAAAGACATTTGAAAAAATTCAACATTCATTCATGATAAAAATTCTCAGCAAAGCAATGATGGAAAAGAACTTCCTTCACCTAAAAAAACCCACACCTGACCCAATACTTAATGGTAAAATACTGAATTCCTTCTCAGTATTGAGAAGGTTGGGAAGAAAATAGGTATTTTTAATGTCATCACTCTGGTTAAATATTGTAGCCAATACAATAAAGTAAGAAAAAGAAAGTGCACAGCTTGACAAGTTTAAAAAGAGCATTGGTATTGTCCAGAGATTACATTGAAAATATCAATGAATCTACAAAAAAAAGACTTCTTGAACTAGTGAGGATATCAAGACCACAAAATACAAGATCATCTTTCTGAAACCAATTGTATTTCTATATGATATGTATCAGAAAAATTGGAAACCAACAAAAATACAATACCATGTACAATAATTCTCAAAAAATGTTTCAGCATACATACAGCAAAACATGTTCAGGATCTGTGCACTGAAAACTATACAAAGCTAATGAAAGAAATCAATGACCTAATAAACCAAGAGGCATACCATGGATTGGGAGACCAAATAAGATATCAATTCTTCACAAACTGAACTATAGATTGGATGCAATTCCAATAAATTTTTTTGAAATATAAACAGACTCCAATATTTATTTGTAAAGGGAAAGCAATCATAATAACCAAATAATTCTTTAAAAAATAAACAGTAGAGAGATTCTCAAGTTGGCAGCTTGAGTAGGGTGGTGGAAATCTCCTCCCCAAACCATATATATTTTGAAATACAGCAAATACAACTATTCATAAAAGAGTGACCAGAAGATACAGTACACCAACCAGGCTACATCTGTGAGCACCCAACATCTCACAGAAAAGGGTAAGATACAAAGCCGTGACCCGGCAGGTCCCGAGCACTTCCCCCATCCCAGATTACCGTGGGAGGAAAAGAATCAGAGTGGGGAGGGAGTGGAAGCACAGGACTGCTAAATAATCAGCCCTAGTAATCTGCACTGGGAGGACAGAAACACATTGCATGGTGCTCTGGATATTAGAGGAGTGGAAAAGCAAAATCCAAGACTAAGACTGAGAACAGGTTCCCAAGCCAGCTGCCCTGGAACAAGAGCAGGCACTTTAAAGTCTTAAAGGGACAAATTTTTAACAGGTGGACAAAATCATCCTGGTACACTCAGCTCAGCAAGATGGGAACTTTAAGGAACTTCAGGCACCCTATCCCCCTGGGTGGCAACGCAGCTCTGAGGCCCCTCACGGCGATAGGCAGAGTGACATTCCTTCATCCCTGATGGCACCTGAGAGCAAACCGGCTGTTCCCACCATTGCTGCAAACCAGCCAGAGAGCAGCCCCGCCTACAGCAACCACACAGCTTAACACGGGTGCTTCTCCCTGCACGCGGCTGACCACCTCGGACCCAGAGGCTGCTTCCTGCATGTGGTTGAATGGTGCAGACAGTGGACACGGGCATAGAGTTCACGAGGCACGAAGGGGCTTTGTTCTCATGGCAGAACAGGCACCACATGCCTGCAAGCCCCCCAGCGCCCTAGGCCATCCCGAGAGCCCCCCCAGCCCACAGCAGGTCAGGGGATTAATCCAGAGGCTGCTCCCTGTGTGTTGTATTCTGGCAGAGACAGAGGAGATTGGCATAGAGTCCAGGAGGCACAAATGGGGCTTTGTTATCGCAGCAGAACACATGCCACTCACCTGCAACGCCAGCCAGTGCTCTAGGCCATCCTGAGGGCCTCCCTGCACATGGCAGCTCAGGGGATTAACCCAGAGACTGCTCCCTGCTGGTGGTTTACCGGCACAGACAGAGGAGACAGGCAAGGAGACCGGGAGGCACAGAGGGGCCTTGTCCTTGTGGCAGAACATGCGATGCTGGCCTGCGACCCCTGCCATTGCCGTAGGCCATCCAGAGGGACTCCCTGCCCACAGCAGCTTAGGGGATTAACCCAGAGATTGCTCTGTGTGCATGGTTGACTGGCACAGACAGAGGAGATCGGCGGGGAGACTGGGAAGAGGCCTTGTCCTTGCGACAGACACATGTGATCCTGGCCTGTGACACCTGCCAGTGCCCTAGGCCAGCCCGAGAGCCACCACACCCATGGCAGCCTAGGGGATTAACTCAGAGGCTGCTTGCAGTGTGTGGTTAACTGGCAAAGACAGAGGAGAAAGGCATGGCGATGGGTAAGCAGGAAGGGACTTTGTTCTCCCTGCTGACACACGTCACTCGCCGGTGACTACTCCAATCACAATGAAAAGGCAGAAGAAACTTATTCAATACAATATTTCTCAAACACCAGAAAGAGGGCTTGGTGAGACTGAAATCACAAATCTTCCTGAAAAGAAATAAAAATAAAAATCATAAGCATGCTGATGGAGCCACAGAGAAATATTCAAGAGCTAAGGGATGAATTCAGGAGGGAGATAACAGAAATGAAACAAACAATGCAAGGATTTAAGAGCAGACTGGATGAGATGGAAGAGACTGTTAATGGAATAGAAATCAGAGAACAGGAATACAGAGAAGCTGAGGCAGAGAGTTAAAAGGATCTCTAGGAATGAAAGAACATTAAGAGAATAATGTGGCCAATCCAAACGGAACAATATTCGCATAATAGAGGTACCATAAGAAGAAGAGGGAGAAAAAGCAAGAGAAAGTGTCTTTGAAGAAATAATTGCTGCAAAATTCTCCAATCTGGCAAAGGAAATAGTCTCTCAGGCCATGGATGTCCACAGATCTCTGAACACAAGGGACCCAAGGAGGACAACACCAAGACATATAATAATTAAAATGGAAAAGATCAAGGACAAGGACAGAGTATTAAAAGCAGCCAGCAAGGGAAAAAAGATCACCTAAAAAGGAAAACCAATCAGGCTATCATCAGACTTCTCAGCAGAAACCTTACAGGCCAGAGGGAGAGGCATGATATATTCAATGCAATGAAATAATAGCGCCTCAAACCAAGAATACTCTATCGAGCAAGACTATCATTTAAATTTGAAGGAGGAATTAAACAATTCTCAGATAAGCAAAAGTAGAGGGAATTTACCTCCCACAAACCATCTCTACTGTGTATTTTAAAGGGACTGCTTTAGATGGAAGTATGCCTAAGGCTAAATAGCTGTCACCAGAGAAAATAAAACCACAGCAAAGAAAGTAGACAAACCAAATACTAACTAAATACAAAAGACATCAGCTACCCACAAAATCAGTAAAGGGAAACACAAAGAGTACAAAATGAAACACCTAACATATAAAGAGTGGAAGAGGAAGAAAAAGAAGGGAGAGAAATAAAGAACCATAAGACTGTGTTTATAATAGCATAATAAGTGAGATAAGTCACATGGTTAGATACTAAAGAAGCTGCCCTTGAACCTTTGGTAACCACGTATCCAAAGCCTGCCATGGCAACAAGTACATATCTATCAATAATCACCCTAAATGTAAATGGACTGAATGCACCAGTCAAAAGACAGAGTAATATAATGGATAAAAAAGCAGACCCATCTATATGCTGCATACAAGAGACTCACTTCAAACCCAAAGACATACACAGACTGGAAGTGAAGAGATGGAAAAAGACATTTCATGCAAACAATAGAGACATAAAAGTAGGTGTTGCAGTACTTGTATCAGACAAAATAGACTTGAAAACAAAGAAAGTAACAAGGGACAAAGACGGACATTACATAATGATAAAGGGGTCAGTCCAACAGGAGGGTATAACCATTATAAATATCTGTACCCAACACAGGAACACCTACATATGTGAAACAAATACTAACAGAATTGAAGGGGAAAGTAGAATACAATGCATTCATTTTAGGAGACTTCAACACAACACTCACTCCAAAGAACATGTCAACCAGACAGGAACTAAGTAAGGACACAGAGGCACTGAAGAACACATTACAACAGATGGACCTAACAGACATGTACAGAACTCTATACCCAAAAGAGGCAGGATACACATTCTCCTCAATTGCATATGGAGCATTTTCCAGAAGAGCCCACATACCGGGCTACAAAAAGAGCCTGAAGAAATTAAAAAAGATTGAAATTCTACCAACCCACTTCTCAGATCACAAAGGTATAAAACTAGAAATAAATAGTACAAAGAAAAGAAAAAGGCTCACAAACACATAGAGGCTTAACAACATGTTCCTAAGTAACTGATCAATGACCAAATTAAAACAGAGATCAAGCAATATATGGAAACAAATGACAACAATAGCATAAAGCTCCAACTTCCGTGGGACGCAGCAAAGGCAATTCTAAGAGGAAAGTATATAGCAATCCAGGCCTATTTAAAGAAGGAAGAACAGTCCCATATGAATAGCCTAAAGTCACAATTATGGAAACTGGAAAAAGAATAACAAATGAGGTGCAAAATCGGCAGAAGGAGGGATATAATAAAGATAAGAAAAGAAATAAATAAAATTGAGAAGAAAAAAAGTAATAGATAAAATTAATCAAACCAAGAGCTGGTTCCTTGAGAAAATAAACAAAATAGATAAAACCCTAGCCAGAGTTATTAAGAAAAAAAGAGAATCTACATACATAAACAGAATCAGAAATGAGAAAGGAAAATTCACAACAGACACCACAGAAATGCAAAGAATTATTAGAGAATACTTTGAAAAACTATATGTAACAAACTGGATAACCTAGAAGAAGAAATGGAAAACTTTCTAGAAAAATACAACCTTCCAAGACTGACCCAGGAAGAAACAGAAAATCTAAACAGAGCAGTTACCAACAATTGAATCAGTAATCAAAAAACTACCCAAGAACAAAACCCCTGGACCAGATGGATTCACCACTGAATTTTATCAGACATTTAGAGAAGACATAATACCCATTCTCCTTAAAGTTTTCCAAAAAATACAAAAGGAGGGAATAATTCCAAACTCATTCTATGAAGCCAGCATCACTCTAATACCAAAACCAGGTAAAGACACCACAGAAAAAGAAAATTACAGACCAATATACCTGATGAACATAGATGCAAAAGTACTCAACAAAATATTAGCAAACTGAATTCAAAAATACATCAGGAGGAGCACACACCATGATCAAGTGGGATTCATCCCAGGGATGCAAGGATGGTAAAACATTCGAAAATCCATCAACATCATCCACCACATTAACAAAAAGTAGGACAAAAGCCACATGATCATCTCCATAGCTGCTAAAAAAGCATTTGACATTCATGATAAAAACTCTCAATGAAATGGGTATAGAGGGAAAGTACCTTAACATAATAAAGGCCATATATGACAAACCCACAGCCAACATCATACTTAACAGTGAGAAGCTGAAAGCTTTTCCCCTAAGATCAGGAACAAGACAAGGATGCCCACTCTCCCTGCTTTAATCAACATAGTACTGGAGGACCTAGCCACGGCAATCAGACAACACAAAGAAATAAAAGTCATCCAGACTGGTAAGGAAGAAGTCAAACTGTCACTGTTTGCAGATGACCTGATATTGTACATAAAAAACCTTAAAGAATCAACTCCAAACTATTAGAACTAATATCTGAATTCAGCAATGTTGCAGGATAAAAAACGAATACACAGAAATCTGTTGAATTCCTATACACTAATGATGAACTAGCAGAAAGAGAAATCAGGAGAACAATTCCATTCACAACTGCATCAAAAAGAATAAAATACCTAGGAATAAACGTAACGAAGGAAGGGCAAGACCTATACCCCGAAAACTGCAAGACACTCTTAAGACAAATTAAAGAGGACACTAACAAATGGAAACTCATCCCATTTTCTTGGCTAGGAAGAATTAATATTGTCAAATCGCCATCCTGCCTAAAGCAATCTACAGATTCAATGTAATCCCTATCAAAATACCAACAGCATTCTTCAACGTACTGGAACAGATAGTTCTAAACTTCATATGGAACCACAAAAGACTCCAAATAGCCTAAGCAATTATGAGAAGGAAGAATAATGCTGGGGGGATTATGCTCCCCAACTTCAAGCTCTACTACAAAGCCACAGTAATCAAGACAATTTGGTACTGGCACAAGAACAGACACATAGACCAGTGGAAAAGAATAGAGAGTCTGGATATTAACCCAAGCATATATGGTCAATTAATATATGATAAAGGAGCCATGGATATACAATGGGGAAATGACAGCCTCTTCAACAGCTGTTGTTGGCAAGAGAATGAAACTGGATTACTGTCTAACCCCATACACAAAAGTAAACTTGAAACGGATCAAAGACCTGAATGTAAGTCATGAAACCATAAAACTCTTAGTAGAAAACATAGGCAAAACTCTCTTGAATATAAAAATGAGCAGCTTCTTCATAAATATATCTCCATGGGCAAGGGAAGTAAAAGCAAAAATTAACATGTAGTACTATTTCAAACTAAAAAGCTTCTGTACAGGAAAGGATACCGTCAGTGGAACCAAAAGGCATCCTATGGTATTGGAGAATATATTCATAAATGACATATCTGATAATGGGTTGACATCCAAAATATACAAAGATCTTATGCACCTCAACAAACAAAAAGCAAATAATCATGTTAAAAAATGGGCAGAGGATCTGAACTGACACTTCCCTAAAGAAGAAATTCAGATGGCCCACAGACACATGAAAAGGTGCTCCACATTGCTAATCATCAGAGAAATGCAAATTAAAACCACAATGAGATATCACCTCACACCAGTAAGGATGGCCAACATCCAAAGCACAAACAACAACAAATGTTGATGAGGATGTGGAGAAAAGGGAACCCTCCTACACTGCTGGTAGGGATGCAAATTAGTTCAACCATTGTGGAAAGCAGTATGGAGGTTTCTCAAAAAACTCAAAATAGAAATACCATTTGACCCAGGAATTCCACTCCTAGGAATTTACCCTAAGAATGCAGCAGCCCTGTTTCAAAAAGACAGATGTACCCCTATGTTTATCACAGCACTATTTATAATAGCCAAGATATGGAAGCAACCTAAGTGTCCATCAGTAGATGAATGGATAAAGAACAGGTGGTACGTATACGCAATGGAATATTATTCAGCCATAAGAAGAAAACAAATCCTACCATTTTCAGCAACACTGTTGGAGCTAGAGGGTATTATGCTCAGTGAAATAAGCCAGGTGGAGAAAGACAAGTATAAAATGATTTCACTCATCTGTGGAGTATAAGAACAAAGAAAAAACTGAAAGAACAGAACAGCAGCAGACTCACAGAACCCAAGAATGGACTAACAGTTACCAGAGGGAAAGGGACTGGGGAAGATGGGTGGGAAGGGAGGGATAGGGTAAAAAGGGGCATTACAATTAGCACACATAATGTAGAGCAGGGGCTTGGGTAGGGCTGTACAACACAGAGAAGAGAAGTAGTGATTCTATAGCATCTTACTATGCTGATGGACAGTGACTGTAATGGGGTATGTGGTGGGGATTTGATAATGGGGGGGATCTAGTAACCACAATGTTGATCATTTAATTGTATATTAATGATACCAAAAAAAACTCCACAGTGAATTATATTGAAAAAACTTCTGTGATAAGAAAATGAAATAAACAGTAAAGTTTGAGAATTCACTAACCATTTTAAGGCAAGAAAAAACCACAGCAATTAAGAGAGTGTGATTATTTGAGAAGGCATAGACACATAGGTCAATGAAATACAGTAGGGAGCTCAGGTATAGACCCACCAAAATATGTCCAATTGGTTTTTGATGAAGGCATAAAGTCAACTCAATTAAATAAGAATAGCTTTTTAAACAAATAGTTTTCAAACAATTAGACAACTCTATGCAAAACATGAATCTCTTCTTAAGCCTCGTACCTTATACAAAAATTAACTCCATATGATTCATAGATGTAAAAGCAAAACAAAACTAGTCAACTTTAAGAAGAAACCCAGAGAAACTAAATTTGACCTTGCATTATTAGATATAACACCAAAATTATGATCCATAGAAGAAAATAATTAATCTGGACCTCATTAAAATGAAAAATTTTCACTCTTCAAAAGAGAGGAAAACAGTTTGGCAGTGTTTTATGAAGTTGAACACGCACTCGCCATATGACTTAGCAGTCCTACTTCTGGTTATTTACCCTAAAGAAATAAATACTTACTTTCTTTAAAAGAAAATCTGTACCCAAATGTTTATAGTAGTCTTTTCATAATTGTTCAAAACTGGAAAAAAAATGTCCTTCAATGCGTGAATGGGTAAATAAACTGGGAACCTCTACACAATAGAATACAGCTCAGCAATAAGCAAGAAAAAGCTGTTGAGCCCCAAAAGAATGTGGATGAATCTCAAAGATATTAGGCCAAGTTAGAAAAAACAAGCCAGTCACAAAAAGTCACATGCTATATGATTCCATTTATGTGACATTCTGGAAAGGACAAAACTATAGGGAAGGAGACTGAGGATTGCCAGATGTTCAGGTTGGGGGAGGGTTTGACTATAAAGGGACAGCATGGAGGGGTTTTTTGGGGATGAAAATATTTTAGATCCTGACTGCGATGTTAGTTATAAAAACCCATATCTGTGTTGAAACTCAGAGTTGTACATCAATAAAGAGTACATTTCATACTATGTAAAATTTAAAAATAATGCTTTTTAAAATACTAGAGATTACAGAACACAGCCAGTTGCCTTGATTAGTTAAACAGACAAGAGTTGTATTGTTTAGAAGGAAAGGTATTGCTTTTTGTGTGTAGACCAGACAGGAAGATAACATGAAAGAACAACAGTGATAAAACCACCTTTGTCCTGGTGTGAGGCAGAAAGCCAGAAATGAGCAGGGTGGAAAGGAGAAAGGGAATACATCCCCCAAAGATGACTCAGGGAGTTGATCAAATAGAACCAGAAAGCCAGAAATGACTCAGAGTTCATCAGATTAAGCCACAGGGTCCAAGAGTGACTCAGGAAATGCCCAGGGTTCCCCAGATAAGAAACATAAGAGGCACGGGCAGAGCACAGCCCCTGTCCTCATTTCACCAATCAGAACAAGCCTAGAGAGCAGACAGCTGTCAATCAAGGACCTCTCTGCCCTGCCAAAAACCACATAAAAGAAGCCTCAGAATGAGCATCTATGCCTGCCTGTCTTATCTTAGGCAGGCCCGCTCTGCTACTTTGTGCAGTGTATTAAAACTTACTTTGCTTTCTTGGCTTTGGTCTCTCTAACTATATCTGACTTCCTTGCGACACTGAGCTGAGTCCTTTCCTTCCTAACAATGGCATATATCACAACCACTCACTGTACGAACTGAGAAAGGAGTTGGGGAATAAAGAAAAGACCAAGTCTTACTCCATCCACCCCAAGAAGGAGTGAGCAGCAGGCAGTGTTAGTTGAGAGAAAATTTGGGAAAGAAGAAATTATAATAATCAGTTATTTGATTATATGTCCTAAGTCTCCTGAATAGTCTTCCTGCTTTCAAATGACTTGCAAGTGGGAAAATAATGATAAAAGGAATACAAATGTGTGCATTTTGCTCTAAAAGCATTAATCATTTACTTGTTGGGTTTGCCCTATTAATCAAGTTATTCAGTGAATATTTCTGGAGCATCTATTACTTCTCTGACTGTATTATATTTCCTAGGAATATAACAGTGAGTAAAATAAAGCCTCTGGTCTCTGGAGCGTATAAGCTAACATAATAAGTCATGAAAGGTGCTCTGAAGTAGAATGTAGCAGAGTAGGGGGAAACAGAAGGAGGGGCAGGTGGTCCTGGTTACTGTCTGGAGCGATCCTGCAAGGCCCCCCTACAAGGTGACACATCAGAGCTACTAAAGTGGAGCCAATAGGAGAGGCATAGGCATACATGGCAGGAGATTTTCAATCTGAGGGAATAAACAGTGAGAGAGTGTGAAGCCAGCCAGTGCCAGGAACAGGGAGACCCAGTAAGGGAGAAAGGGAGGGAAAGGAAGTCAGACAAGTAAGGTGTGGTATGCAGTAGTGCCTTGATGGCCACAATAAAGACTGGATTTTTCTCTCTGCAACATGGTCACTGAGGGTTTTGAGCAGAGAAGTGATATGATCTGAGCTATGTATGAAAAGAATCATTTTGGATAATGTGTGGAAACTCATCTCAAAGAGGGTAAGAATGGAAGAGGGAAGACCAGTCAGAAGGCAGTTCCAATAACTGTCCCAGTGTCCCACAATTCAAGTCAATTCTGGCAGTTTACTTGCAGATATATGAGATCCCGCAGGTTAAGGAGCTCAGTCCTACAAGACAGTCCCCACTTCAGATACCAACAGCAAGTCCAGGTTGTCACCTGTGCTTCTGATCAGTTGGCTGTAAATGAGAGGTCACCACAGGTCCCGCACTGGCTTCAATTGCTTTGTAATAGCAGCTCACAGAACTCAGGAAACCAGTTTACCTACCTACTAGATTATTGGTTTATTATAAAAGGATGTAATTTAGGAACAACCAGATGGACAAGATACGTAGGGCAAGTTACGGGGAAAGGGTACACAGCCTCCATGCCTTCTCCAAGAGTGAGCCATTCTTGCAAAATCAACAGGTATTCACCAAACCTGAAGCTCTCTGAACCCTGTTCTTTCGGGGTTTTATGGAAGTTTCATTACATAGGCGTGACTGATTAAATCACTGATCATTGGCATTGATTCAGCCTCCAGCCCCTCTCCCCTCCCAGAGATAAGGGCAGTGGGACTGAAAGCTCCACCCCTCTAATTACAAGGCTGTTTCTCTTGGCAACTAGCCCCCATCCATAGGTGAGTGTCAAAACTCACCTCATTAACATAACAAAAGACTCCTTTGTTGCTCTCATCACTTAGGAAATTCCAAGAGTTTTAAAGAAGCACTATGTTCCTTTAAAAAAATAAAGCTAAATATTATTTCTCAATAGATCACAGTATCACAGGTTTCATCTGCATATATTGCAAAGTTATGTGCAAGAGAATTACTGTGAAATTGGCTATGGTGTGTGTGTTAGTGGTGGGCCAGTGGGTGGATTTCAAGGTTTGGAGTTTGAGCAACTAACTGGGTGCCAAAGGGAGTCATTTAATACGATGGGAAATCATTTGAGAGGGGATGGTTTGGAAGGGTCCACGAGTTCAATTTTGACGCTGATAAATATGAGATGACAATTTAACATCCATGTAGAAATGACAAGTAGGTAGTTGGATTTATGAGTCTTGAATTCAGGGTAGAAATAAGGGTTGGAGATACAAATTAATAATTAGGTCATTTCAAAGGGAACCTTGATAAGAATTACTGTGTTAGAAGAATTAATTTGTTATTTCATGAAAATAGATTGGAGAGTTTGCAGGTATGAGACGCACGAGGAAGCCATGGCAGTGACCTTAGCACTGGAGGAATGAGGCCTGGAGTGATGCATCAACAAGCAAGGAGAAGACAGTGAGGTGTGAGGAGGTGCGTATCAGGACAGTGAATCAGGAGTAACCCTCACACTGTGAGCCTGAGCTACTGGAAAACTGATGTTAAATCTGACAGAAATGGGGGGAGTAGAGAGGAATTGTGCAAAAAAAAAGGGAAAAAGATGAGTTAATTTTTAGAGGATCTGCGATGATAGAATAAAAATGTTTAGATACCCAGTTAGAGATGTGTGCCTAGAAGAGGGTGTGAGGATCAGAGAAACAGACACTTTGGGTTAGTAATAATAATAATAAATGATAGCAATAATAACATCAAGAGGTAACATTTATTGAATCCTTACCATTTGCCAAACATTGTTCCAGGCTTCTACATGTTTTGTTTAATTTAGGTCTAACAAAATTCCACAGGCTGGGGACTTTTCTCGTCTTCATTTCAAAGGTGGGGACGATGAGGGGTAGAGATGTTAAATCCCCAGCCAAGCTGTCAGGGTTCTAGCTGCGGCGGTTTGACTCTGGAGCCCCGGCTCGTAACACAGTGCTATGACTGAGGTTGTGCTCATTGAATATAAAAGGTTATACTCAACAACAACACACACACAAAAAAATGGTAGGGTCTCCCTTAAGTGCAGCCATTAAATTAATTTTTATAGCTTTCTTAATAATCTACAAACTCTTAAACTTTTTTTTTGCTTTCAAATCTGCTCAAGGAGGGGTCTGCAAACAGGATCATTAAACTTGTAATTAGTTTATAGGCTGCTGACAACTGGCCATGCAATGCATCAGAGCCCTGAGATAAAATTCTCTGGTGAAGAACAGCCCACTAAGAAATCTTCCTTCTGTATTAAGTTTATCCTAATATGTTGGAAAACATTACATCACTTTTATTGGATCTCGGTAAAAACTAAACACTATTTATTATCATAATAGAAAACTCTTTTAACAGGATTGGGAGATGAACTGGAAAGAAAAAATAAATTTTAGAAGAAAGGAAACTACCATTCAGAAGCAAGAGGTCAGAGGTTAGAAAGGAAAGTAGCAATATTCCCTTCCCAGGAAGAACAGGAAGTCAGCTTCCCTTATCGGACTAAAAGCATAAAGTCCTGAGAAATAAGGACTGTTGTAAATGCCCCCTTCCAGAGGCGCCATGGCCATGAAGAGGGTGGGAAGTCTGCACCAAGACAGACCTACACAAACAAACCTTGTTAAGAGGGCCCTTATTTTCAATTTTCTTCCTCCATATATTTATTTCCCACAGTTTGCCTGCATTGGAAGCCAAAACCCTTTTTCTTTATCACATCACATCTCTACAATTTACTATTTGTTGGGATAGTATATAAGCCCCCAAGCCTTTCCACTTCTTTGGATCTTCACTTAATTCCTAGGAAGGACCCCTCCTCATGTAAAAATTAACATCAAACAAAATTTATATGCTTTTCTCCTGCTAATTTGCCCTTTGTCAGTCTAATTTGCAGGGCCTCTGACAATGAACTTAAGAGGGTAGAGTAAAAGGTTTTTTCCTCCTTTAATAATTGGATTAAATTGAGTTCATACATCAAGATAATTCTTGAGTGTAAGATTAGGATAATATTTCAATGTAATTCTTCAATGTAAAGACACAAAAGTTTAGGGAGCAGAGTTTACAACAATGATATCAACAAATTGAACTCAGTTTGTCAGAGTAATGTGGTGCATTTATTCCCACATGGGTGACATCACACAGAGAAAACCAATCTTACATGGAAGACCCAGCCAACATGGGTAACTAGACACAGGGTGTGAGCTATGAGGATGTTGGTGAGAAGAGAAATTCATCTGCACCTTGAAAACTGATGTCAGTGGACCAACAGCATATGTGTGTAGCAGAGTTTTCATGTAGACACCAAATACTCTAAGAAGTTATTTTAAGAAGAGAGACATCCTGGTTTAAGGATAATATTGTTGAAGTTGGCCAATGAACCAAAGGGTATAACTTTTAGCACATTTGTTTGTAGCCTTGATGAAGGAATACTCTTTCTGAGCAAAAAGTAGTCAACACTTAAGAAGTGGAACTTTCAGAAGCCAATTCAAAGATTTGAAAAACATCCCAGCCTGGCAGGAAGCTGCTGACATTCTCTTACTTTAACATATCTCTTCTGCTGCCAAAGGGATGCAAGTCAAGTTATCATTTGATGAATACCAGTTCCTTCTTTATCAAAGCTAAAGAACTGATGTAACTGATTATTGCAAATGTTTTGTTATCAAAGTCACTGAAGTGTGCTTGAGTATGGAATATTGAAAAAACTTCTTTTTTGCATTCTTCTTGATACATAATTGAATTAAATTAGGAGGGACATATTTTTTATGGGAGGGACACACTAGACAACAGACTAACAAAAGAATTCCAAATATTTATTAAGGATACAGAAAATCAATCTTAATTCACCAACCAATCACACATTTTTTCCTCTTCCTCCAAAATTCCTTCAAGAAAAAGACACATACACACACACCTACACACAACTATTTTCCTCCTCATTTGTGACAATTCTGTCAAAAGCGTGAAATATTCAGCAGAACAAAGTTGTATGGCAAGAAATTCATATGTGCATGCTTAAGGGCTACTTAATGCTTCTCCTGAACGGTTTTAACACACCCTGAAAGTCCTAGGCATCTACTTTATTCCCAGATGAACTAAGGGAAAAAATATTAGTTTGGAATAATATCCTCATCACAATCTAAAAAGTTAATGACAGAAAAGAGTTGTAAAAGGGTACTTCTAATCATCCTTCTGAAGAATAAACTTTTATTTGTTTGGCCCTCAACATTCCTGTTGTTATTTGCCTAAATATTTTTAAAAGACCTATCTCCTATGTGTGGAATTGAAAATAAAATTTACTGCTGGAAAAATGGAGTAAAGATCTAAATGTGTTCAAATAAAACTCCTTCAACTGACTGAAAATCAAAACATTTGCTTCTATTTCTAGTAAAAATTCACATCAAAACCTTAATATTTAGCTTAATTCATGAGTCACACCTCTACCAGTTACCATGGCAATTATAGTTGAAGATCCATATCCCTTTCAATAATCAGTGTCATTTCTTCCCAGGTAGGTTCTGGCCTCTGTAAGTACTGTTGTAATCCCTTCCTTGAGGTTGGTTTAGGCAAGCCCAGAGTTCCACAACTAATAAATCTTGCAAAGTTCATGGAAACACCATCTACAGTCTCATCTATAAAGCTGGGCTACAGACATTCTTTTTTATTAGCAATTAATTATGTCCAGCTGTTGGAGAACAAAGAACGAGCAGTCCAAACGAGAGCATCCAGGGAATATTCTTCATGTCCATGGGGTGCAAAGTTCATTTTTGAATGCCACAGAATCCGAAGGGGCATTAAACATTTAACCCAACACTTTCAGCTTCACAGAAGGACAATGAGGCCCAAAGGTTGTGAGCTATATGTCCAAGGTCAGACTGCTAATTAGTGGTTCTCCCAGAGCAGACTCCCAGTCTGCAGAATCTGTATATTATATTTTTCTTAAATATTTTTCTCCTACTTTAAGGAGGAATCCTAGATAAGGATACCTACCTTCAGCTGTACATTGCAAAGTGTGTGTGTGTGTGTATGTGTGTATGCAGGTGGCGGGGGGGCACGGGGGGCAGATGCAGGTGCCCATAGGGAAGAGTAGGAGATGGAAGAGAGGAACAGTAAAACAACATGAATAGGGGTAAATCTTAATGTGTATTTTAGCCAATAGATAAATGTTGTTTCAAAGCATTTCCCAGAACTGTTAGGGGGGTGTTTATTTTACTCTGTTCTTGTCCCCACCACAACAAAGAACTGAAGGGCAGAGACACAGTAGTGAAGCAGAGTAAACGTTTTATTTAAAGTTACGCACTTCAAGACAGAGAAAGTGCAGACGACTTCTGAGAAAGGCACCCTGAAAGGTTGAGGAAAAGTTTTATTTAAGGTTACACACTTAGAGAGAAAGTGCGGGCAACCTCAGAGAAGAGGTGCACTGAAAGATTGGGGGTTCTGGCTTTTAAGGATTTTTCAAGAATGTGGCAAAGGTATAGGGGTGAGGACTTGTCAAGTGGTCTGAAGATGTTTATCTTTGATGAGAGACATTACATCTCTTCTATCATCAGTTCTCCAGGTAATTCTGAAAAATTAACTTAACATAAGAAATTTACTGATCCGGTTTCTCCCCAGGATAGCAGCTTCCCTCTGGGAATTTAACAGTCAAGACCGCCTGCCCTGCCCTGCCCCCAAGGTGGGCTGAGTTATTATTGTCTGTTTGCTAATGAGTAAGTTAAAAATCTTACTTCTTAACTTCCTGGGTTTTAGAATGCAATCTTAGCTTTAAGACGGAATCTTTCCTGTTTTTACTATGCTGTTTATATCTGGGCTTGTTTGGAAAATTTATCATGATACTGTCTCCTGCCCAGATGGCAAATTTGATCAGAAGCTAGAAGAGGAAAAAACAGCATATAAGTTAAGTTAAAGAACAAGCTGGGCCTTTTAGCAGGCTAAAGTAAATCTTACAATGGCATGATCTAATTGACACAATGAAGACATGGGCTGCCCCCAGATATTTCTCTTTATCTGGGGAATATTTGGACATTCCAAGTTATTCCTGGCCTTTGGAGCTTCAATTGATTAACTCTGTGAGTCTTTTCTGGCTCTCTAGTTTTATCTGGTTAACTCTTTGAGGCCCTTTTAGTGGGCTTTACTGGCCTTAATTCTCCCTCCACCCTGCTCATGTCTATTCTTCTGCTTAACAGAGCTACTGAAGAAGAAAACAAAATGGCCATTTTGAGTTTTGCTTCTTCCCGTTCTCTGCACACCTCTTACGGACATGATGTAATGCAATGAACTGGACAAAGGGTGAGCAGCTGGGGGGGGAAAGAGGAGGGAGAAAGAGTTTGGAATCCATAAAGTGCAGCCCCTCCATTACTGAGCACTGGCTGCAAAATTACATTTGGAGAGTATTGAACTGCCATCAAACCTTTAGTTAATAGAGTCAGGAATTAATAATGTAAGCATTTCGTTCAATATCATAATCATAAGGTACTAGATAACAACTAACCTTGTCTCAAAAACCCCTTTTAGAGTACTGAGACACACCCTCTCATTAGGAATCACAAATACTTGGAGACACCACCAAAAACCATCAGAGCATTGTAGCTCACTTAGTAAACAATAAGAAGCATTGTGTCTCCCATTTACAGTCTCATCTCTTTCTTCCAGCACTTTGGCAGCAGCACAGATGAGACATGAGATTACTTGAAGGGGTCAGAGGCAAGTCTGCATTCTGCTCTTCAGCACAGAACTGCTGTGAAATTATGGTAAATTATGTCAGCACCTCTCAGTATTTTTCCAAGTTCTCATCTGTAAAATGTTAACAGTCATCAGTGAAATGCAAACCCTGCATCTTCTTCTGTTCTTAGCACATAGTGAGAATTTGTGAGATCATGGTTACCAAGAGCCCATAGTGATTACGGTGCCACTGTTTGAGACCTGCCGTCCCTGCCATCCCAGCCAGTGGCTCTTTGGAAGGTCTCCACACCCAGCCCTCTGCTCTGTTGCTTTAAGCCCCACACATAGTCTGGATAACACACACACACACACACACACACACACACACACACACACACAACACACACACACACACACTCCTCACATTACCCAAATCAGGCACTGTACAACTGCTGAAATAGGCCAGCTGTTCTTACCTCTGAGACTGCTGCTCCCTATGCTGGCCATGCTCTCTGCCCAGTTCAGTCCTGGATGGCTCCTCGTCATCCCTCAGAATTCATGTCAGATGCAGAGATCTCTATTAAGTCTTCTCTGTTCCCTCCGAGGCTTGATTATCTGCTTTCTTAAGGCCTTTCATAGACTCCTGTGCCTGTGTCTGCAAGCCCTTAACTTCTGAATTGGAATTGGATGTTTATGTGTCTGTTGTCTTTACTACATTGCCGTTTATCTCAAGAATTTAGCACATAATTGGTGCCCAATAAATTAAATAGTAAGTGAGTAAGGAAGTGAACGGATTTTGCACAAAGAGAATTACTTGGGGAGAGGCATTATATAAATCTGGGATAGGCGGCCTTTCATTAGGAGTTCCCAGAAGTGATTCTTTGAGCAACTTATCCATCATAGGGTGAAAAAAGCAAGCTTCGTGAATTTAACACCATGCGTGAGCCTCTCCTCACACACACAGAAGTGTCTCATTTCCTGGGACTCTGAGTGGTTACCAGCAAAATCCTTGCCATTGGGCACACATCCACATACCACAAAACGGTGGCTTGTGACACAGAGGTGGACATCACTAGGAGGGTGACCTGACCCGACTGTGCCCACACACTGTAGTAACCACTGCTTTTGAGCTGAAATCTGTGGCACTCAGTCTTTTTTTTTTTAACATTGTTGATACTTTTCTTCATTCTGGGATCTCTTACCCTGCTTCCTTGCCAAGAATTTACTATTTGTTTGGGAGCTTCTCATATGAGGTCTTAAGTGATGATTTTTAAATCCTCCTTTCTTGGCAAATATGCTCATTTTGCAAAACTCTTACTTATCAGGTCCAAGAAACCCTTTAGCCAAGAATCATAAATTTTTGGCATTTCTTAGGCTCTTTTTTGTTAAAATACCAAAACAGTCACTGCCCTCTCTCATCCTTCTCCATACAGGAGGTCCTCACCTGCTTCTGGCAATTTCAAACTCTGAATTTTCTTGCATGTTAGAACATTTAGGAATCCCTCTTTTTTTTTCTTCAACTTGGTAATTTAGTACAAATGGCAGCTGAACGGAAAAACACAAACTGCAACAATAACAAGTTGATGTGTTGATTCCCCCATCTTCCCATGGGACTACCCACCAGGCTGCCTGGCCTAAAAATAGCTGTGAGAGCAAGACCATATTCTTTCATTTTTTGAAGTATTCACACCAGTTAGGACTCTGATTTTCCAATAATACAAACTCACCTCAAAATCTATAAAACAAACAGCCTACTTATGATGAAGATCCTAGGATGTCAGAGACTAAGGCATATTTGTGGTTAAGTTTCAGGCTCAGCGGAATCAGGATTCTCACTGCTTCCTCTCCTCTCTGTTCTGGTGCATCTGGATTATTCATTCTCTCCAGTTATCAGCCTCTGCTTCTTCAGTTGGCTTGGCCATCACTGTTCCTAACCGTCAAATCATCGGATAAAGGCACCCAGAAGAAATGGATTCATTCTTTTTTTTTCCTTCCAAAATTCTTGAAGGTGAGATTTTTATTAACCTACATACCTACACTGGATCTCATGCCCACCCCTGGACAAATAAATGATGGAGTAAAGGTGGGGTCACCTTAATAATATGGTAGCTCCCACAATAGTCATATGACCAGAGACTGGGAGGAGGCAATTTTTAGAAAGGGGTTCTGGGTAAAAATTTCTGTTCATCTCCATTATAGTAGCTGTTGACAAATCTATATCTAGCTTAAACCAACCCCCTTCTCTCCCATCACACACTCACACACACACACACACACACACTTCATAGGCAAAGAATCCACAGGCCATCTTAGATTACTTATCTGGAACATGAGAGAATTAATAAATGTTACCATGTGAAATTTTTTTCTTAAAATCTAAACAAATGAATTTCATTTGGAAATGCTAACCCTTGATCTCTAGACCAGTTGAATATTTTGTTTAAAACTTCATTAAATTCTTATCTTACTCAAAAAAGCTGACTTCATTTCTTTTGCAAAATATGCCTACAAGCCAATAGAGATAATAGTGTGTGTTGGTGATTCCTGGAATAGCTAATTTCTTCTTTCTCATGTCTCTGTTGCTAGAATAATTTCTATCAAATCTTCTGTGCAGTTACCCACCCAAAGTTAGCAGTAGGTGAGGCAGAATTTTTCTGACCAGGAGAGAACCATGAGTGAATAATGTTGTAGTTAAGGATGGGATTGATTTGGTGTCATATTCCATTATTCTCAAGGCTTTTGGAAATGTAGAATGCACTTCTATTATACTTAAGATCCTTTAATAAGATACTGGTTCCCACAGTAATTCATAGAGCACATACAGGAATGGAGTAGCTGTGTTGGAAGTAGGGAGAAGAGCCATGCCACTTCAGCCAGGAGGGGGAGTGATGCAGATTTAATGGGACACTGACAGTTATCTTTCTTGCTGCCCCACCTATGACCAAGGCCCCCAAATCTGGGATCATTACCTTAGCTGCCACATCTGATCACATAATGAGAGAAGTGTAGACCACCTACAAGTCTCTTGCTTAGAGATTATATACATTGAGCTCTCACCTCCAGACTGTGTAAGAGATGGTAAACTGCTCATTGTGAAGCCTGAAGGGAGCAGCAATTAGAATTCCTTTAAAGATCTATGTAACTGGCCCCTGTGTTTCCCTCCCCCGTGGGCACAGATGTATGTGGCTTCCAGAGAACCACAGCTTAGTACCTGCTCCCTGGAATTTGAAGGATACAAGGACTTGTGTCTAGCTCATACCAGGGGACTGTGAAAGTCAGTGGCTGGCTGGCTGCCTTGAGCTGGCAGAGGGAGGAGGGGTAGAAACTCCGGGACGGCGGAGTTAAGCAGAGAGGTTGTGCTAGTTCTGTAGGCCAGATGGGAGCCATCCCCAACTCCCACCCCCAAGGAGATCCAGGTGAAGTCACCTTGAAAAGAAACTCTAGCTAAAAGAACTGCTTGGAGGATGAGTTGGACCCAAAAAGAGGTGAATCACAAGAAACAAGAATCTGACAAGGAAATCATAAGTAGCCAGTTGGAGAAGGAGGACACATCCAAGACGAGAGAACCCCACTGATGGGGTCAGTCTTCAAAAAGAATCCAGAAGATCCGCTAAGAAAAAAAGAATCAACTCTTGGACTCAGATTGCAATTTACTAAATAAGTAAGGTAATCTATAATGTCTGTTCCTTACCTTTCCTCCGACCCTTCAACTAGAATTTTGTGTGGTTACCAAAATAGCAGCTATGAGTGGGAGAGGAAGTGGGGACAGAAGGAGAAAACAAGTCCACATGGCCCTCGCTGCTGCAGCTTCTGGCCCAGCTGGGCTCTATGCGGTCATGAAATCAGTGTCTGAGTGTCGATGTACATTGGACTGGAGTTCAGTACTTGGAAAGCAGAAACTGCTTTGTTTTTGCCGAACAGTGATCACAAAGTAATAACAAGGGCCTGAAATTGCATTCAGAAAATGGGTGTGAAGGGACAGGGAGAAAGAAACCATCCGTTTCTGCCTGCTCAGCGGACTAGTTGCTCTGGAGAGGAAGTATTCATGCTTCTGTGTGCTTTGAGTGCTCTCCTGAACAGACTTAAGGACGGTCTGGGGGCTGTGCCAGCACTCCTGGGCTTGTACCCTGTGTGCAGGGAGAGAGGGACGTGTCTCCCTAACAGTTGCTGCTATAATAACAACACTAAATAATATCTGTAAGCAATTTCACCACACCTCCATTAGGAAATTCTCACATTGTCACCTACCTCTTTATCTGGACTTCCAGTGCCACAGTCTACTCAACCTTTAAAGATCATTGAGAAGAAAAATATTCCACCAAAAAAAGCCTCCTCTGGATTCACCAGTGCTCTTTACTGACCAACTTAAAGAGGGAGACAACATATCCAACTCGACGCTGTTGTTTAATTAATGTCATGCAATGTGTATCATCTTTGGGGGCAGTAACATCACACCGCTGACATGTAGCTAAGACCTCTAATTCTCTTCCACACCTGCTCCTGAACAGTGTATTTCCCATTCTGTACTTAAAATTTATTATTTTGAGGGCCAAGTGCTTATCTTTGTATTCGGTTCTGTTACATGTTTTTTTTTCTTCTCTCAGCACAGTAACAACGTTTTTCTTTTTATTATGATTTAATTTCTCCTTAGTTACACTAATACCACAGAATAGAGAATTTAATGCCTCCATGTCCCTCAGTCTCTCTTTAAGTGTCCTCTAAGATAAAGAGTTGACTGTTAGGCTAGTGGATGGGTGAGGGCACCCACATGGGACCTGACTACCTGGCTCCCAAATTCCCAAGCTGTGTAGCCCAGGGCAAGGCACTTACTGTCCCTGGGCTTTGCCTTCCTTCTCTGAAAAATAGGAATAATAGTGCACACTTCACTGCATTCTTGTGAAAGTTGAGGGATGTGATACATGTCCAGCACAGAGCATACCATCTGGCCTCATAGGTTCTTAATAAATTTTAGCTATTGTTAGTGCGTGTTCTTACCAAGGAACTCATTCAGCATCTACTGGGCCAATCACCAGTTTTAAAATTTATTCACATTTGGAGAATATGCCAATTTAAGTTTGGGGCTCAGAAATTCAGATAATGAGGTTCCTGAATGTTTAATGATTCCTCATGCCCCACAGGCAGCATGTTGACTTGTCAGAGGTTCGTGGGGACTCCCGTGTCCACACATCTCTGACCACTCTGCCCATCTTGCGGGTCCCAATGGCAGGATCACTGAGACCTGGAAGTGAAGTGAACCAGGAGAGGGAACCTGGGAGTTCCAACCGCCCTTCCTGGAAATTTTACTGTCCTGCCTTTCTTTCTGAGTTCCCCATGAGAGAGACAACGTCTTAGGTGTGGAGCCTTCAGATGCTTGGCCTGTTTCTGCCCCTGAGCTGGTGATCCAAAGAGCTCTACTTGTTTTGTTTTCTTAAATACAAGAGAATAAGAGAAAATAAAGGAAGGAAAGATGGATGGAGGGAGGGAGGATGATGCAGTTGTATTTGTGAATATCTCCCCAGGCAAAATAAGGAGTCTCCCACAAGTATTTCTCCCACACCCCAGAGCTGATCCACAGGGGCTCACAGTGAGCTCTCTGTGCTCCCATCTCTGGCCAGCTCCCTCCCCCTCAGGGAGGACTCCATGCCTCCTCCCTAGCTCTCACCACCTCCCAATCAGTGCCTCCATCCCAGGGGTTATTTGTTGCTTCTGTGCCTTGCTCCCTCCGCCCAAGCCCTGTCACCTGTGCTAGGCAGGGCATGCCTGCTCAGTACCCCAGGCGAGGCATTGAGGCCCTTGACTTCCCCAAAGGGCCATATGTTCGGGGCTAACTCTGGAGCAACCACCTCTCTTTTTTTGAGATTACATTGGTAAAGAGGTAACCAAGCAGTTTTGCTTTACATTCTTCTGTTTTTACTCATATTATCTTCTTCCCTGAAACTTAGAGTGAACTCATGATTGCAAACCCAAGAGAAATCATCAGATGCCACAGCTAGAATCCCCTAGTGAAGGCTTTACAGTTGGGTCATGGTGCAGTACCTGGGCACAATTATGGGACCTACTTCCTCAGCATTGTAGGCAACATTACATAAGTTAATAGCTCCTGGCACATAGTAAGTGCTCAATAAATCTTACTATTATTATTATTATTCTTTTATTACTATTACCACTTCCTTTAGGATGTTTTCTCCTAGAAAGTTTCTTTTTCCCTCAAGAAATAAACTCCCTGTGGCCTTCCTCACTGATTTCTCAAAAGTGTCTCTGAGTGGGCCTGGTAAATTGTTCTCCTGTCCTTTGCCCAGGCGCAGAACAAACTGAGATATAAGCCCAAGGGGGAGATTGATGGAGATGCAGAATCCATTCTTTTATGCTTCACTGAGGAGGCAGCATGTTAGTCAAGCCTAAAAGTGTGGGTATAATTTGAAATTTTAGAGGTGTAAGTGCATCCCAAAGAAGGGTGGTGTCTGAGCCAATTAATGGGGAAAGGACGCCAGGACAGGGTCCCAGGCACAGTGGGTCCAGACTTACAGAGGTGGCACATAGGGAGGAGTGGGTTTGTGGAGGTGTTTGCTGTTCTTCGTCTCAAGGTGCAGGCTGTGTAAGACTCCCATCATTCTGGATACTGCCCCATCCCTACCGAATTGACACCACACTGTATGAGCCTTTTACTGAAGCCTACACTGAAAGTCTACATGTCAAGAGTGCAATTTGGTGAGGAAACAATGAAGTAGAAGAAGTCCTGAGACATTACCATCTCCATCTGAAATATAACCAGAGCAATTCCATTATAATCTCAAGACCAATGAGAAGAGCCCCAATTTGCTGTCTGCTCTAGTTGGTCTTCAGATGACACATATTGTTGTAAGTCCCATTTTCATACATAATATGAAGTTATTATGCATTTCAGGGTCTTTAGTGTTACCTATATTGCATACAGTACACTCTAATATATATTACATTTAACCAGATTTAATCATCTCAAAACTATAAATTGAAATGCTAAAACAATTACCTGAAATATCTATATGCTTATCTGAAGCCATTGAATAATTTTTACCTTTATCCATTTAACTTATTAAAAGTAATACAAATTCAGGACTTCTGGGAAGATGGCAGCGTGAACAGGGCAGCAGAAATCTCCTCCCAAAACTATATATATCTATGAAAATACAGCAAATACAACTATTCCTAAAAGAGACACCAGAATACACAGGAAAGTGCACAGCATGCAGCTACACCCGAGAGGACTCGGCACCCCAAGAGGCGGGTAAGATACGGAGCCGCAACCAGCTGGAACCCGAACACTCACCCACCCCAGCGCACCAGCGGGAGAAGAGGATTCAGAGTTGGGAGGGAGTGGAAGTACACCCTGCAAAATAACCAGCCCCGGTGATGTGTGGGGAGCGCTGACACACTTCGCATGGTGTAGCAGAGATTGGAGAGACAGAGGGTGCAGGATCTGAGCAGGGAACGTGCCAGGGTGCTTGCAGCCGGCTCCCGGGAAGGAAAAAAAAAAAAGAAAAGCGCGCGCTTTTTTCAGCGGTCTTAAAGACACAGGAGCCCAGCGGAGGAGCAAGATCGCCCCGACACACTCAGCCCAGCAGGCTGGGAGTCCTCGGGAGTTTTGGACCCCTTAGCTGTCGACTGGGAAAGGGTGGCTGCACTTAGACTTCTCACAGAGATCAACAGCCTCCCATTCATTCCCACCCCGGCCAGAGCTATAAAGGGCCCTGCTGAGTGGTGCGGCAACGGCTGCGGAATAGTGGGGCAAGAGCGCCACCTACAGCATCCCTGCAGACTCTAGTCCCGGTGGGCGTTTTTTTTTTTCTTTTTTGTTGTTTTGTTTTTTGTTTTTCCTTCTCTTTCTTTTTTTCTTTTTTCTTTTTCTTTTTAAAGTCTTAAAGAGCCTAGCTGACATACATGGCAACTACCAGTGACCACTTCTTTAGCCATGAAAAGACAGAGGAATATGGTTCAGACTAAGATCAACCAGACAACCCCAGAGAGGGAGCCTGAAGGGATGGAAATGCACACTCTGCCTGAAAAAGAATTCAGAATAAAAGTCATAACCATGCTGACAGATCTACAGAGAAATGTGCAAAAGCTGAGGGAGGAAGTGAGGGAAGTGAGGAAAGACAATGCAGAAATCAGACAAGCGATCGATGGGCTTAACAGCAGACTGGATGAGATGCAAGAGACTGTTTGTTAATGGAATAGAAATCAGAGAACAGGAATACAGAGAACCTGAGGCAGAGAGAGATAAAAGGATCTCTAGGAATGAAAGTATTAAGAGAACTGTGTGACTAATCCAAACAGAACAATATTCGCATTATAGGAGTACCAGAAGAAGAAGGGAGAGAAAAAGGGATAGAAAGTATCTTTGAAGAAATAATTGCTGAAAAATTTCCCATGCTGGGGAAGGAAATAGTCTCTCAGTCCATGGAAGCCCGCAGATGTCCCAACACAAGGGACCCAAGGAACAACACCGAGACACATAAGAATTAAAATGGCAAAGATCAAAGATAAAGACAGAGTGTTAAAGGAAGCTAGAGAGAGGAAAAAGATCACCGACAAAGAAAAACCTATCAGACTATCATCAGACTTCTCAACAGAAACCTTACAAGCCAGAAGAGAATGGCATGATATATTTAATGTAATGAAACAGAAGGGCCTTGAACCAAGAATATTGTATCCAACACGATTATCATTTAAGTATAATGGAGGGATTAAACAATTTCCAGACAAACAAAAGTTAAGAGAGTGTACCTCCATTAAACCACCTCTACAGGATATCTTAAATGGACTGCTCTAGAGGGAAGCGCCCCTAAGGCTAAAAAGATGTCACCAGAGAAAATAAAATAATAGCAAAGAAAGCAGACCATCCAAATACTAACTAACGGCAGAGAATAAAACACCTACTATATAAAGAACGGAGGAGGAAGAATAAGAAGGGAGAGAAATAAAGAAACATCAGATATGTTTACAATAACTTAACAAGAAAGTTAAGTTAGATTGTTAGATAGTAAAGAAGCAACCCTTGAACCTTTGGTAACAACGAATCTAAAGCCAGCAATGGCAATAAGTACATATCTATCGATAATCACCCTAAATGTAAATGGACTGAATGCACCAATAAAAAGACACAGAGTAACAGAATGGATAAAAAAGCAAGACCCATCTATATGCTGCTTACAAGAGACTCATCTCAAACCCAAAGATATACACAGACTAAAAGTGAAGGGATGGAGAAAGATATTTCATGCAAACAACAAAGAGAAAAAAGCAGGTGTTGCAGTACTTGTATCAGACAAAATAGATTTCAAAACGAAGACAGTAGCAAGAGATAAAGAAGAACATTACATAATGATAAAGGGGTCAGTCCAACGAGAGGATATAACCATTATAAATATATATGCGCACAACACAGGAGCGCCAGCATATGTGAAACAAATACTAACAGAATTAAAGGAGGAAACAGACAGCAATGCATTCATTTTAGCAGACATCAACACACCACTCACTCCAATGGACAGATCAACCAGACAGAGAATAAGTAAAGACACAGAGGCACTGAAGAACACACTAGAACAGATGGACCTAACAGATATCTACAGAACTCTGCACCCAAAAGCAGCAGGATACACATTTTTCTCAGGTGCACATGGAACATTTTCCAGAATAGACCACATACTAAGCCACAAAAAGAACCTGAGTAAAGTCAAAAATACTGAAATTCTACCAACCAACTTCTCAGATCACAAAGGTATAAAACTAGAAATAAATTTGAGAAAGAAATAAAAAAAGGCTCATAAATACATGGAGACTTAACAGCATTCTCCTAATTAATCAATGGGTTAACGACCAAAGCAAAACAGAAATCAAAGAATATATGGAGACTAATGACAACAACAACACAAAGCCACAACTTCTGTGGGATGCAGCAAAGGCAGTTCTAAGAGGAAAGTAAATAGTAATCCAGGCCTATCTAAAGAAGGAAGAACAATCGCAAATGAATAGTCTAAAGACACAATTACTGAAATTGGATAAAGAAGAACCAATGAGGCTCAAAGTCACCAGAAGGAAGGACATAATAAAGATCAGAGAAGAAATAATAAAATTGAGAAGAATAAAACAATAGAAAAAATCAATGAAACCAAGAGCTGGTTCTTTGAAAAAATAAACAAAATAGATAAACCCTTAGCCAGACTCATTACGAGAAAAAGAGAATCTACACACATAAACAGAATCAGATATGAGAAAGGAAAAATCACGACGGACCCCACAGAAATACAAAGAATTATGAGATAATATTATGAGAATCTATATGCTAACAAGCTGGAAAACATAGAAGAAATGGACAACTTCTTAGAAAAATACAACCTTCCAAGACTGACCAAGCAAGAACCAGAAAATCTAAACAGACCAATCACCAGCAACGAAATTGAATCCGTAATCAAAAAGCTACCCAAGAACAGAACCCCCAGACCTGACGGATTCACCTCTGAATTCTACCAGACATATAGAGAAGAAATAACACACATTCTCCTTAAAGTTTTCCAAAAAATAGAAGAGGAGGGAATACTTTCAAACTCATTCTATGAAGCCAGCATCACTCTAATACCAAAACCGGGCAAAGACCTCACCAAAAAAGAAAATTACAGACCAATATCCCTGATGAACGTAGATGCAAAAATACTCAACAAAATATTAGCAAACCGAATTCAAAAATACATCAAGAGGATCATACACCATGATCAAGTGGGATTCATCACAGGGATGCAACGATGTTACAACATTCGAAAAACCATCAATATCATCCACCACATCAACAAAAAGAAGAATAAAAACCACATGATCATATCCATAGATGCTGAAAAAGCAAAATTGACAAAATTCAGCATCCATTCATGATTAAAACTCTCAACAAAATGGGTATAGACGGCAAGTACCTCAACATTATAAAGGCCATATATGACAAACCCACAGCTAACATCATACTTAACAGCGAGACGCTGAAAGCTTTTCATCTAAGATCGGGAACAAGACAGGGATGCCCACTCTCTCCACTGTTATTCAACATAGTATTGGAGGTCCTAGCCACAGCAATCAGACAAAACAAAGACATACAAGGCATCCAGATTGGTAAAGAAGAAGTCAAATTGTCACTATTTGCAGATGACATGATACTGTACATAAAAAACCCTAAAGACTCCACTCCAAAACTACTAGAATTAATATCTGAATTCAGCAAAGTTGCAGGATACAAAATTAACAAACAGAAATCTGTTGCTTTCCAATACACTAAAGAAGAACTACCAGAAAGAGAAATCAGAAAAACAATTCCATTCACAATTGCATCAAAAAGAATAAAATACCTAGGAATAAACCTAACGAAGGAAGTGAAAGACCTGTTCTCTGAAAACTACAAGACACTCTTAAAAGAAATTAAAGAGGACACTAACAAGTTGAAATGCATCCCATGCTCTTGGCTAGGAAGAATAAATATTGTCAAAATGGGTATACTACCTAAAGCAATCTATAGATTCAATGCAATCCCTATCAAACTACCAACAGCTTTCTTCAGTGAACTGGAACAAATAATTCTAAAATTCATATGGAACCACAAAAGACCCCGAATAACCAAAGCAATCCTGAGAAGGAGGAATAAAACAGGGAATTATGCTCCCTGACTTCAAGCTCTACTACAAAGCCACAGTAATCAAGACAATTTGGTACTGGCACAAAAACAGACCCATAGACCAGTGGAACAGAATAGAAAATGCAAACATTAACACAAACAAATACAGTCAATTAATATTTGATAAAGGAGCCTTGCTTGGATATACAATGGGGAGATGACAGCCTCTTCAGCAGCTGGTGTTGGAAAAACTGGACAGCTTCATGTAAGAGAATGAAACTGGACTACTGCCTAGTCCCATACAAAAAGGTAAACTCACGGTGGATCAAAGACCTGAATGTAAGTCATGAAACCATAAAACTCTTAGAAAAAAACATAGGCAAAAATCTCTTGGACATAAACATGAGTGACTTCTTCATGAACATATCTCTTCAGGTAAGGGAAACAAAAGCAAAAATGAACAAGTGGGACTATATCAAGCTGAAAAGCTTCTGTACAGCAAAGGACACCATCAGTAGAACAGACATCCTACAGTATGGGAGAATATATTCATAAATGACTTATCTGATAAGGGGTTGACATCCAAAATATGTAAAGAACTCACGCAACTTAACAAACAAAAAGCAAATAATCCAATTAAGAAATGGGCAGAGGACATGAATAGACACTTCTCCAAAGAAGAAATTCAGGTGGCCAACAGGCACATGAAAAGATGCTCCACATTGCTAATCATCAGAGAAATGCAGATTAAAACCACAATGAGATATCACCTCACACCAGTGAGGATGGCCAACCTCCAAAACACAAACAACAACAAATGTTGGCGAGGATGTGGAGAAAAGGGAACCCTCCTACACTGCTGGTGGGACTGCAAATTAGTTCAACCATTGTGGAAAGCAGTATGGAGGTTCCTCAAAAAACTCGAAATAGAAATACCATTTGACCCAGGAATCCCACTCCTAGGAATTTACCCTAAGAATGCAGCAGCCCAATTTGAAAAAGACAGATGCACCCCTATGTTTATCACAGCACTATTTACAATAGCCAAGAAATGGAAGCAACCTAAGTGTCCATACGTAGATGAATGGATAAAGAAGAAGTGGTACATATACACAATGGAATATTATTCAGCCATAAGAAGAAAACAAATCCTACCATTTGCAACAACATGGATGGAGCTAGATGTTATTATGCTTAGTGAAATAAGCCAAGCCGAAAAAGACAAGTATCAAGTGATTTCACTCATTTGTGGAGTATAAGAACAAAGAAAAAAACTGAAGGAACAAAACAGCAGGAGACTCATAGAACCCAAGAATGGACTAATAGTTACCAAAGGGAAAGGGACTGGGGAAGATGGGTGGGAGGGGAGGGATAAGTGGGAAAAAGGGGCATTACGATTAGCAGACGTTATGTTGGGGGGGCACGAGGAGGGCAGTACAACTCGGAGAAGACAAGTAGTGATTCTATAGCATCTCACTACGCTGATGGACAGTGACTGTAATGGGGTTGGTGGGGGGGACTTGATGAAAGGTTTAGTTTAATAACCATAATATTGCACATGTAATTGTACATTAATGATCCCCCCAAAATTATAAAAAATTAATACAAATTCAAGACATATAGCAAATATTCAGCCATTTTTCTATAGCAGCCTACTCCTAACGGTGACAAATTCAGAATATATGGTACATGTCACCAAATCTAAGACACTTCATGGTTTCAGAGATAATAAGATATGAAAAAAAAATGTGTCTTAGAATCAATAGGATCTGATATCTTTTCCGGGTGTGAGCAAAAAAATCAATTTTTTTTAGGAAAAGAATCTTGTGTCCTGATACCATTATTTTTAATGGAAAAAATACTGAAAGGCGTCGATTATATTTTTTCAAGATAATATAATACTTGGAAAGTCCCTTCAAGTGAACAACCTAAGGTAAGGGTTAAAAGAAGTGGTGGTAATATAATTACCAACAAAGTGTATATACAGAGTGCTGGAAAATCGGGATTAAATATCTATCCATGCATGCATGCATCCATCCATCTTCCAGAAGTGTAGACAGAAGTCATTTTAGAAGATGTTCTTTTTATGATGGAGAAAGTTATTTTTATGTGTATATAGATAAGACCAATAGGTTTTTCTAGCCATGAGGGAATGTTCTGTCAGACTTTAGTTTAAATTTGTGCTCTGCCATCATATCTCATGTGGAACAGAGGGGTCCATCCCCTGACATGCAGCCATATTGAGAGGGGTTAGACTGCTCTGCACAAAAATGGATTGAAACTTCCCAATAGCTTCTTACAAACTTTTGAAATCAAGGCTGTCAGAAATCACGGAAAGTGGTGTGTATCTGTACCAGACACAATTTATTGTCCTGTGTTCAATACCAAAGGTTCCATGTCAATTTCTGCATTACTAATAGCGAAGTGAGAATATACTTATCTTAGATATTATTAATTCAACTTTAATCCCTTTACCTGAAAAAAGACCCAGGCAGAAAAATACAATCAGTGCTTCAGAGGGGAATTCAAAAGGAAAAGGAGAAGAGTATTTGAGCTATTGACTGGAGTTCAAAAAAAGTCACTGACAGAGAGGAGTGAGCTAGTTACCACATGCGTGTGGGTAAATTTGGAAGCCATTGCCCACCCACTATCCCACAGTCATGCTAGGCACTGATGGTGAAATTTACTAAATAAACAAAGACATACTTTTCTCAGCGGAGAACAATGGGTAAAAATCTGCTTTAGTCTTATTTTGAATTTGAAGAAAAGAGAGGGTAAAACACTGGAAATCAGCCTGACCAAGCCTTTAAACATAGGAGAATACTAAGATTATCCCTTTTCAGCACTTGAGCACATTTGCCTCAACAAGGGGAGAAAAAGTGCTGGATTCACTCCTCTGTTAAGCTAATAAATAGAAGACAAATATTTGACACTCTCACATTGTGAAGGGTTTGTCATAAATAATGTGTGTGTGTGCACAGACCCTCGTCAAATGGTTGCAAAAACCAGTTCCTTAGCAAACCCAGGCCATCCAAAAATGTTTAAACATTTTCTACAGATTGTATAATTGCAACATTTCATAAAATAATTATGAATCATAGAAGTGACTGCATTCTCATAGATTGTTTTACATTTTCAGTCAATCCAGAACCAGAAACAATTATGTTGATAAAGGTGCTCAAAGAACACTATTTTTTGTGCGGGAAACACTATTTTTTGGTCTTATTTCACCCATCTCTGCACTGAGTGACTGTCTTCCATGAATTTCTACTATGTCTGATAGTTGTTCGGAAAAGTTGTTTTAATGTTAACATTAGCATAAACAGGTGCATATCTCCTGGACAAAGTTTAAAAATATAGTTTTACTTTTTCAAAGCCAAATTCAAGGCATTTTATCAGTCACATCCTTCTCCAAGAATCATGATCCTGTCTATACATCAGCATTCCATAGTTCTCTAATTATGCCATCTCTATTTCCTAGTTGAGCCCCCAGAGAATCTGAGACAGAAGGAAAAGGTGATAAGTGGCCTGGGATAGGCTTTAAGGACAGTGCAAAGGTGACAGGATTCTCTTGAATTGTGATCATTGTACTTGTATGTGCATTTCATTTTATACAATACATACCAACCATCCGAGTGGCACTTTACACCTCAGAGTCACATATGAACATCTTATAAGTCAATCAGTGAGGAAATGCCTTATAAATGCTTTGAAATATTGGCCCTTGTTAAATTAGATTTACTTTGAAAGCACTTGGATTTTATTTCATTGTGACATAAACCAAATTTATTATAAGGGTTTAATCCTGTGATTAAAAGTCTGTTCCTTGTGTAACAAAAAAATCAGTCAAAAACAATGACAAGTTTTGTGATGTCTTGGCCAGAAAGATGACAGTGTGATGAAATTGAAGCATTATGCTCATCTTCCCAGGTATCATAACATCATATTTTATGTCTTTTAACCTATTCTATCTCCCTCCCATGTAATTTAAAATGTCAAGGATAAATTTGGATTCTGCACTAGAAAGATATTTCTAGAATGAAATTAGTGTCATTCACGATACCAGAGAAACAAAAAGTGTTCACTAAATGAAAATTTTTTTTAGTTTTTCCTTTATGTGACACCTTCTCTCTTTATTTAAATCCCTGAATACCTACACTCCAGTGATAAGATAAGGAAAAATGGATATTGTCTTCCACCAGCAGGATTCATTTCACTGACATCCTTGAAGACTTTTCTGAGCATTTCTGATGTTGGAGACTTGGAAAATGACTTCCTCTCATACTGATTGAAATAAAAGGAACAGAGCAAGTATGAACAATGGGCAATGGCTGCCAGTTAGAGTGAAATATGCTTTTGTGTCCTCAGGACATCAGAATGAATATTTCATACAAAATAATAAAGCTTAGTGCTTATTTGGACTTCTAATAATTGATACTTGGGTTACACTTCCTTACCTTTTATTTATTTATTTTTATTAATTTACGTATTTTTATTTTGGTATCATTAATATAAAAAAATCACATGTGCAATATTGTGGTTACTAGATTCCCCACATTATCAACTCCCCATCACATATCCCATTATAGTCACTGTATATCAGAGTAGTAAGATGCTATAGAGTCACTACTTGTCTTCTCTGGGTTATACTGCCTTCCCCGTGCCCCAACCCCCATGTTATATGTGCAAATAATCATAATGCCCATTATTCCCCTTGTCCCTCCCTTCCCACCCATCCTCCCCAGTTCTTTTCCCATTGGTCACTATTAGTCCATTCTTGGGTTCTGTGAGTCTGCTGCTGTTTTGTTCCTTCAGTTTTTGCTTTGTTCTTATGCTCCACAGATGAGTAAAATCATTTGGTACTTGTCTTTCTCCACCTGGCTTATTTCACTGAGCATAATACCCTCTAGCTCCATCCATGTTGTTGCAAATGGTAGGATTTGTTTTCTTCTTATGGCTGAATAATATTCATTGTGTATATGTACCACATCTTCTTTATCCATTCATCTACTGATGGACACTTAGGTTGCTTCCATTTCTTGGCTATTGTAAATATTGCTGCGATAAATATAGGAGTGCATATGTCTTTTTAAAAATGGGCTGCTGCAGTCTTAGGGTAAATTACTAGGAGTAGAATTCCTGGGTCAAATGGTATTTCTATTTTGAGTTTTTTGAGGAACATCCATACTGCTTTCCACAATGGTTGAACTAGCTTACATTCCCACCAGCAGTGTAGGAGGGTTCCCCTTTCTCCGCATCCTCACCAGCATGTGTTGTTCCTCATCTTTTCTATGTTGGCCATTTAAACTGGTGTGAGGTGATATTTCATTGTGGTTTCATTTTGCATTTCCCTGATAATTACTGATGTGGAGAAGTGTCTGTTCATATACTCTGCCCATTTTTTAATAGGGTTATTTGCTTTTGGAGTGTTGAGGTATGTGAGCTCTTTATATATTTTGGATGTTAACCCCTTGTCAGATACGTCATTCACAAATATATTCTCCCATGCTGTAGGATGCATTTTTGTTCTGCTGATGGTGTCCTTTGCTGTACAGATTTTTAGCTTGAAATAGTCCCATTTGTTCATTTTTTATTTTGTTGCCCTTGCCTGAGGAGATGCGTTCAGGAGAAAGTTGCTCATGTTTATATTCAAGAAATTTTTGCCTATGTTTTCTTCTAAGAGTTTTATGGTTTCATGATTTACATTCAGGTTTTTGATCCATTTTGAGTTTACTTTTGTGTATGGTTAGACAATATACAGTTTCATTCTCTTGCATGTAGCTGTCAAGTTTTGCCAACACCAGTTGTTGAAGAGGCTGTCATTTCCCTACTGTATATCCATAGCTTCTTTATCATATATTAATTGACCATTTATGCTTGGGTTTATATCTGGGCTCTCTATTTTGTTCCATTGGTCAATGGATCTGTTCTTATGCCAGGCACAAATTGTCTTGATTACTGTGGCTTTGTAATAGAGCTTGAAGTCAGGGATCATAATCCCCCCCACATTATTCCTCCTTCTGAGGATTGCTTTGACTATTTGGGGTCTATTTTTGCATCTATGTTCATCAGGATATTGGTCTGTAATTTTCTTTTTTTGTGGTGTTTTTGGCTGGTTTTGGTATTAGAGTGATGCTGGTCTTGTGGAATGAGTTTGGGAGTATTCCCTCCTCTTCTACTTTTTGGAAAACTTTAAGGAGGGTGGGTGTTATGTCTTCACTAAATGTTTGATAAAATTGAGCAGTGAAACCATCTGGTCCAGGAGTTTTGTTCTTAAGATAGCTTTTTGATTACCAATTCAATTTCCTTGCTGGTAATTGGTCTATTCAGATTTTCTGTTTCTTCCTGGGTCAGCCTTGGAAGGTTGTATTTTTCTAGAAAGTTGTCCATTTCTTCTAGGTTATCCAGTTTGTTAGCATACAATTTTTCATAGTTTTCTCTCATAATTATTTGTATTTCTGTGATGTCTGTAGTGATTTTTCTTTTCTCATTTCTGATTCTGTTTCTGTGTGTAGACTCTCTTTTTTTCTTGATAAGTCTGTCTAGGGGATTATCTATTTTGTTTATTTTCTCAAAGAACCAGTTCCTGCTTTAATTGGTTCTTTCTATTGTTTTATTCTTCTCAGTTTTATTTATTTCTGCTCTAATCTTTATTATGTCCCTCCTTCTACTGACTTTGGGCCTCATTTGTTCTTCTTTTTCTAGTTTTGTTAATTGTGAGTTTAGACTGTTCATATCTTATTGTTCTTCTTTCCTGAGGTAGGCCTGTATTTCAATATACTTCCTTCTTAGCACATCCCATAGATTTTGCAGTGTTGAATTATTATTATCATTTTTCTCCATATATTGCCTGATCTCTGTATTTTTTTTTTGGTCATTGATCCATTGATTGTTTGGGAGCATGTTATTAAGCCTCCATGCATTTATGGACTTTTTCATTTTCTTTGTGTAATTTATTTCTAGTTTAATACCTTTGTGGTCTAAGAAACTGGTTGGTACAATTTCAATCTTTTGAATTTACTGAGGCTCTTTTTCTGGCCTAGTATATAATCTATTCTTGAAAATGTTCCATGTGCACTTGAGAAAAATGTGTATTCTGTTCCTTTTGGATGGAGTGTTCTTTAGATCTCTGTTAGGTCTCTCTGTTCTAATATGTTGTTCAGTGCCTCTGTCTCCTTACTTATTTTCTGTCTGGTCGATCTGTCCTTTGAAGTGAGTGGTGTGTTGAAGTCTCCCAAAATGAATGCATTGCATTCTATTTCCCCCTTAATTCTGTTAATATTTGTTTCACATATGTAGGTGATCCTGTGTTGAGTGCATAGATATTTATAATAGCTATATCCTCTTGTTGGGCTGAACCCTTTACCATTATGTAATGTTCTTCTTTGTCTCTTGTGACTTTCTTTGTTTTGAAGTCTATTTTGTCTAATACAAGTACTGCAACTCCTGCTTTTTTCTCCCTATCAGTTTCATGAAATATCTTTTTCCATCTGTTTACTTTCAGTTTGTGTATGTCTTTGGGTTTGAAGTGAGTCTGTTGTCAGCAGCATACAAAAGAGTCCTGTTTTTTTATCCATTCAGTGACTCTATGTCTTTTGATTGGTGCATTCAGACCATTTACATTTAGGCTGATTATCAATAGGTATGTATTTATTGCCATTGCAGGCTTTAGATTCGTGGTTACCAAAGGTTCAAGGGTAATTCCCTTACTATCTAACAGTCTAATTTAATGCAGTATGCTATTACAAACACATCCTAAAGGGTTTTTTTTCTCCTTTTTCTTACTCTTCCATTCTTTTTTATTTTAGGTATCATATTCTGTACTCTTTGTGTATCCTTTGATTAACTTTGAGGGTAGTTGATTTGATTTTGCATCTGCTTAATAATTAATTGTTCTACTTTCTTTGTTGTGGTTTTATTTCTCCTTGTGACAGCTATTTAGCCTTAGGAATCCTTCTATGTATATTAGTCCCTCTAAAATGCACTGTAGAGGTGGTTTGTAGGAGGTCAATTCTCCCAGCTTTAGCTTATCTGAAAATTGTTTAATCCCTCCTTCAAATTTAAATGATAATCTTGCCTGGTAGAGTATTCTAGGTTTGAGCCCCTTCTGCTTCATTGCATTAAATATATCATGCCACTCCCTTCTGGCATGTAAAGTTTCTATTGTGAAGTCTGATGATAGCCTGATGGGTTTTCATTTGTATGTGATCTTTTTTCTCTCCTTAGCTGCTTTTAAAAGTCTGTCCTTATCCTTGATCTTTGCCATTTTAATTATTATATGTCTTGGTGTTGTCTTTCTTGGTGCCTTGTGTTGGGAGATCTGTGCACCTCCATGGCCTGAGAGACTATTTCCTTCCCCAGACTGGGTAAGTTTTCAGCAATTACCTCCTCAAAGACATTTTCTATCTCTTTTCCTCTCTCTTCTTATTCTGGTACCCCTATAATGCGAATATTGTTCTGTTTCAATTAGTCACACAGTTCTCTCAATATTCTGTCATTCTTAGAGATCATTTTTTCTCTCTGTGCACTTCCCTACTTTTTAAACGCCAGAGTGAAAAAATTATGTGAGTTTCATAACAGTCACAGGACAACTCTCTTATTTGTTAAATTATTTGATCTGAATCACTCTAGTAACAAACCTTGATTTTCATCATAGCTTCATGTCTCAAGAAAGAAAATAAAAATGTGATTCATTCACGCCATGTCCACAAAATGGCCACAACATATCCAGAAATGATGCCTGGCTGGCAACCTTTTGGGTGTTACTAGTTATAACATCTTTACAGTTTATGGTTATAAGAAATAGAATTTTGATTTAACCAATCCTGATGCTAAGTTATAAGGCAGTCGATAGATAATCATGCTGTGTCACAACTCAGCATCACCAGCTTTATGATGAAAACGTTATTTCAAATGAGGTGTCTATTTAGAGGTAATGCAATGAGTTCTAAGATGAAGCCAATTAATCTAAGATGAAGCATGGCTCTGTTGAAAAGGGGTGTGCAATGTGGCATCACCGTTCAGAGTCACAGTCCCATCCTGCAGTGGTCGTTTCTACAGCCAGGGCAAGCTTGAGTCCCCTCACCACTCCTGTAAAATCCCTCAGTCGGAGCTATAAGGATAGTTATAAAGAGTCCTGTATATAGATCAGTCCATGTGCTAGAGGCACTTCTGGGGATGGAAAAATTAGAAGGACGGTTGAGTATATACTGGTAAGAAGCAGAAGATTGTAAGGGAACTTCATTTCTTAGGTACTAAAGATATATACTCAAACAGTTGTTTAGAATTCTGAGCCTTTATCACACTATAAAAAGACCTTTTAAAATATTGAGCTTTTTATTATATCACTGGGGCTTTTTTCCTAATCCTTTTGAAATATTGAGATTCAAGGCTTTGGAATTTTTTTTAAAGCCTTCTTAAAACACATGTATACCTGTCACAGCAGTTTGACCCAATGCTGTGGGTGTGACCAGCACACCAGGGCTTATTCATAGGGCAGGGCTCTCCAGGGCTGCTATGAAGTAGAAGTGACAGTGGGAAATAGTTCGTCACCTTCAGTCATTTCTCAGGCACAAGTGAGGCAGGGTATTAGAAAGCATGTCTCTAGCATCTTCCTCTTCTGTCCGTGTCCCTTCCTTCCTTGATGTGTGCATGTCTTTGCCCTCCCATCCCCCCATGTGGCACATGAGGCCTTTGCTTACTGAGCCTTTCCAGAATCTTCTGTGCTCTGGTTACTGAGACCTATAAGTCTGTCTCTATCTCATGGATGGAGATAGCTGTGCTCATTCCGCATGGGGATCTGGAGCATGCCGCCAGTGCATATGTTTGGGACACTCTGCAGGGAGGCCCAGTAGATGCCCAGTAAGGGTTTGTAAGGCCCAGAGCCACTGTGCTGCTTCTTTCTCCCACTCCAGCACCCAGCATTATGCCCGGGGTTCTTGGCTACTTGCAGTGTAGCCATTATGTACCTCCAATTGCTCTTGTATTTACATGCCTGCTGGGCTGGGTCCTGCTCTCCTTTCTTCTCTCTTTCTTCCCCATATCCACTCATACCGACACACTATTTTCCTCTACCAGTGTGTATATATATATATATATGTATATGTGTATATATATACATATATATATATATAACTCTAAGTGCACCTTCCCCTTGAAATTTTGGAAATAAAATAAAAGCAAATATAATTCTCTACAATGATATGAAGTGGTAGATAGATGCCATACAATGGAATGCAAAGAAAAGAAACCTACATGTACTGAAATGATGCAAGTGGGATAGAATCTGATGAGTAAGAAAGAAACCGTAACTAGTAGGCATTTCAATTGCAGTTACATGGGGATTTGATATCTACACAGTAGAAAGAAAACAAGAGACAGCAATACCTGAATAAAGATAAAGTGTCACGGAAGAAATCTAGAGCGAGGCTCATTTCCATCTGGGGTTAACTGGCTGGTAGTCTTGAGAAAGGCTAACACTAATTAGAAGCAGAGTGTTCGCTGGGAGATTTTCACCATGCCCCTGCAATATGAGGCATGCCAAGAATCCAGTTTCCTGGTGGCTGCTCCGGTCGTGGCCTTCCCTGCTGTGAGTCCTGCCAAGGTTCTTGCTGCCCCCTCCAAGCTTTCTGTTCAGCTTTTCTCCACATTCATTTAATATTTCATTGTTCTCTTGAAAATAGGAGAAGCCATATCTGTTTGTGCACATTGCTTTTAATCGATTTGTTACAGCAATTATTTTTTTACTCCAGAGGATGCTAAGGAGACTGCTGCTTCCCTGAAAGGGAGTGTTCTAGAAGAATGTGTAATGCAACTGTCATCCCACCGTGCCACTTGCTGAATGTTCCCGAGAGACTTTCCCATGTTTGTGAGAAGCTAGGGCTCTACTAGTGTTGGATTGACTTCTAAGACCTGTTTTAAGATCAGGCAACTCTCCCTACCTAATGGACCAAGTGTCAGACCCGTCGCTAATGATTGAATAGCAACTTTGGAAAAAGTATCTGGCCACAGATTTCCCTCAGGAGAAGGCCCTGTGACAAGCCTAGTGTTCATGACCTTGGTCTAGTGGCTTCCCACCATTCCCAACCAAAAGTCACACAGAGCACTACCTCTCCATCCCTATCTTATGAATAGCCAATGAGCCATTTGTCACAGTACATTTAATGTTTTCTGGAAGCTTTTTCTGGAAGATTTGGAAAAGATAGTTGCAAGTAACATTGATTAATTTTACATAGGTGTACTTTGGAAATTTCATGGATCCAATGTGATAGTAATATGCAAAATAGAAGCCATTGATTAACTGAAAAATATCAGATAGAATTATCCTAAATAGAACAACCTAGAAAACGTTTCTTCCTTCTTCCTTTCCTCCCTCCCTCACTTCCTTACTTTTTATTTCTTTCTTTTGAATTCTATTAATCAGAATCATCCATCCACTCAAAAATATTGTATATATCAGGTGATGGGCACTGTTTGGGTACTAGAGATAAAACAGGAAGCAAAACAGACTGGGAGACTAAGGGGTAATCCATTCCCAAAGCTGTGGAAGAGAATTCCAGAGAGAGGGAACAGTGAACGCAAAGGCTCCAGGAGGTGAGTGTGTGCCTGGCAGATACAGGGAAGCTAAGACACCCACAGCCACTGGGGCAAAGGAATAGGGCCAGAGAGGCCTCAGTAGGACTCTGGTTTTCACTCCAAGTGAGGTGGGAAGCCACCAGCAGGCTTTAAGTAGAAGAGCGGCATGAGATGACTTTTGGTTGAATAGGGTCTCTATTATTACTTCGTGAAAACCAAACTATCATACTTTGTAACCATCCTCATTTTTTTTAACTTTTAATACATCACCTGTGTTGAATCACGTGGTTCTATCTTGTGGATAATATCTGAAATGATATAATGCATTGTCACTTTGAAGGAACTAGTGACTAAAAACAAACCTATGAATTATCTGCAAAATAAACCAGCTGTTTGTGTGTGTGCCAAGTACAGCAAAGGTTTGTGTAGCCTCAAGAAATGCAGTGTGCTGTCTTATGATTAACTGTTGGGGAAACAAATGAGAGAGGAAACTATCAATCTTATTGTCTTATCATTCAATCTCCGGTCTCATTAAACAAAGTTTGTAACACATAATTAAGGTCATTTTGATGATAATATCTTCTTCATACCTCAAGTCATTACTGTATACCCTTAAAGCAGGGGCAGTGCTTAGGTAGGGATGATGAAAAGATAGGCGGTAGGGAAATTCCAGGAAGGAAGGACCAAGGAGGGAGATGATCGGGAAGGACACCACAAACACATGTGACAATTTTCTGTTGCAGAATCAACTCCTTTGAGCTGAATAAGTGAGACCCTGGGCTATGTGACACTGAGAAGAGATGCTGTCACACAGAGGTATCCAGACTCACATGCTCAGCCAGCATCATGGGGGAAGGGGAGGGGAGGCCCTCCCCACTCTTCTTATGGGCCCATCCTTTAATAAATTGGCTCACCCGTCAGCCTGTACCATTTGGCCTGTGCCACTCATACCGTTTGTCTCATTATCATCCTTGTCTACTGGGCACACTCGCAAAATAAACTTGTGCTCAGGGAAAGGTTTTTGACCATTGGCCAATTCAACCCACAAACACAGGTTAATCTTTCTTCAACTCCTGTTATTTTAATAATTTAACTCTTGTCAGAGAGGGCTGTCTGACACTGTAAGTCTTTGAAATGTTTTGGGATTTTTTCCAAGTGGTTGAGTTGCTCCTTTGCTCTTTGCCATCCCCCAGCTGTGGAGCCCTGGGATTTAGACACCGAATGACATTCCTAAGTTTAGGAGCCACATCTTAAGCAGCACAGTCAGTTTATCCCCTCAGCCTTTTAGGGGCAATAGGTGCAATCGCACGAGCTGAGCCTTGTGCAGTCAATCAGATGGAAGGGAAGTATCTCAGTGACAAGCTACATATGCATTTACATACTGTTCAGTAAGAAGCCAACACCTCTGTCGGTTTAAGTTATCTGGGCAGTCGAGCTGGATGCATATTCATTAAAACAGGCCTGGATGTGAGGCAAAAATATCAAGTGTTCATGCACCAGCCGTCACTGATACATGCCATCTGCTGGGCCAGGCAGAGTGATGACTTTCACGGAGCTGCACGGGCAATCCACCGTCTATCAGCCTCTGTTCCCTGAAACACGAATCTTGCCCAGAATACTGAGAAGCAAATACTTGTTCAAAGTTATCTTTTGTGATTTTTCTACTCTATTGTTCTGGAATTTTTAGCTAGAAATGAAGGAATGGAGGAAGCTTCCCTTCCTGGAGACCTGTGGAATACTTTATGGATTGACTCAGTCCCTGACCAGGGGAAGAAGCAATGCACAGTGTCATTGTCCAAGGGTATTTCAACTACTCTATCAATGCTTTCATTTTTATTCTTAAACTTCCTTCATTCAACTTCCCAGCCATGTGAATTGATTGTGATTTTAGGGTCAGGCAGTAGGGGAAGAACATTAATGATCATAATGGACTATGTAAACAGTGAAGTGGTATAGATATTACTATTGCTGACTTTATCCTGCGTTTCTGAAGCACAGAAAGGCATTAAAGTTTCATGGGTTTCCTAGACTCTAAAATCTAACTGAAGGCATTAGCTGTTAAATGACCTTGTTTACTATTTCCCCCCAGTAGAATGTAAGCACAAAGAAGGTAAGTATTTTTACCTCCTTTTACTCATTGCTATATTCACAACTCTGAAAACAGAGGCTTGCTAAATATTAGTTGAATGAATGAAAGCAATGCAAGAATGTTCAATACATCCTGAGTCATGATGTCAGCAAACCTTTGAATCTCACAGACCCACATAAAGCCTACTAATTTGGGATAAGAGTTCTTTTGGTCTCAAGCCTGACTTAGCACAGGTGTGACCCAAAACCAAGTACTTAATGTCTCCAAGCCTTAGTTTCCTCATCTTTCAAACGGGCAGAACAATATCTACCCTATAAAATCCACAGCATTATTTACAGGATAAAATAAAATAATATTTTAAAGAAATAAACATTAGTTTATGAGTTTTTTAGCTGTGAAAATATTCTAAAAAGATAAGGAACTACACAAGCACAAGGTATTGTTATTATTAGTATTATTAAAATTGCTATTCCCTCATTATGAACCATGGCCTGGCTACCCCAGTCAAAGCTCATCTTCCTTAGCTCTCTTTTGATTTTCTTGCCTTTCCTATTCACTTCCTACTTTCTCTTGCACTTTCATATTTGCACCATGGCCATTCATTCATTTATTGAACAAACTCTGCTGGAGCACCTGTTTAGAGATAGAAAGGTAAGAAGTTACAGACCTCCTGAGGGCACAGTGATGGGAGAATGTGAGCATGCCACCTGCACTGGGGAAGATGTCCACCTCCTGATGTATATGCTTTACTTTCCAACAGCTAAGCATGGGGACATTGACAGTGGGCTCCAATGAAAACAAAAAGCACAATAAACCATGCAATAAAATACCTGAGAGGATACTTTGACATCTGTGCACATTTCCTTCTCTTACTGTGCAGATCTTCTGCACTGAATAATATTACACCTGTTTCTTAAACTTAAAGAGATTTTACCAAGTTCCTTGTAAACATAGTATCTCTATGATCTGAAAGACTGATGTGGTCCATTAAATCATAGGCCTTAGAGATACCGTAGTGCTTGCTACTGTTCATTAAATACTTTCTTCATGGCAAGTACCATACGAGTATGTATTTATTTACATTATATAATCACAAAAAGACAAGAAAACAGGCCCTGAGAACAAATGCCAGTTGTCACTTACTAGCTGTATGACCTCATCTCACTGTGGCTTACTTCCTAATTTTTAAAGTGGGTATTATAACAAAACAACTATCTTAAGAATGTTTTGGAGATTAAATTAAGGAACACAGGTCAAGCAGCTAAATGTATAAGACTCATTACAAATCCCAGAAAAGGGTAAGGATTGGAGAAGGATGGCTGTCCTCATTAAATAACCTTGCCACCAATACTCCTTTCGGCAAGTATGTATTGTTAGCTTTTATAGGCAAGAATTTGAAGCCACAGTTGTTACGTGGTACGGTAAGTAATGTAGCTTGAATTCAGCTCAGCACTGTCTGACTTCATGGCTCAGATTAATTGAACTATTATAGCCTAGATATTCCCTGAAATATCCTTCCACAATAAATTATATTCATAACTATTAAGTCAATTCAACAGACATTTACTTAACATGTGAAACAGAGTTCTGTCTAGTTGCAAGATTATTACCCCCAAATATCTTGCTGGTGTTGGGATAGGAGGATAAAACAGGGAGGTTGGAGGAAGATTAAAATGTTAAAAAAAATGAGAGGAATATTCTGATGTTACATTCACAGACCCTGAGTTGAATTTGTTGAATTTAAAAGGTTGATGAAAAAAATGATTCTAATCAAATCAGGATGTGCTGAGTAGAATAAAGAGACAGGTATAGTGCCGTTGGATAGAGTTGGAGAGAGAATAATTTCAGTGTTTCACTTGGGCTTGAGTGGGAAAGGGTTGGAAAATGAATCAAAGGGTATCAGTGGAGAAGGTAATATACTGGCCCATGAAGATTGACATGATTTTGAAGAATTTGTAGTATGAGACAAGTAGTGCATAACAAACAGAGGAAACAATCTGAGCAGAGATCAAGAGGCTAAAAAGCAAAGGGAAGTTTTGACTCTTGAACAACGTGGTGGTTAGGGGCACCAATCTGTTGTGCAGTTGAAAATCCACTGTATAACTTTCGATTCTCCCAAAACTTAACTACTAATAGCCTACTGTTGACTGGAAGCCTTACCAATAACATAAACAGTCAATTAACACATATTTTCTATGTTATGTGTATTATATACCATATTCTTACAATAAAGTAATCTAGAGAAAAGAAAATGCTTTTTCCAATTATCACAAATCTCCCCCCAAAATTCCTATATACGTACTGAAAAAAATCTGTGTATGTGTGGACCTGCACAGCTCAAACCTGTGTTGTTCGAAGGTCAACTGTATACACCTTCAGAAAAGTTGTGTTCACATGCTCAGAAAAGCTCAAGAATGAAGTGCTATAGGAAATAAGGGACAAAAATTAGTTTGGCCTGGTATTAAAACAGGTCTTCGTTCTGAGACTGAAGTTAAACGTATTCTTACGGCTTTAAGGGCTGGTGAGAAGAGAGGAATGCCATGGATTTAGCCCTGGGAAGAGAGATCTGATGCCCCGGGAGGAAGGGGCCAGGAGGTGGTGGAGATGGGAGCAAGGGGCCCCTCTGGGAAGCTCCTGGGAGTGGTTTATGAGGGAAACCAAGTAGGTGGGATCTTGAGCTGCTCCAGTGGAGTTTACTGAAGAAAAGCCAGGACAGGAGACTTAGGAGGAGTATCAGAATATAGTGATTGGATAGAGGAATGAAGGGCAGAGAGGGATAGACAATGGTTCCATCTTTTAGATTCAGTGGTGGGAAGGGTGATGTATCTTTCTGAGAAAAGAGGAGTAAGAAAGCAGGAATCTCTGTGACAGGAGCTAGTAAGGAGCAAAGAAGGGTCAGAAAAGATCCCTCCTAGGACACACTGGGGTGAGATCATCGGAGGGCATCTGAGTGCATATGCCAGACCGGCAACAAGAGACAGAGGACCACATGCAAGCAGTGAGACTGGAGGCACAGTTTAGCAGCTACAGTCAACACTGTGGGAAAAGATAAGCTGAGAAGAGAAACACATTGTGGAGTAGTGTTGGCCCAATTACTAGGAAGAGGCAGAGCAATTGGAAGACTGAAGAGAAGCCTCTAGGTGGGTACGTGAAACATGTCAGGGAGGAAAGTTGAATTAAAAAATTCCTCCTATTGCATTAACTCAAAAGGAAAACAGCCAGTAAAAAGAATTCTAGGAGTATGCTGTAATTGAAAATGAATGAATGCCCCTTGGGACATGCAAACAGTATTGGATGTCATCGTGTTAATTCAAACAAATAATAGTATAAAGTAATTAAAATTAAAATGAACTGGTCAAATCATTCCATTGTTCTATTTGCGCTTTTCCCCATAGAAGCAGATTAATTTATGAGCTAAGTGTCTATTTACACGTTAACTTAAAAACAACGTTTTCACCAATATCCAAGCATCCACTGTAAAAACACCAAAAGAATAATCCTTAGATTTGCATTTTTTTCATAATCCTTGGGAACTGAGTGTTTATCCCATTGAATTTAGAAGAAACTGAAAGAGTAGAAAAGTTGGCAATTTATCTGCAATAAGAGTGCTTTTAAAAAAGAAAAGGCTCCCCAGAGAACATTTTCATACTATTGAACATTTAGTAAGAAAAACTTGTAGAAATAACTAACAGCAGTGCAGTTGTGGAGCCTGCAAAGTTGTCACGAAGTTTATCCATGGAATAGGCTAAATCCATGGAATGATGAATTGTGAAAGACCACGACTGCCTTGTAATCAACTTCACCATTTAAAATTTAAAAACGTGGACACGTCATTACGAATTGCTCCTGATAGCCCACTGTTCACAGCAGAGGGTTTCTGCTTAACTGTGTTTCCCTGCCAAGTCAGGCTCGGTTGCAGCACATTAAGTTATGTGCTCAGTGATGAGTTTGGAGGCACTGTTCCTTAGGTTTGCTTCCAGCTAAGGTCATGTTTGGGGGGAAGCCAATTGCAGATGCAGTTTTCTGCCTGCGAGTTGGAAACTCCAAGCTCACTAAAGTTCAGAAAGACAGATTGCAGTGAAGGATAGACATGCCTACTTGGTGGCTCAGGACCGTCATGGGACGCCACCACCCCACTGGCCCAGGTCAACAGGCAACATGATAATGATGCACGACCTTCTACTCACCTTAGCAGAAGGGCTCTATTTCCTGCCTCATGAAAGATCCCCAATTAATATCTGTTAATTTGGTTTTATCTTCTGAACATATTCCATATTTTGATTCCAGAAGTCCTTATTTAGTTAAAACAGCACTTTGATTTTCCAAAACAAAGGTTTTTTTCACACATTTTTATCTCACTTTGACTGAAATGTAGAAACCACTACAGGGAACTTATAAATTAAGCCACCAGGCACCTGGAGAACAGAGCATTTCTTTGCTTTGACAGTGACCTCATGGCTACATTAGAGGATGTTGGGCTCAGTGCAGACTTGCTGGCTGCCTCTGGGAGTGCCCCCCTCTGTAACACACACACACACACACACACACACACACATACACACACACACCACTCGAATGCAAGTCTGCATGACTTTGAATTCAGGTTTTAAAACAGAAAGAAACTTGGAAAACAAAACATAGTATATATAAGTCTAGAAACAGATGAAAAATCTCAAATATAAACTCTAAATTCAAAAGGCAAAGAAGATAACTTAAAAATTTAACAGTTATCAATTATAATGTAAATTAATCATAGAAATGAAAGTAAGCATAAAGAATATAGTTGATAATACTATAGTAGCTTTCTATATTGACAGATAGTAGCTACACTTATCAGAGTAAGCATTTCATAATGTAGATAACTGTCAAATCACTGTTGTATACTTGAAACCAATATAATACAGTATATCAACTGCACTTCAGTTAAAAAAATTAATAGTTATCAATTGTGAGGGAATGTTTTCCTATACAGAAAGCTCATGCTTTGGTGGTGGATCGTTTGTAGAGAAAATTACTCTGCCATACTCTGTGCTGTATTGCCGTTCCCGTCACTGATTATCTAGTCCAGGGATGGGCACATTTTCTTCTGTAAAGATAAGAATTTTAGGCTTTACAGACCACGCGATGACCGCTGTTCCACTCTGCCATGGTAGTGCGAGAGTAGCCAGAGAACATGCAAATAAATGAGCCTGGCTATATATTCAGTGACCTTTTCTTCATCAAGTAAGTAGACTCTGGATCTAGCACGTCTATCTTCGTATCATTTATTCATGGCTTTTGTCTGTTAATCATGAACGTCTTCATTACCAGAAACACCTTGAATTGATTTTTGGAGGCTCTTTGAATTGTTCATCTTCATAAGGTAACAACATTGGTCTAAATCCTTATTAGAAGACCAAAAATGTTCGTGAGTTTTAAAATTTCCCACTGTCTTGCTAATGGGTTTCTGCCCCGGGAAAATTCACCAGGGATTCAGTGAGACCGAGGAACGACAATGGAATGTTCTTGGGGTGAAAGGGTTTATACCCAACTTTATTCCCACAGTGGCAGGTCAGTCACTAGAATCCCGTCCACTCAGAGCAGGTCTGCATGCAGTAAGCCGGTGTCTGCCTCTGGGCCTCTCTGCCCAGGCGGCGGTCCCAGTCTGTCCTTGGGGCTGCCACCACTCCAGTCTCTGCTCTCCTGCAGCCGTGCCACCATATTGCCTGGAGCACTGGGCAGAACTCCATATAGAGTCAATAACAACATATTGCCCACATGTGTGTAGTGAGCTAGCCAACCAGAGTCAGGGTGAGAAGCTTCACTTTATCCACACCCACTGAAATTTACCCTTGGTCAGAGATCTTTCCACAGATTTGTTCTCACAAAGAAGCAAGCTCAGTCCTAATGAGCTTGGACCAACGATTTGAACAGAGCCTTGCAGGTTTTCCTGTTTTCAGGCCACCTCCTGGCTGTGTAATTTCTACATCTAATTGATTGTTTTAGAACAATCAAACCAAATTTCCTCATGGATTGATTTCCAAAATATGTATTACTAATTTTCCTAGGATATCACAAAGGTCTGAATTTGTTTACCATGAACTTCTAGGTTAGTGCAAAATTTTCCTGTAGTAATTAAAAGAAAGAGAACCAATACTGCCCTAAAGAATTGCACTTGGGCTTTGAATAAGACCTTTGGTTCTGTTACTTTATAATTTTCTTTTTCTTCTACTGTTCAGATGTGTTTCAGATTATTGCACAATTAATATATTTCTCTGTCCTTTAAATCTTGCATTGAGAACAATTTAAATATTCCTTGCTAGTAAATGAGAATTCAAAATCAAGGAAAATCTTGAAATTAAGAATTTGACCTTCTTAAGCAGCTACATTATGTTGATTTGCTCAGCTAAATGCAGTTATTCTTAGGAACTCATATACACAAAACAAAAAGTTGCAAAGTATGAAATAAAACTACTGGCATTTTAAAAATCACCTGGAGTATCAACTCCCACTGATAGTTTCTATGAGAAAAACTCTCACTGATAGTTTCTATGAGAAATTAAATTTATCAAAAAACATGAAAACCTGTATCCTCTTATTTAATCCACATTTGAGAAGTCCCCATTCACTTCAGGCTAATGAATCTACTAGAATTGAGTTCTGGGTAGTATAAGATGTTTCTCTGGAATGCTTTGCAAGGAAGTTATTATTTTTTTAAGAGAAATAGTCCATGTTAAATACCACAGTATCACTAAATCAGGCAATTTATCTCCAATAAGCAACAGACTCAGGCAATTAAAAACATCCTAAGTAAGGGGTTTGGTCTTTTTTTAAACCCTTTAAATACAGAAAGAAATGTATTTGTAAGAATGTGTCAATTTTGACAAAATTTGTGGCATACCTTATAATTTGATCTTTCTCATAGCTTAAACTATAGATTTTTTAAAGAATTTGAAATATAAGAGTATGTTTTCAGAAGGTTCAGTTGTCAAATAATTTGAGGAGATAATCCTAAAATATGTTTAATTGACCTCCAGTACCTAATTACAACCCGTGTGCCTAGATGTCCTACCGGGAACGTCCCATGAAAGAGGGACAATGAAATGACTCTGTTTCTCTGAATGATTCTTTCCTACGTGACCTTCTTTCTTTTGAGGGATAGTTTTTTTTTTTGACAATGGTGGCAGAACAAAATGACATGCAGGACAAAAAGTTGTGACACATAAGAATCCCCATTGATAGAACCATTCATTGTAGGAGGGAGGATGGCAAAGCCTCCCTGGTCAGTCACATCTAAGGTCTAAGCCCAGCTCTGCAGCCTTTTCTTACTTATGTCAGCTTGGATAATTACTACTGCCTTAGTATGTTTATCTGTAAAATAAGGGTAGGAATAATACCCATCTTGGAAACCTCAGAGTTGGATTCACTTAAAAAGTAATTGACATTTTCCCATGGGTGCCCTGGCTCTTTCCTGGGCGTGCCACCTTTAGCAAATTACTTAACTTCTCTGTGCTCTGGTTCCCTCATCTATAAAATAAGGATATTACCATATCTACCTCTCACTGAGAGAATTAATGATAGAGATGCATGCAGTTAGAACAATACTTAGCACATGGTGAATGCTCACTGAGTACTAAAATATTGTTGTTATGACCATTATTTTAAAAGTATTATTAATGGTGACCAATAGACAGCTATGTATTAGGCTTACAGCCTAGCAGGTAAGACAGACAAAAAAATACCAATGACACTGTATGACTTGGGCTATCATAGAGGAGAAAAGGGAGGATGGAAGTAAATAGCAAGGGCAGAGTTGTGAACCTGAAAGAAATGCCTTCTGAACTGGAGCCTGAAAGCTGAGCTAAGCGCAGGGGTAGGAGGACGGTGTCCCAGCACAGGCAGAAAGTAAGAGGGTAATGGAGTCTTTGAGGAATGGAGAGGCTCTTCTTCAGGGAGTTTGAAACGTGAAGTACGAGGGTTCGGTGTGGTGAGAAATGAAGCCGGAGAGTTAAGTAGAAGCAAGTTTAGGGAGGGCCCTGCAAACTTTATTAAGAATTTTAATTTTTATCCCAACAGCAGTGGAAAGTCAGAAAAGACATTTGAGCGAGCAGTTGAGAGGCATGCTCAGGCTGCCCTGGAAAGACCCCACTGAAAGCAGTGGGGAGGGCAGGGCGCCCAGGGAGGGGGCTGCAGTCCGGAAGGGTGCCTGGGGCTCGGCACTCAGGTGGTGCTGGTGAGGAAGTGCAGAGGGGAGTGGCTTTGTCATTTATTCAACCCACAAGTTAGATTCTAATGAAAATGGGAAGTAGCTGTGTAACAGCCATTAAAGTGTGATTTTACTGACGACAACAAAGAAGCAAATATTTCATTTGATATATAGAGCCTGTGAAAGACGCTGCTTCAGTCGATGATGCCTTTGCTAGAACGAACTTCCCCGTGGCGCTTGCAGGTAACCAGTGGCGTGCTGGGGCAGAGGCTTCATTCCAGGACCCGAGAGGCAGAAGATCCAGGGTTGGGAACACTGGAGACCCCAAATCTTGTCAGGTAAAGCTGACTCCCCAATTCAGGTTTGCCTCTTGTGCCTTGTACTTTCCCATATTATTTGGATGACAAACACATCATTTAGTCTGATTTTGGTCATAAATAATGGAAGTTTTACTTCTAAAGGCTTTAAAGAGGAAAAATTATTTCACATAACAAAAAGCCTTTAGGGCAATTTTTTTTTTTTTGTTTAATGGAGTCTCTCCAGCCTCCCCAGCAACCTGGCTCATTTTCTTTCCAACTGAAAACTGTTATGCATTGTCTGCCACCAAGCAGCTTGGGCCTCAGGAAACCAGTGCAGGAAAATACTGATCTTCTGGGTGTTTCCATCACTGTAATAAAGTCCTTTGTCTGACCCAGCAATCCTGTGTCTTCTGTCCACATCCATGAAATGGTGACTAGCTAAGTTGTTGGCTTGCAAGTAGGGTAAAATCCCAAACCTTTCAGTTTTAACACAGTGTTTCTCATTTGGGGAGCCACATATGGTCAGAGAATGTATTGCACATATAAAGGATTCCAATAAACTGGTAAGTGCTGGAATGAAAAGTCCATTTTCTTCTTGTAATTACTACATAAATAAATAGCCCAGAATATGGGCTAACCTGGACTATTATAGTATCCAACCACGACTTACGTACTGATTTCTATTGAAAGCTGCCACCCAAATGCCCAAGCCCTCTGCTTTCAGAACAGGAACTCGGTACAGCCAGTCTTCACTGAGTCTGTGAAACAGGGTCCGGTTGAGCTGCCCTGTGCCAGCAGCTCTGGAATGCTCCTCAGGTGGTAGGATTACTGATGGTTCTCAGAAAAGTGGGCTGATATGACTCCTTCCTTTGAAGGAAGGACCAGTTCTTGGGGAGAGGCAAGGCACAGATCCAAGATGTGGGAATGAAGAGGGTGGACACCTTGAGAGGGAAGAGTATCCAGCACAGACTCGGCAGGGGCACCTGGGAATGCTTCAGCAGGGTCCTGGGCAGAGCTCCCTGGAAATACAGGTGGGACAGGGTTTCAGGTGTGTCTGATTTATTCAGAAAAATCTGTTCAGAAAAACCCCGTGAAGGGAAGAGGGAAGCAGGATAAGGTGGAGGAAATGGGCCAAGCAAGGTGTGGTCTTAGATAAAGCCTATCCCTGACCTGAGCTTTGGCAGGGGAGGTGGGTGGGTTGCTTCCAATGAGGCAAGTGGTTTAGCCTGCGGGACAGCTTGCAGGACACATTACTGCCCCCAGGGCAGCATGGCTCTCATTGGCTGAGGGACTCTTCTCCAGACAACCACAGCAGTGAGCTGCTAGGAACCAGCATTCCCAGCAGGTTGGGGAGATGTACCATCCTGGATAAGGAGACTGGGCACCAACAGCATCTACCATATACTGCAGCAGTGATGATGGTCTGAGGGGGTCACCCAGCGCCGCTGTTAGAGTCCAGGACAGCATGGAGCATGTGGTTCATAGTGGAGTTGCTGTGGTGACAGTTTTCCTGATTTGTGGGCTCTCTACACTGACATTACCTGCAAGTGTTCTCTCGACGACTAAAGGCAGTTAGCGCATACATCATTCTATTCTGTTATGATCTTCACAGCTCTGGAATTCTCATGTATACATGGAATCATGGTGTTTGTATCTCCCTGTTTTTTCTAAAAAGAACAGAAGTCAGCTGGTCTCTACAGTCCAGGAGAACATGCAATCAGACCTTTTCTTTAGGCACAGCAATATGGTTCATGATGGAGCAGAGAAAACTGAAAAGTTTTTCCTGCTGATGGGAAAATACAGGTTAAGGAATGAAATTACCTGGTTACAAATTCAATAAAAGTAGAACAGCATTGGGTTAAACTTCTTGGCCACAATGGCTATCTTTAAATTTTGTACTTAATGGAGCTGCACCATGTCTCTGGGGAGGCCATCTCCTCCCAGTCACCAAGTTATTTTTCAGTAAATTCTCAAGTGAAAGTTAGTCCTCAGCTTATACACATGGAGGCCTTTGGGAGCCTAAGGGAAGTATCATTTCATGTCACAGGTCAAAAGCGCCATGTGAAGAGGAGTTGAGAGTAAGCACAAAGCCATAGGAACACAAACTTGTTTCTTTATATCTAGACATCTTTAGACCAAGGAATCACAAATGAGTTCCGTGGGGATTTAGCTCTCTATGAGAAGTACCCATTCGAAGTGCACTTCAAGAAGTCCAGAATAATGGAAAATCTACACTAATAAGTATGTAGTAATTTGCCCACTTGACATTTTATAGCCAGATAAACAACACAATGAAACAAGCTCATGGAAGATTTTAGCCTTTATAGAGCAGAAAGGCCACCACCATCTCCCACTTGCCATTCAAATTTGGACCCAAATAACATCCTATCTCCAACAGATCATCTCCACAATAGATACAATGTGCCTAAGTGGTCATTAGGAAGTTCCACTGGGCCTGAAGGGCAGTAAGGGAAATCTCAGGCCATGTGAAGAGAGGAAGGTTGTTCTGAGATATTCTGAGATGTTTTGGATCCAGTCGTAGGCTTGTGTGACATCAGTGGTGCTCATGTGGACATACCTGTTCTACTTTTGGCTGTGGGGCCCCATCTCCTCCCAGAAGAGGGGGATGAATCATTGGGCCAGTAAATATCATTCTAGTTCCTCAGAAATAGAAGACAAGTTATGTCCTCAAGAGGTCTATCAAAGGAATAAAATATTTTGCAAAGAAAGTCCTTTTTTACACTATTCCTTACTTTATTTTCATTAAGAAAACAAACATTAATCATATATCCCAGAATATAAACTGTGAATGGTAGCAAGTGGTACAAATGGGAATATAGAAGCTATAGTGTATTTAACAAGGGGTCAAAGGCAGTCTGGGGGCCCTGGGGAGCTTCTGCAAGGAAAGGCCCCAAAACTGGGATCAGAAGGATGAATCGAAGTCAATACATAAGGCACAGGAGTTCAGCAAAGGCCCTGAGGCAAGTTGTAATGTGAAACCAAGCTCACAGGGTGGTAAGAGGGAGAAGGTCACAATGAGGCAGGAAATGCAGGCAGGTAACAAGATTCCATTTAGGATTTGATCCGTAACAGTGGAATGAATATAATGAGTTGCAGGCAAGAGGAAGACATAATCACACTGGCATTCACACAATGGCAGTTTGGAGACTGGATGGTGGGCTAAAAGAGCAAATACAGAGACTGGCTGGGTTGATTGCAATAATGTAGGAAAAAAATGCTAATATTGGACTAAGATGGTGACAATGGAGATGAAAAAGTGGTACATTCAAGAGCTGTGCTGAATTGGAATGATCTTCCCTCATGGAATTGACTCTTCCTTGTCTGTGTAGATATTTCTATTTTAGTACCAGTAATTCTGCAAAGAACTTACTATTTATATGTTGTCCTTCTTCCCCTACTACACAATAAGCTATTCAAGGGCAAATGTAATACCCTTGCTGTTTGTAACCCTATACTTGGCACAGAGCTTGCACAAAGCACTCCCTCCACAGAGGTGAGGGCTGGTCACCACCTAGTGAATCCATATGATTGGAAATGAGGAAGGGCATGCTTCATGAGAAGAGTAGCAAGCAAAGTGTTGACATGGGATCTGACAGCCAGGCAAAGATAAGAGCAAAAATGGCAGATGGGGAACAATTCCATGCTGAAGAAAGCTTTAAACCGAGCAGGCAACAGTCACTCTAACGTGTTCTGTGCTCTTCTGTGCTACACTCAGTAAGTCTAATCATTTGCAGTAATAGCTCCTCTCAGTTGTATAGCTATCAACCCACAGTGGTGTATGTTCTTGTTTTTGGAAGTAGAGATTTCAGAAAGAGTTGTCATGCCCTCTATTAACTATAAAATGAACAATTCCCAAGACAGAAGAGGCTCCCTCCCTTTGTTAGCTCTTCTGACATGTTAGGACTTCTTGGACAGTATCATGCCATGAACTCTCTGAATACCATAGCTGAGCTGCAGGTCCGCACAGGTGAAGGGCTCCATAGCTCATTCTTGCTCTCTTCTCAGTACCTGTGACCCCATATTGTTCCTACTCACCCTGGGTGGGCATGTTGGTGGCATCCAGGGTGCAAAGGCCACAGACCCTGGAGGCATAATGGGAGCAGTTCCACTGTCAAAGGCCCCCTCTGTACCCAAGGACACAGACAGAGCATAACAAAATTCCAGGTCATCTGTGCCACTGTAGTCATCCACGTCCCTCACTAGGATTGTCATGGACAAAGGAACAATGTTCTTGTGTTTCCCTGATGGAGAGGAAGGGCTGGGTGCCCATCAGCAGGAGTAGGCTTTTAATTAGCCTCAGTAGCCTTCTCTGCTCTCATTCTCTTCCCCTGAAGTTGCTTCCCTCATCCCTTCTGTCTTGATTTCTGGGACGTGAGAAATCTCGAAGCTTGGCTTTCTTGATGCCTAGCTTCCATCCATTCCTGCTGCCCTCAGGCATTGGGACTTCTGGATACTGCTCTTTACCCCGCCACCTGACCAGCCTTGACCCAGCACATTGCTCAGTGAGCAGAGCTCTAGAGGGTTTCTGTGTGAGCGCTACTCCACAGGCGGGAATGGAGGGGTGGGCAGGGTGGATGGGGAGAGGGGGCCTGAAGCTGTGTCTGCAGAGAAAGCATTGGGTCTAACTCAGCCTGTGCTCTGAGTGGGGGCAGCTTAGGAGGGGCAACACTCACCCCAGGACACTGCGGTTGTTTACTAAGCAACATTCCATGCAGACACTTGCAGGCACTTGGGGCAGTACTGTTTCCATATTCCAGGAGGATTCCTAGTGGAACCTCAGGCTGAAAGCTCTAAATGCTCACATACACACTGATAGCTAGCTTACCTGGATGCACGTTGCCCACATCCCCTCTTCCCTCTTCTGTTCCATCTCCCGCCAGAGTGGAGATGCTAGGAATACAAGCAAATAAGACAAAGTCCCTACTTCCTCAAGGAGCCAACAGTTGGATGGGAAAGAGCTATTATGATACCTGCTCTCTGACAGAGTTGGCTGCACAGTGCTGGGGACCCAAGTGGAGAGGCCAGACTTGGCTTTGGGGATGTAGGGAAGGATTCCCAAAGGGGCTAGTTTTCTGGACAAGTTCCTGAAGGCTGCCCTTCTTCTAGTGCCTCTTGGTGCCCTCCTGTATTTCCTAAGCATCCATTTCTGCTATAAAATGGAACTTTGCCTTGGAAAGCAATGCTGGCCTCAGCTGGACCACAGTCAGCTGTTGTCCTACTCTTGGAAATTTACTAGAGAATTTTTCAGAGGTGCATGTGCCACCTGATGTGTGTGTCAGTCACCACACACCCTGAGAGCAGCTGGGGGCACATCCTTGCTAACTGGCCCACGTTAGCTTCACGTACGCATTACCAGCTACAGGTGTTGAACATTTCCTGTTTATGTTGTTTAGATGTAACTGATTCTTCCAAAGGAAACCACAGATTGCAGACAATTCTTGTGATATGAGCTCAAGAGAACAAGAAAGTGGAGGAGCTAACAAAAATAATAATCCTTTCATTTCTATGTTAAAAATTCTTTCACTTAAAATGTATAGTGTAGGAAATATGCCTGTGCAACAGAATATTCTCAAATTTATAAGTAAATACATAAATTTACAATATGCTTTCAAATGTCTCATTGATAGTGATTTTTCATTAAAAATGCTTACAAGCCATTGGTTTACACTGCAAACCCCTACGTCAAAGTAGATAGCTCACCTCCTTTGTATCAGAAGCTCATATCATCCACACCTAGCTAGCTTCACCTTTCCTCTCCTCTGTACCAGGAGCTCTGGTCTGCCTGTCACCACAAACGCCACACCATCAGGGGAACAAGGAAACCAAAGCAATGCTGTGGGGAAGTTGGGTTTCCTATGGCCAGGATCCTCACTCAACGTAAACCACCTGATGATGTAACTGGCCTGTTGCTGGGCTGCCACTTCCACACCAGTAGGCAATAAGCTGTTATTGCACTCTGTAGAAAGCTCGGCCCAGTGCTCTGGGTGGAGGTAGAGACGCTAGTGCTCGACCTATGGCCAGAAGAACAAGCTGGGTAGTAAACCCTTTTCACCCCAAAGAATGCTTTGCTGTCAATTTCTTTGGTCACATTAAATCCATAGAAAATTTGCCTGGGGCTGAAACCCATTGTCAGCACAATTGATGAAGTTGGCAGGGTTCATTGTTGACCAAGGAAAAAGGCAGGCTGCCCTTATGGGAGGGGTGCCTCAGTGGGCTGTTCCTGTGAATGGGGAGACAGTGGATTGTCCCCCAGTGTATGTGGTCGGAGGTGGCTTGCCTTCTAGAGTACTGGACCCCACCCCAGGACTAGAGGCAAGAGGATGTGGGTGACACCTGAGGCTGTAGGGGTGGCCCTTGGTATAGTAAGTAGGTCTTTTGAGAAACAGAGGCAGAGGGGACTGTGGGTTGGCTGCTTCTCACAGTATTAAAAAAGTCTACAGAAGAGAAGGACATGCTCATGAAAAAGACCCAAGAAATGGCAGCATGAGAATGCGAGCTGCAAACTTCTGTGGATTCCCTGAAGAAGGAAATGGCATTGATGTGAGAGTAGGCAGTACAAGAATACTGGCATCAAGGTGCCATTGAAGAGGTAAAAGATTCCTTACAGAATGAGATGGCAGCACTGCCAGGTGCTCTGAAGGAGGAAAAGGCCATCAAGGAAAAAGATGAACTCCTGAGGGAAGCACAGGCAGAGGTGGCAGGAGAACACCAGCTGCAAAGCACTGAGGTGAAGGTAAGAGAACTTCTGAAGACTGAGCTAGCATTGCTGCGAGGCACGGTAGAAAAGGTAAAGTTTGTAGCAGAGGAGGGGAGGGGAGAGAAATGTGCCATCAGCCCCAGAAATGGAGGAGCTGAGAGAGGATAAAGGGGTGGTGCCAGAGGCACTGACTCCTCCTGTACTGAAAGCATCCCCAGTGGTTGCAAAGAAAATAAAGACCCAGCGCTGAAAGTTCCCCAAGGAGAAGAGCATCCCCTCCCCAGGTCGTGGAGCAGTCTATGTTCCCCCCCTATACTCAAGCTGAGCTGGTGGATTTGGGCTCCCAGTTTAGGCAGAAGCCCTAAGAGTCAATATCAGCTTGGCTCCTGCATCTGTGGGACTTAGGGGTGGATGGAATTGTTTTGTGGGACTCAGAGATGGGAAAGCTGTCTTCCCTGATAGTACAGCCTGCCTTGAGGCAGCGATTACAAAATGCACATCAGACCCCAGGGAGTCACTCCCTCCTCGACTGGCTTATGGCTCACTTCGTGCTGTGTGGCCCAATCTGGGTGATCTACCATCCTCTCCTGTTACATGGCAGATATATGCCGAACTCCAATATGTGTTACAAGAGCTAGGCAACTTATGCCATCTATAGTCCAGAGAATTATGGCCCAGATGAAGAGATTTTCACTACTGGGATGAGAAATATTGTACTTCAAACGGCTCCTACATCCCTCTGTGGGTCTCTAGTGGCCATTCTTTCCCCTCACCTAGGGCATCCCATAAGCGAGGTGACACATACAGAAGCAGACGTAGGAGAGGCTGAAGCAATGAGAACACAGAAAGAAACAAGGTCTTCTACTCACAAAAAGAATTTAAAGGGCCCCAAGAAGGTTACAAGAACCCAGATGTGGGTTGATTTAATACCAGCAGGAGCACATGGAAGGAAATTAGATGGGAAGTCAAACAGGATCTTACTAGAGCTATGGCAATAACTGAAACCGAGCAGCAGTTACAATTGTTAAGACCAAAGAGCAAGAGGTCAGAGACAGAGCCACAAGTCCAGCCTGTTTGTTTGCAAGACTTCCCGCTGGAGAGCGAGCCAATCTCACTCAAGCCCACACAGGAAGATGATTGGGGAACACGGTTTGACTGAGGGGAAGGTCGAGGTATCTGCCCTGAGGGACCAGGGGTGGGCCGGAGGCCACATGTTGAAATAGCTATCTATTGGTCCCCAGTGAACATACAATGTGTCCTTGCTCTGGTGGACACAGGGGCTGAATGTTCACTGATTCCTGGTAACCCTGAACGGTCCCCCAGGACCTCCACTATCATAGATGAATACAGGGGGAAGGCTATCAGAGAGAAACAAGCCCAAATCTCTTTGGGAATAGGACGTCTACCCCCAAAAGAGTATACTGTGTATATATCTCCTATCCCTGAGTATATTTTGGGGATTGATATCCTGCAGGGTCTGTGGTTGCAGACCACTGGAGGTGAGTTCAGACTGAGAGTATGTGTGGTGAAGGCAGTTCTGAGGGGACATGCTAGGCACCTGCCCATAGCTTTGCCTGTGCCTCAGTGGGTGACTAATACCAAACAATACAAACTGCCTGGAGGGCATAAAGAGATTGGAGAAACTCTCCAGGAGCTGGAAAAGTGGGTATTATATTGCCCACCCACAGTCCTTTCAATTCCCCAGTGTGGCCAGTAAAAAGTCCAGATGGCTACTGGCATATGACTGTGGATTACAGAGAACTGAATAAGGTCATACCCCCATGCATGCTGCTGTCCCCTCTATTGCAGGCTTGATGGATACCCTCAGTCATGAACTAGGAACATACCATTATCTGGTAGATCATGTTAATGCCTTCTTTTCCATTGACATTGAACAGGAAAGGCAGAAACAGTTTGCCTTCACGTGGGAAGGACGGCAATGGACTTTCACCATCCCCCCACAGGGATACCTCCACAGCCCCACCATCTGTCATGGACTTGTAGCCCAGGACTTGGCTACATGGGAGAAACTGCCAATGGTGCAGTTGTACCATTATATTGATGATGTCATGTTTACGTCAGATTCTCTTTCAGATCTACAAGGTGCAGCACCTAGACTGCTGCAACATTTACAGGAGAAAGGATGGGCTGTGAACGGCACCAAGGTTCAGGGATCTGGTTTGTCTGTCAAATTCTTTGGGGGGGGGGTCCATCTGGTTGTGTAAGATCAAAGTTATACCAGAAGCAGTTATAGATAAAGTCCAGGCCTTTCCTACCCCCACAACTGTAGCATTGCTCCAGGAGTTTCTGGGTCTTTTGGGCTACTGGAGAGTGTTTATCCTGCACTTGGCACAAATTCTGAAGCTCTTATACGGTTGGTATGAAAGGGCATCAGGTGGGACTGGGATGAGACATGTGCATCTGCCTTTACTACAGCAAAATGGGCAGTCAAGGCCGTGCAGGCCTGAGTGTGATAGACCCATCAAGGCCCTGTGAGCTGGACGTTCATGTGACTGAAGACCGTTATGACTGGGGTCTCTGGCAGCGGCTTGAACGAACTCGCCAACCTATTGGATTCTGGTCACAACTCTGGAAAGGGGCAGAGCTATGATACACATTGATAGAAAAACAACTGGCTGCTGTGTATCACGCCTTGCTGGCTACAGAACCCATCACTAGAATGGCCCCAATAAAGGTAATAACCACCTATCCCATCTTGGGGTGGGTATGAGACTGGACCCAAATGCCAAGGAGTGGTGTGGCACAAACGCCCACACTGGCCAAGTGGGGTGCTTACCTACAGCAGCATAGTGCCCTCTCTAGTAGCCCCTTGAGTGAAGAACTCCAACAACATATACTAGTGAAAAGCAAGAAGAACTTGCTTTTGAGCCATTAGTAGTAGAGAGTCCCTATCGGGAGGGAAGAGCCCCTATACCCGAAGATGCATGGTACACAGATGGCTCCAGCCGTGGGCAGCCCCCAGCGTGGAGGGCCATAGCTTTCCATCCTAAGACTGAGACAACATGGATGGAAGATGGTGAGGGGAAGAGCAGCCAATGGGCAGAGTTGTGGGCCGTGTGGCTTGTGATCAGCCAGGAGCCCTGCCCTATAGTTGTCTGCACTGACAGCTGGGCTGTCTATCGGGGCTTGACCCTGTGGCTACCAACCTGGTACCATGCCAACTGGCTGGTTGGTCACTGACCCCTCTGGGGGCAAGAATCGTGGCAAGACTTATGGGCCTGTGGTCAGACTAAAATAATTACAGTATACCATGTGACAGGTCATTTGCCACTGGCATCCCCAGGAAATGATGAAGCAAATAAATTGGCGCAGATACCTTGGTTAGAAGGAAGGCCTGCCTCTGATGTAACCCAATGGTTACATAAACATTTGTTGCATGCAGGACAAAAGACAATGTGGACTGTAGCCTGTTGGTGAGGCTTGCCTTGATCTTTGAAGAAGTTAGTAGAGCCCGGCAGGAGTGTGTTGTGTTCTCCAAAAGGGACTTACACCAAGTTCCACAGCAATATGGAACAACAGCTAAGGGGCCTATACCCCTTGTCAGGTGGCAGATAGACTATATTGGGCCTCTACCTGTGTCAGAAGGATATTGGTATGCGATGACTTGTGTGGACACAGCTACCCATTGTGCAGACCAGCAGATGACCAAAAGAGGCCTGGAGCATCTCTTTGCCGCCTATGGCCGACCACAGGTAATTGAGAGTGATCAGGGCACCCATTTTACTGGATATACCCTGCAAGAATGGGTGCGACAGCTGGGAATCAAATGGAAGTTTCATGTGCCATACATTCCTACCGCAGCAGGCATGATAGAGAGGCACAACCGATTGTTAAAATCCGTACTGAAGTCAGAAACCAATAGTCTGCAGGGATGGTCAGTCCGCTTATGGACCATGTTACAGCATTTTTAACAAGAGACCCTGAAAGGGAGCCCTGAACCCCACAGACATGTTAACACATATGGCTGCCTGCCCTATACAACTGCAAGTACAAACCAAGGAAGAATCACTGAAGCTGAGATTCAGCCACCAGAATAATATCTTGTTGCAGCACCCACTCCATTGAACCCCGGAGACTATTGAGTGGAGGTGGCATTGGACCTTTCGACACATGGACCTACAATGGCTGGCTCTCCTGGCACCTTGGGGACAAGGCCTGGAAGGTGGCTTCCTGTGTATTTCTCGAATAACAGCAGAGCGGCTGCCAAAGGTCACAGTAGTATATCCTGAGTGGCCGGAAGGTAGGAGCATCTTACCGGGGAGTTTTGTTTTACCATTACAGCCAGTGCATGCACCTCCAGTAGCACTACATATAGACCCTTCAGTAACCCCCACGGGGAAAGGAGTAAAAGTGTGGTATACTAGACCTAGAAGGGACCCCCTTCCTGCTACAGTCCTATCACAGGACCACTCTCTTGCATGCATCCTACCTCATGGACAAGATTTGCCTATGTTGGTGTCATTAAAACATGTGTCTTATCGCCCCTAAGGTCTTTGTGGATTGGGAACTTCCTCTGGCTTGAGGATTATTATAATTTTTGTCACCTGTGTCTTGTTGTATCTTAATTTTTGTTATTATCTCTAAGTTGTTGTTATCCTCTGTTGCTGTTGGAATCTGGTTACAGTGCTCCAGCTTTCTCACTCAGGGACCATTGTGGAAGATTGAAAGCGTGTAGATTGTAAGGTGAGAATCCTGGAGGGGTGGAGTGTGGGGAAGTTGGGGTTCCTGTGGCCAGGATCCTCACTGAACTTAAACCACCTGATGATGTAACTGGCCTGTTGCTGTGCTGCCGCTTCCACCCCCATAAGCAATAAGCTATTATTGCACTATACAGAGCGCTCGGCCCAGTGCTCTGGGCGGAGGCAGAGACATTAGTGTTTGACCTACTGCCAGGAGAACAAGCTGAGTAATAAACCCTCTTCACCCCAAAGAACGTTTTGCTGTCTATTTCTTTGGTTACATTGAATCCATAGTGAACTTGCCCAGGGCTGAAACCCATTGGCAAAACAAATGTCTTCAGGAAATTGCAAGGTAGATGCACAGATGGACCCTTCCTTCTTCCTGGCTGAAACCCTGTGCAGGTATGAAACAGACAGAAAGCTCTACACCTTCTGGATGTGGGAGTCACCCCCCATAGTTCCACCATAATTTTGTGAAGTCTTCTCTTTGATTTGGCTTCTGGTGGTCTGCCGTTTGAAGTCTTACCTTGTTCTAGGTGGAAACCTTGTAAATCTATCACATTCTATGTTGTTTCCATTCTGAACTATGAATTCATTGGCCCTGGTCCAAACCAAACCTCAGCCCTGATTTCTTCAATATTTGGCCCATGTTTATAAACATCAGAGAACCTCCCAGCCAACCTGGCTTGACTTATAAAGCTTCTATACCCACATTTTACACAGCCCTGCTTTTAAAATCAGCAAGGCTGTGATCAATTGTTCAAGACCCACAGCTTACCTTCAGTTGTGTTATATGTAACCGTTATATTGTTTGTTTAAAAAAACAAGAAAGATTATTTGGTGATTCAAACAGAGGAAGCTTAATAGATTTGTAATGATCTTGGCAATCATTTCAAAGCTGCAAGAGCTAATCATTGTAGATCTAGCTACATATCCTGACAGGCACATGGACAACATTAAACAGAAATCTTCCCACAAAGATTCTTTTAGAGTAGAACTACAATCTGCTGAATGTTCTCCTTCACTTTCTGCAGAAAGGCCACAGTCCCTTTTTAAACAAATACTCTAATGCTTTCTACATACTGCATTTGTAAAAAATACATACACCTGTGCAAAGTTCCCAAAGGGAGCATTATTGCATGTGGCAACATGTCACATACTTTGCACCAAGACACTGCAGAGTTAACACCATCTGTGAAAGATGTTGGCTCTGTGATGAATGCTTATATTGTATATACAGTAGAAATACACCATGTGTATTACATCCTATAAATGTTATACAGGAAATTAACATAAAAGGATTTGCAAAGTAAACGTTTACATATCTCTCTCTTATGGAGGGTCCCAAGACTTCACCCTGAAGTACTGGGCAGGGATGTTTTATAAATCCACATGTGTATCTTCATCAGTCCCAAATACGCAGAGAGAAAAAGCCTCTGTTTGTTTTCCTTTCCTAATATTTATTATAGCACCTGGGACACATGAGCAGGAGATGCAGACCCTCTGGGTAAATTCAGAGACTGTGGTGTAAGAAAGTGTGTGTGTGGCTACCCCCCATGCTGAACCTGACAGAAAAGAGAGAGGAGGCCACGGAGGCTTCTTGTGCACTGGTAGGTTCCTGTTACGTGCTAGCGGGGAGTGCTTACTGCAGAGGTCAGCATGCAGTTTGGTGTACACAGACGGGATACATGGGAAGGAATGATGTGGTGTTGTTTCAAAGCTTGGTGCTGCCAGGCCCCCTGGCCAAAGAAGGTGAGTCTTAAATCATGTGTGAGAAAAACAGAAAGGAGGCGAGGCAGGATACATACATGTGTCCTACAGGCTAAAAGCAAACGACCCGATAAACTGAGGTTTAGAAACTGGGAGGAGAGGACAGGACTTAACATACATAGGTTGTTTACATATACCACTGTTTTCACTGCAAATAACCTGCATCTTACTTTGTGGTGTGGGAACATCCCACGCAGACTTCTGTGGGGAGTTCTTATCATACTGTTGTCCTTATCAAAGCCTTTGTGGATTTTGAAATTGAGTTTCTTACTCACAAATCAGGCAGCAAGGTGAATGCTGATTTCTAAACCAAACAAGAGATCATTGAAGGTAAATTGCAATGTCTCATGGTTAATTCATGGCCTTCCTCCCTATCTTCATTTATTTAACAGCTACTTTCATTCATCACATCTAAGACACATTGACTGCCATGTGCACCCTTATTTTATGTACATGTAAGAAAAACAATATGCTCAATTTTAACTGTAAGAGCCATCGATTGAAAGGTGTACATTGATTTCAGAGGTATTAAATGTGAAAATATACATGACTTAGAATTCATGAAATAGTGTATGTGCTGTTCCCCTAGTGGATGTCAGGAACTGTAGAAACAGACTTTCCTCCTTTATTTAGGGAGCTTACTGCCTACTCGTATAGGGGCCAAAGCCACGTCTGTAATGCCTTCAGTTCTTCCATAGGACTGACTGCAAGGAAGCCACTCTCTCTCTCCAGCATTTCACTTCAGAAAGGCATGTTAGCCCTTTATGCCTGCTATGTTGAACACATGAGCAAGAACCAAAAGAAATAGGAAGGTACAAATCTCCAAAGTAGCAAGAAATTTGAATTTTACAGTGCTGAAAACTTTATGGAAGCTAATTTCAGTGACTCCCCATTGATTCCTGTTTTCTTTGCAAATATGTCACCTATATCTATTCCTTGTGAACAAATAGTATGGACTAGTTCACTTCTAGAAAATAAGCCTGTACCATTTCACAGACAGTAGTACCCTGTGGATGGAGAGGAAGGGGAGAGGCTGTGTCAAGCAGAACTTAGATGGCGATCCCCTTGTGCTCTATGAGTAGAACCCGGAGGAAAGTTTTGCTTTTATGGGATTTGTTATCAGAGTGGGAGGTGGGAGATAGTGTCAGTTAACTGGTTTCCTTATCTTTAAGAGTTGAGGGTTAAAATATATTATTGAGTAAACTCAAGGAGTAGAGGTATAATTCCTTATAGTAGCATAAACATGAATGCTGACACTGGGTCATCAAAAAGCCTAAATGGATGGTGAAGAGAAATGGGGATGAAAAACGAGTAAGGAAGCCTAGCTTCCCTCTGTATAAAGGTAAATGGGTTAAACTTATCATTAAAAGAGTGTCAAATGGGAACACAAAGCAGAGCAGACAGAAGAAATGAATAAATACAAAATTGGATTCAATCATCAGAAAACAAAGATTACAGAAAAAAAAAACCGAAATGAGCTTGCTTTTTGAAAAACTAAACATTTTAGCTTAAAAATTCTCCTATATACGGTGAGAAGGGATGAAAGGAAAATTACCACAGACATAATTAAGTTAAACAGTTAATTAAAATACAGTTTTACTTTATGTAAATAAATTTGAATTTTGGATTAAATATGTACTTCCATAAGAAAACTCACTATGTCAAAATGAATTCTAATGAGATCTAATCAGACTGATTACAAAATGTATAACGTTTTCTAAAAGTTCTCCTTTATAAAAAAAAAACAAAGCAAAACAAAAACAAACAAAATAACAAGGCCCAAATGGCTTCACAGGGGATTTCTACCAAACCTGTAAAGATCAGGTAACCATAATGTAATTATAAAGCACAGAAAAGAAAAAACTCCCAGATCATTTTGATGAAGGAGCACAAGATTGAGCCTTAAACCTAATAAAAGACCACGCGTGCACATACACACACACACACACACACACACATGCACACACACAAATTATTTCACCCAACATACAAAACAATCTTAAATAAAATATGAACAAACAGAATGAAGGAGTGCATTAAAAATTAATAAATGAGTGCATTCAAAGTAAAAATAAATATAAAAAAATTTAAAAGATATTTCATACCAGGGAACCTATTCATGTATTTTACCATTTTTAAACATGTAAGGAGAAAAAATACAGCTCATATATTCAGAAAACATATTTAGTATGACTTAACAAACTTTCTTATTTTAACCACTTATACTAGGACAGAAATAGAAGTATATTTCTTTTACATGCTCAAATATCAATCTCACCCTAAATGTTGGTTTCATACTTACTGGGAAAAATATTCTATAAAATATGTTAATATCATAACTATACACCATCCAATTATATAATGTTTAATTATGTGTTATGCACATAACAATTATGTAATGTTATTTTGGAGGTCCTAGCTAATGCAATTAAATAAGATAAAAGAGATTACTTTGTCATAATGATTTGAAAGGAGAAGGTAAATTATCATATTTATATTTTGAAGATTATATACCTGGAAGATCCAAAATCATAATATGTATTAGAATGATACAATAATTCACTAAAGTGCCTAGATACAAAATGAATATACAGAAAGTGGTATACCTCATGTATAATAACAGCAATTATTGGAAGACACAATAGTGATAGAGACCCCACTAATGACAATATCAAAAGATAAAATACCTAGGAATAAACTCAACAAGATATGTCATCATTCACACAAAGGAAAAAGTAAATGCTTCTGAGACAAAAAGGAAAACTTGAGACAATGTGCATTACTTCATTCAACTACTGTTTATTGAATACCATTTATTGCCGTTTGGAGAGCCTTCAGAGGTGTTTCCCTTTTGGTACAGCAACCAGAAATGTTTAACAGGGTAGTGGCTTTGCCAACCTGGCTCTCTGAGTGATTATAATGAGAGGAGCCTCCTGCTAACTCATGGGAGACATATATTATAAGTAAGAAATGAACCTGCTATTTACAACGCTCCCATGTGCCATCAATGTCTCTGGTCTTTGCATCACAATTTGAATAGCAAGTTTCAAAAGAACTAGCTATGCACTGAAATTAAAATATTATTGTGGGATGTATAGCTTTGAATTGAAAATATAAAGGTACAAAATCAAGGAAAACATATGGACAAGTATGGGCCACATAGTATATTAACCCAGGAGTGCCTGCAAAAATATCCTAAATAAAAGGTTTTGTTTACAAACCAGGTTAGATAATAGACTTTCACTGCTCATCAAATTCTCAGTTCATACTCTACACAGCACGTAGTGACCATGATTCTTGAACTGTGAAGACACAGTATATGGTTGAGGTTAATAGATGAGAAGATTTGAGGAAAGGTATTTTGAGATGCTAAAAATTTTGAGATGCATGACCCCAGACATCTGCTTTCAATCGTTGGTACATGCGCACAGTCCCACAGTAGAATCTCTGATTTCTGAACCTGTAAAATAATGTTTTTGGAAATCACATTTAGCCTTTTCTTTCCAGGATACTGATGAACACATAATGGAACACGTATTTCCTTTATTTTACTTAAGAAAGAGTCTGTGCCATCTACATTCAAATGCAGACACCGGCCTCCACACACACAGGAGGCTCTCCATCATTACTGCTCCCTCAAGTCAATAGTTTGAAAATCAGGAGATGCGGTCGAAAGGAGGATGGCAGGGCAGGGCCTGACAGAATGTCTCCACCAGAGGTTGGCACTAAAACATGGAGTGGGGGGCTAAGTGTAAGTGGGAGGTAAAGCTTTTCATTCCGTCATTAGAAGTAAAGTGTAATAAGTCACTGTCCTTGAGAGTGGACATATGCTGATCTAAATGTATCCTACATTATAGATGGATTGTCATTTTTACTGATGATGCCTTCCTTTATAAACATAAAGAGAAATAAGATAGCTTGTGTAAATACACATTGTAACAAAATTTAAACTAAAGTAATGAGGAAATCACAGGAGAGGAAGCAATAAAGCGAGAGAAGCAGCACTAAAGAGGACCCAGTCCCATGCCTTGAGGTCTTTTATGTTCATGAGATGTGTATCTTTTTTAAAAGTGTGGCTCTCAGCCTTTTGGCCACTGATAAGAAGAGGGAAGTAATAGTCAGTCATATGACTTTAAGTGCCTGAACAGTTGGTCAAGAACCAACTTGTCACCAATGAAAGCAAAAAGCAGTTACTTCTTCATGCAGGAGACAGAGAAAGATAGAAGGTGGCGCCCCAGCAGTGATCACTGCAGGGAAGGTAGCCCCAAGTGTCATCAAGTCTGTCCCCATAAACTCTCCCAAAGTAGATACGTAGTATCCTGATAAGGGAGAGCTCAGTAACAGCAATTCCACTTAGTCATTAGCAATTCCACTTAGCAATTCCAATGCAGATTACTTAGTCAACATAACCCAAGAATAGATTTTATGGTACCTAGAAAAATGCATTCATTGACAGTTCTCCAGTTACCTATGAATATTTCTCATGATGCAGCTTTTGTTAGGCAGAAAGACAGTGGTTCAGGTTGTACTCTGAAAGATAGCTGGAGAAGAGGATATTGTATGGAACCATATTGTTCAAACACAAAGCCATCGCATTAGCTGATTTGAGGTGTGAGGTAAGACCTGTGAAGTCTGAGCAGTGTGACAAGAAGGGCGCCTGAGCGCAGAGCCACTCCCCTCTCTCTGCAGACCTGGACCAAGGGGCAGCTCATGCAGAGCCACAACACCCTTCAGAAACAATTTAGGTCCATTATAACAGCACTCTGAAAGGGTCTTCCAGTCCCTCAAATTCTGGGTCATAAAGCAGTGCTTTCAAGGTGGTTACAGCAATTAAATCCTTTACTCAAATAAAATCCTATGTGAATACCTAATACACACCAAATCGATTAAGTCGGCTGCTGCCACTGAGGCAGAGCAGCCACATGCCGGCCCCTAGCCTTCTATGGCTTCTCCGCAGTGGCCCCTGAAGCCTGGATAGCATGTCAACAACCCTAAAATCACTCTGCCAACAAGTTCCAGAAAGCCATTTCCTCTAAGGTTAACAAAAACAACCGGAGATCAAAATCAAGACTAGTCCAGCACCCACCCTGTAATTGGGGGGAAAAAAATCAATAAATCTTCATAGAATATTCAGTACTAAGCAATAAACTTCCTGATGGACTTACCAAGATAAAATAGTTGCAAAGTGTATGTCTGGGCAACTAAGTTTGTTAACTCAAAAGCAATAAAATGTTGGCAGATGTCTAACAAAAATATATCATTTGATATTTTCAACAACTCTTAAAACCTAATTGATGACATAGAACTCATACCTATTTATCTTCATTTGAAAGAATGCTTTTTGCTATTGTCCTCTATGCATAATGAAGTCATTCAAAAGAGCTTTTAAAAATTTTTGTTTTTAAATGCTAAATATTTAAACGTTTACATCTTAAAAAATCAAACTTAAAAATGCTGGATTACGGTTGGACCCCATTAGAAGCAATTTCCTTATCCTTCAAAAGACGGTACCTGTCAAACTTGGCTTTCAGGGTAATATGATGGGCAGATTCTGCATAAGGGCCAGAAACTGGGGAGTTGGAATTGAGCTTCTGCAATTAATCCCATTATAGATACATGTCCACAGGTGCAAATACAAAGTTAATAAAGACACAACACCTTGCCAACTTTAATATATATCCCCATAAAAGTAAAAGGGATGTGGCCATGTCTGGAATTGGAGTAGACATGCTCAAATCCCAGAAGTTCCTTATTAGTCTGAGAAAAAACTTTTTAATTTTGGAAGTTTGTAACTCTTTATCCCTTTCACCTAATATTACCCATGCTCCCAGCCCCTCCCCTGTGGCAACCATGAGTTTGTTCTCTGCATTTAAGAATCCATTTCTGTTTTGTTTGTTTTATTTTTTAGATTTCACATATAAGAGGGATCATATCGTATTTGTCTTTCTCTGTCTGACTTATGTCCCTTAGCATAATACCTCTCAGCATAGTAATGTTGCAAATGTCAAGATTTCATTCTTTTTTATCACTGAGTAATATTCCATGCATCTTTTTTATCCGTCTATTGATGAACACTTAGGTTGTTTCCATATTTTGGCTATTATAATAAACTGCAACAAACACAGGAGTGTACATATCTTTTCAAATTAGTGTTTTTGTTTTATTCAGGTAAATGCCAAGAAGTGGAATTACTGGGTCATATGATATTTTTAATTTTAATTTTTCAAAGAACCTCTATACTGGTTTGCACAGTGACTTCATCAATTTACATTCCCACCAAGGGTTCCCTTTTCTCTACATCCTCACCAATACTTGTTATTTCTTGCCTTTTTAATACTAGCCATATTCTGACTGGTGTGAGGTGATACCTCATTGTGGTTTTGATTTGCATTTCTCTGATGATTAATGATGTGGAGCATCTATTTGCATGTCTGTTGCCCATCTGTATGTCTTCTTTGGAAAAATGTCTATTCAGGTCCTGTGGCCTTTTCAATTGGATTATTTGTTTGGGTTTTTGGTTTGTTTGGGGGTTTTTTTGGTGTTCAGTTATTTGAGTTCCTTATATATATATTGGGTATCAGCCCTTTTTAGATATCTGTCATTTGAAAATATATATCATATTCCCTGATTTAGTAGGTTGCCTTTTCATTTGTTAATGGTTTCCTTTGCTGAGCAGAAGCTTTTTAGTATGATATTGTCCAACTTGCTTATTTTTGCTTTTGTTTCTCTTGCCTGGGGAGACATATCCAGAAAAAAATTGCTTAGGCCAGTGTCCAAGAGTTTGCTTTCTATGTTTTCTTGAGAAGTTTTATGGTTAACATTTTAAACTTTAATTAAGAAGGAAGCTGGTATTATTTGAAAAGAAGTGACTTATATATTATTGCCTCAAGGGAAAAGAGACGATCTTTTTAAGAGTAGGATAAACTATGTATTGGATCCATCAGATATAAACATGCCCATGTAACCACTAAATTGCTAGAATAAACAAAAATGGCCAAGAACAAAAAGGGTTTCCAGTTTTAGTCTTAAACTGCTTCAAAGGTAGGAAATCTTTTCCAGTTTTGTTTTTAACTTGATTCAGTGATACAATAGAAGAAAATTACTCATACAGGAACTTGAGGAGATGTGAATGATTAAGGTCATATTATTTCTGGAAGACACTTGAGTAAGTAGACAACTCTTGGTCTCACATGTGAGAGAGGGGATGAGCACACAACTGAAAGTGGGGGCTGAGGATTGTGGACAAATGCATATCAAGCAAGTGATTAAAAAAAAAAGTAAGTGATTAAACAAAGACTGTTATTGCTCAGGCCACAAGTTTATTAGTCATAAAATACAATTCCAGCACATTATGCAAGGAAGAAGAATGAGGGTAATGTTAGATATTAAGACACATTAAGAGGTAAGACACAGCTGAGATAAGCGTTTGTAATTGAAACAGGAATAAACAGTCAATAAAATAGGCTGAAGTCCAGACACATGTGTATATATTAGAATGTAATACATAATAATGGCAGCATTTCACCTAATCATCATGAAATACTGTAAAAGAAAAGTGGTTTTAATGGCATGTCCAATCGGAAAAATAATACATTTTGATTCCTACCTCACATCATACAAAAAAAGAAACCTAGATGCATTATATAGTTACATGAGAAAAACAAAACTATAAAAAACACTAGCAGAAAATATTGGAAAATATTTGTTTTATCATAAAGTAGAAAAGCTTTTCCTAAGTAAGCTATATAACCTGAAAATCTTTAAAAGAAATAAGATTTGAATATTTTAAAATTTAAAGATTTTGTATCTTAAAGTTAACAGTTAAAAAGCTAAATGACAAAAAAGACACTGGGAACTTAATATTTGACAAAGCAAAGGTTAAATCTTATAAAAAGAATCCCTAAAAATAATTAAGAAAAAGGAAAACATCATATGAAAATGGACAAAAGCCTAGAAAATAATAATTTTTGTCACATCATGTTAGCACAAACTCACAAAATTTGATAATCAATAATGTTTATGAAATTTCATGGACAGAAACTTTCAAATGTTATTTAAAAACATTGGATTGCATTAGTGTGCTTTAGTGTAATTTGGTTGTATCTACCCCAAATTAAATGCGTCACCCATAATTATGGCACAAAATGATCATATCTAGAACTGTAACTTAGAAGATACATGTCATTTCCAAGTACCAAATGATTTCACTCATTTGTGGAATATAACAACAAAGCAAAACTGAAAGAACAAAACAGCAGCAGACTCACAGACTCCAAGAAGGGACTAGTGGTTACCAAAGGGAAGGGGTTGGGAGGGCAGGAGGGGAGGGAGGGAGAAGGGCATTAGGGGCATTATGATTAGCACACACAGTGTAGGTGGGTCACGGGGAAGGCATAGAGCCCGGGGAAGACAAGTAATGACTCTATAGCATCTTACTAAGCTGAGGGACTTGATAATATGGTTGAATGTTAAAACTACAATGTTGCTCATGTGAAACCTTCATAAGATTGTATATCAATGATATCTTAATAAAAAAAGATAATGTCATTTCAGTGAAAATTGTTAATCAATGAAAAGTTAAAAGTAATTAAATGCTATAAAGTGAAACTGATTAAGTAAATATTGATATACTTCAAATAATATATTGCAAAAAAAGAATAAGGTATACAAGACAGAACATGGAAAGAGACTAGTAGTATATTAAAAAGAAGCATATTAGAGAAACAACCATTCAGTATAATCATACACACACACACACAAAATATATAAGTGCATAAAAATCCAGAGAAAAGCACACATTAAATTGTTGACAACTTCTACCTGGCATGAGGGGAAAAAGAAGGATTGGTAGTGTAGAAAGGGACTTTTTCATTTTTTTCTTTATACTTCTCTATTGTTTGCCTTTTTCTATTTTATTAATTTTAATGGAGATAAAATACACTCATTTGAAACTGTGCAGTTTAGTGTTTTTTGTTTCACAACATTGTGCAATTACTACCAGTATCTAATTCCAGATTATTTTTATCATCCCAAAGAGAAATCCCATACTCGTGAGCAGTCACTCCCCATTCTTCCCTCTCCCCATTCCCTGCCACCCACTAATCTGATTTCTGTCTCCATGGATTTGTTCTTGGTGGACGTTTTACATAAATGGATATATAACATGTGGCTTTTTATGTTTGTCTTCTATCATTTAGCATATATTTTCAAAGTTCATTCATGTTGTAGCATCTATATGCTTCATTTCTTTTTATTTGCAGAATGAAATTCCATTGTATGGATATACTTTATTTTACTTATCCATTTATCCCTTCATTAGCTGATGGATCTTTGGATTGTTCTCACTCGGACTATTATGAATAATGCTTTCATGAATGTTCATGTACAAGTTTCTGTGTGAGCACATGTTTTCAACTTCTGAGAATGTATCTAGGAACTGCTGGGTTATATGGTAGCTCTATATTTAATATTGAAGAACTGTCAAACTGTCACCAAGCTGATGGCACCATTTTGTACTCCCACCAGGTTCCAGTATCTCCACATGCTTCCCAACAATTGTTATTTTTTGTGGGATTTTTTTGGTTTGTGTTTTTAATTGTAGCTATCCTACTAGATGTGAACTGGTATTTCATTGTGGTGCTTATTTGCTTTTCCCTAATAACTAACATTGAGCATATTTTCACATGTTTATTGGCCACTTGTATATCTTTTTTGGAAGAAGGTCTCGTCAAGTACTTTGCACATTTTTAGATTTTAATTGTGGTAAAATACACATGACATAAAATTTACCAACTTGACCATATTTAAGTGTTCAATTCTGTGCTATTAAGTACACCCACATTGTGCTACCATCACCATTATTTACCTACGCAGCTCTTTCCATATTGCAAAGTCAAAACTCTGTACCCACTAAATATCTTCGATTTCCTCTTTCTTCCCAACCTCTGGCAAATAGGTCACATTTTTTTAATCCATTCATCTGTTGAGGGACACTTGATTTCCTTCCACATTTTGGCTATTGTGAATAATGCTGCTTTGAACATGGGTGTGTACATACACAGAAGTGGAATTGCTAGATAACATGATTATCCTATTTTTAATATTTTTAAGGAACCACCATACTGTTTTCCATAGCAGTGGTACCATTTTACATTCCCATCAACAGTGCACAAGGGTTACAATTTCTCCACATCCTCATTAATACTTGTTGTTTTCTGTGTTTTGATTGCTTGTTTTCCTGTTTATAGTAGCCATCCTAAAGGGTGTGAGGTGACAGCTTGTGATTTCGATATTCACATCCCTAATGATTAGTGAGGAGCATTGTTTCATGTGTTCATTGGCCATTTGTATGTCTTCTGTAGAGAAATGTCTGTTCAAGCCCTTTGCCCATCTTTTAATTGGGTTCTTTTGTGTTTTTCTTGTGGAGTTGAAGATGTTCTTTATATATCCTCAATATTAACTAACCTCTTAATAGATATATGATTTTTACATGTTTCCTCCAATTCTGTGCATTGCCTTTTCACTCTGCTGTGCATAGAGGTTTTAAACTTTGATGTAACCCAATTTATCTATTTTTATTCTATTTTCCTTTTTTTGCCTGTGCCTTTTGCACATTTTTTAATTGGGTTATTTGTCCTTTTGTTCTTGAATTATAAGAGCTCTTTACAGATTCTGAATAGTAAAACCCTTATCAGATATGTGATTTACAAATACTTTCTTGCATTCTGTGATTTGTCATTACACATTCATGATAGAATCATTCAGTAAAGAAAAAAATTAAATTTTGATGAAGCACATCTATTCTTTTGGTTGTGCTTTTGATGTCATAGCTAAGCAGTGATTGCCTAATCCAAGGTCATGAAAACTACCTGTTTCCTCCTAAGAGTTTTACAATTTTCACTCTTCCATTAGGTATTTGATTTATTAGTGGTTCATGTTTTCATCTGATGTGAGATAGGGATCTAACTTCATTCTTTTGCATGTAAACATCCAGTTGAAAAGGCTGTATTTCTCTCCAACATATGCCAAATAACATTGACATTCTTGCCAAAGCTCAGTTGACCATAAATGTGAGGGTCTGCCTATATAAAATATTTGACTTCTACCTTTCACTTTATGCATGAGCAATACTAGACTGATGACTGTGCCCAGACACACAACACAGCTTCATTCCTCATGCCTGATGGTTGTTATTCTTTTACCAAAATGCCCTTTCTGACCCATCTCAAACAAGAAACAATTGCTCTCACCCATTTCCTTGATACACATTGAAAAAATGCACATCTCATATTTAGAGATGAGAAAATATGTCAACACACATATACCGCTCATGAACATATATACCTGCATTTCTACCATTTAATTAAATGTCTGGGAAAGTTAATAAAACGAGAAGGTAGAAAAAAAGTTATTTTTCAAAAATTTTCAAGGCTGATGCCGTCCATGTTTCCAAATGCCATTACCTGCAGGTAATCTCCCTTCCTAAAATAAATCCAGGAACCAGCTATGTCTCTGTCCTTCTCTGATATTTGAGTTGGCCAAGGAACAATAAGAAGGATAGCCATTATATTCCAGTTCAAGAATGATCAGGAAGATTCAGGATGAAATCAGGAAGATCAGGAAGATGCAGTGAGATTGGAAGTGTCATCAAACAAGGATTGTGATCAATAATGTAGTGGAGAACTTCCAGGACAGACTGCCAAATGATGGGAGCAATTCTACCCAAAAGCTGGGGATGCAGAAACACTTGTGCTCATGCCTAATGATTTTTGGCTTTGTCTGCTTCCCTGCCCCCAGTTTTGTCCACCTGATGCTTTCTAGCAATTAAAATAGATCCTCTCTCACCATCCCCAGTCTACCTTTTGCATTTCCACCTTCTTCTCACTCCCATGAGAGTTTCTTTTTCCTATATTCTCCTACATTACTCTTCAAAAACCTGCTTTGGGAAACAAGCTAATTAACTATAATGTCATATTGACTGGTAAGCTTAGTGGAATTGCTTCCCTGGGGATTTGTATTTTCACAGAAGACATGGGACTAACAACAAAAAATACATCCTAACTGTGGCATTTCCAATATTGTCAAGCAGAAAAAGGACATGATTTTCAAGAAGAGCAAGCATTCCGAGTGAGTCTCCATCCACTTGGTGACCACCTTCTCTTCCCTCATGTAAGGCTGATGCTGTCTGTCCATGTTTCCAAATGCGATTACCTGCAGGTAATTTCCCTTCCTAAAATAAGTTCAGGAACCAGCTATGTCTCTGTCCTTCTCTGACATTTGAGGACTGGAACATTCTAAAAGGAGTCTATGCCCTCTAGCTCCAAACACCAAATGTCTAAAAACAAAAACAAATTCTAGAAGCCCATAGCAAAATGTGTGTGTGTGTGTGTGTGTGTGTGTGTGTGTGTGTATGTGTGTGTGCGTAAAATAATTGCAAAGTCAAACAAACTAAAACATTTTTCCTTGGTGGTACCCATTGTATTAATCAAATCTCATCTAAAATAATGCATCCAGAACCCCAGGCACAGGGAAGGAATTTAAACTCAGTTGTGATTCAGAATCAAAGAATAAATAAAAACATGCATTTGTGGCATAAAGAGAAAGCAGGGGGGACAGGATGTGGCTGCAGAAGGATTATTTCCCCTTCAAGCCACTGGTTTCATAAAGCCTTTAGTAAGAAAAGATGAAGAGGTCATTTTCATCTGAAGGACAAGTTGAAAGGATTCTTGAACTTAAGTAGCTACCGAAGTACTAACAACTAGGAATTTGTTAGTTGATATTAGCGTTAGGGTGGTAATATCAGGCTTATAGACAAACCACACCATGAAAAAGTATGTTAATAATCTAATTACCTTTCCATTGCATTTGACAACTCTGTGATTACCCCAGCAAAAAATAATGGAAAAAAAATATTCCTAGAGGATTTGTGTTAAGCTTCAGGCAGTAAGTAAAAGAGGTTATAGAATGAAAATAGCTCTAAGGAATAAATATCTAGTTTATAGTTTGAAGATTTGTGTGACTTACTAAAATCTGAAGAAGGGAAGATGCAGATGGAGCAGAACAGGGATCCGGGTGGAGGTGGGAAGGGGAAAATCCTGTCTTGGACATGTTTGGTTTCAAGCACCTATAAGAAATTCAAAGAGAGGTCAAATGCATAGTTGCCTTTACAAATTTGGAATGCTGTAAAAATTTGCCAAAGATATAAACATATTACTATAAGATATAAATAATATAAAATTCATGGAGAAAAGTGGACAAAGACAAGGACCCCAGGCAAAGGCCTGAGATTTTATTGCCATGTACACATGAAGCACAAAGTGAAGGGGCAACAAATCCTACTGTGCTTGAAAGGGCACTCAGCCTCCTGCAAATCAGTAGATTAATCACCCGGCATCCCAAAAAGATTTATAACTTTGATGCAGCTCTGGAGACAGTAGGATGTCGACAAAGGTGGCAAAGGACAGGTACTGAGCTGCACAGTCTGAAAACCCAAATTTTTCTTGTTAGTTTCCAGGACTAGCTGAATCAGTGGAGAAGACTAGTGGGCTCTAAGAACAACAAATATTTCAAAAGTCTTGTTGATTTAATGTCAAAATAATTCTCTGTAACCTTCCTAGAGATATGGCTTAACTTTGTGGAACATCCATATGAAGGTGGACAGTGAATCTGGTCCACATTTAATCATCAAAGAGGAGTGATGAATGTTGGTGTGAGGAGGGGGCAAGCAGGCAAGGACCACAGGCCCCAGCCTCAGATGGTTGGGAATGAAGTAAGCAGGCCTTTTGTTCCACACCCGCCCCCCCGCCGTGCTGTCTCCTCCCTCTCTCCACAGGGGCACATGACAGGGAAGGGAGTCTTGGTTTGACCGAGTGCCATGTTCAGTGCTCTTAGAGCCAATCCCTGCAGCTCTGAAAACAATTTCTGAGTGGAAACACTATTCTTTCATACACATTGAATCAGCATCTAATTTAAAACCAATGTTTGTTTAGTTCTGATTCAACTACTAAGGTTCCACATGAAGCTTGAGACATAAGAAGTAAATGGTCTGTTGCAATGACAAAATAACTGATAGCAAAAAAAAAAAAAAAATCTTACTAACACAAGTAGTGGTCCAGGCAGTGGAGGATATTTTGCAGATGGGATTTACATTTAACACATTTCAATCTGATAAAAATTTTTTGCTATTATTATTAATATACAATTACATGAGCAACATTATGTTTACTAGACTCCCCCCCATTATCAAGTCACCACAACGTACCCCATTGCAGCCACTGTCCATCAGCGTAGTAAGATGCTATAGAATCACTACTTCTCTTCTCCGTGTTATACTGCCTTCCCCATATCCTCCCACCCGTGCTACATTATGTGTGCTAATTGTAATAGCCCTTATTCCCTCTTATCCCTCCCTTCCCACCCATCCTCCGCAGTCCCTTTCCCTTTGGTAACTATTAGTCCGTTCTTAGGTCCTGTGAGTCTGCTGCTGTTTTGTTCCTTCAGTTTTTCCTTTGTTCTTATACTCCACAGATGAGTGAAATCATTTGATACTTGTCTTCCTCCACCTGGATTATTTCACTGAGCATAATACCCTCTAGCTCCATCAAATGTTGTTCAAATGGTAGGATTTGTTTTCTTCTTATGGCTGAATAATATTCCATTGTGTGTATGTACCTCATCTTCTTTATCCATTCATCTACTGATGGACACTTAGGTTGTTTCCATTTCTTGGCTATTGTAAATAGTAATGCGATAAACATAGGGGTGCATATGTCTTTTTCAAACTGGGCTGCTGCATTCTTAGGGTAAATTCCTAAGAGTGGATTTCCTGGGTCAAATGGTAGTTCTATTTTGAGTTTTTTGAGGAAACTCCATACTGCTTTCCACAACGGTTGAATTAATTTGCATTCCCACCAGCAGTGTAGGAGGGTTCCCCTTTCTCCACATCTTTGCCAACAGTTGTTGTTGTTTGTCTTTTGCATGGCGGCCATCCTAACTGGTGTGAGGTGGTATCTCATTGTGGTTTTAATTTGCATTTCTCTGATGATTAGCGATGTGGAGCATCTTTTCATGTGCCTGCTGGCCATCTGAATTTCTTCTTTGGAGAAGTGTCTGTTCAGCTCCTTTGACCATTTTTTATTTGGCTTATTTGCTTTTTGTTTGTTGAGGTGTGCCTGCTCTTTATATAATTTGGATGTCAACCCTTATCGGATATGTCATTTATGAATATATTCTCCCATACTGTAGGATGTCTTTTTGTTCTACTGATGGCATCTTTGCTGTACAGAAGCTTTTTAGTTTTATATAGTGCCATTTGTTCATTTTTGCTTTTGATTCCCTTGCCTGGGGAGATATGTTCATGAAGAAGTTGCTCATGTTTATGTCCAAGAGATTTTTGCCTATATTTTTTTCTAAGAGTTTTATGGTTTCATGACTTACATTCAGGTATTTGATCCATTTTGAGTTTACTTTTGTGTATGGGGTTAGACAGTTATCCAGTTTCATTCTCTTGCATGTAGCTGTCCAGTTTTGCCAACACCAGGTGTTGAAGAGGCTGTCATTTCCCCATTGTATATCCATGGCTCCTTTATGATGTATTAATTGACCATATATGCTTAGGTTTATATCTGGGCTGTCTATTCTGTTCCACTGGTCTATGGGTCTGTTCTTGTGCCAGTACCAAATTGTCTTGATTACTGTGGCTTTGTAGTAGAGCTTGAATGACGTCAGGGAGTGTAATTCCACCTGCTTTATTCTTCCTTCCCATGATTGCTTTGGCTATTCGGGGTCTTTTGTGGTTCCATATGAATTTTAGAACTATTTGCTCTACTTCATTGAAGAATGCTGCAGGTATTTTGATAGGGATTGCATTGAATCTATAGATTGCTTTAGGCAGGATAGCCATTTTGACAATATTAATTATTCCTAGCCAAGAGCATGGGATGAATTTCCATTTATTAGTGTCCTCTTTAATTTCTCTGAAGAGTGTCTTGTAGTTTTCAGAGTATAGGTCTTTCACTTCCTTGGTTAGGTTTATTTGTAAGTATTTTATTCTTTTTGATGCAATTGTGAATGGAATTGTTTTCCTGATTTCTCTTTCTGCTAGTTCATCGTTAGTGTATATGAATGCAACAGATTTCTGCATATTAATTTTGTATCCTGCAACTTTGCTGAATTCAGATATTAGATCTAGTAGTTTTGGAGTAGATTCTTTAGGTTTTTTTATGTACAATATCATGTCATCTGCAAACAGGGACCGTTTGACTTCTTCCTTGCCAATCTGGATGCCTATTATTTCTTTGTGTTGTATGATGGTCGTGGCTACGACCTCCAGAACTATGTTGAATTAAAGTGGGGAGAGTGGGCATGTTTGTCTTGTTCCTGATCTTAAAGGAAAAGCTAACAGCTTTTCTCTGTTAAGTATAATGTTGGCTGTGGGTTTGTCATATATGGCCTTTACTATGTTGAGGTACTTACCCCCTATACACATTTTGTTGAGAGTTCTTATCATGAATGGATGTTGAATTTTGTTGAATGCTTTTTCAGCATCTATGGAGATGATCATGTGGTTTTTGTTCTTCTTTTTGTTGATGTGGTGAATCATGTTGATGGATTTTCGAATGTTGTACCATCCATGCATCCCTGGGATGAATCCCACTTGATCATAATGGATGATCTTTTTGATGTATTTTTGACTTCAGTTTCTAATATTTTGTTGAGCATTTTTACATCTATGTTCATCAGGAATATTGGTCTGTAATTTTCTCTTTTTATGGTGTCTTTGCCTGGTTTTAGTACTAGAGTGATGTTGGCCTCGTAGAATGGGTTTGGGAGTATTCCCTCCTCTTCTACTTTTTGGAAAACTTTAATGATGATGGGTACTAGGTCTTCACTAAATGTTTGATAAAATTCAGCAGTGAAACCATCTGGTCCACGTGTTCTGTTCTTAGGTAATTTTTTGATTACCAGTTTAGTTTCCTTGTTGGTAATTGGTCTATTCAGATTTTATGTTTCTTCCTGGGTCAGCCTTGGAAGGTTGTATTTTTCTAAAAAGTTGTCCATTTCTTCTAGGTTATCTAGTTTGTTAGCATATAATTTTTCATAGTAGTCTCTCATAATTCTTTGTACTTCTGTGGGGTCCATAGTAATTTTTCCTCTCTCATTTCTGATTCTGTTTATGTGTGTAGATTCTCTTTTTTTCTTGATAAGTCTGGCTAGGGGTTTATCTATTTTGGTTATTTTCTCTAAGAACCAGCTCCTGCTTTCATTGATTCTTTCTATTGTTTTATTCTTCTCAATTTTATTTATTTCTGCTTTAATCTTTATTATGTCCCACCTTCTACTGACTTTGGGCCTCATTTGTTCTTCGTTTTCTAGTTTAATTAATTGTGAGTTTAGACTGTTCATTTGGGATTCTTCTCCTTTCCTGAGGTAGGCCTGTATTGCAATATATTTCCCTCTTAGCACGGCCTCCGCTGCGCTCCAGAGATTTTGTGGTGTTGAATTATTGTTGTCATTTGTCTCCAAATGTTGCTTGATCTTTTTTTTATTTGGTCATTGGTCCATTGATTATTTAGGAGCATGTTATTAAGCCTCCATGTGTTTGTGGGCTTTTTCATTTTCTTTGTGTAATTCATTTCTGGTTTCATACCTTTGTGATCAGAGAGGCTGGTTGGTACAATTTCAATCTTTTTGAATTTACTAAGGTTCTTTTTGTGACCTAGTACATGATCTTTTCTTGAAAGTGTTCCATGTGCACTTGAGAAGAATGTGTATCCTGTTGCTTTTGGATGGAGTGTTCTGTAGATGTCTGTTAGGTCCATCTGTTCTAATATGTTGTTCAGTGCCTCTGTCTCTTTACTTATTTTCTGTGGGGTTGATCTGTCCATTGGAGAGAGTGGTGTGTTGAAGTCTTCTAAAATGAATGCATTGCATTCTGTTTCCCCCTTTAATTCTGTTAGTATTTGTTTCACGTATGTAGGTGATCCTCTGTTAGGTGCATATATATTTATAATGGTTATATCCTCTTGTTGGACTGACCCCTATATCATTATGTAATGTCCTTCTTTGTCTCTTGTTACTCTTTTGTTTTGAAGTCTATTTTGTCTGATACAAGTACTGCAACTCCTGCTTTTTTCTCACTATTAGTTGCATGAAATATCTTTTTCCATCCCTTTACTTTCAGTCTCTGTATGTCTTTGTGTTTGAAGTGAGTTTCTTGTAGGCAGCATATAGATGGGTCTTGTTTTTTTATCCATTCTGTATCTCTTGTCTTTTGATTGATGCCTTTACACCATTTACATTTAGGGTGATTAGTAATAGGATGTACTTATTGCCATTGCAGGCTAGATTCGTAGTTACCAAAGGTTCAAGGGTAATTCCCTTACTATCTAACAGTCTAATTTAACTTTCTTCGTATGCTGTTACAAACACAACCTAAAGGTTCTTTTTTTTTCTTCCTTTTTCTTTCTCCTCCATTCTTTGTATGTTATGAATCATATTCTGTACTCTTTGTCTTCCCTTGGGTGACATCTATTTAGCCTTAGGAATACTTCCATCTGTAGGAGTCCCTCCAAAATGCACTGTAGGGGTGGTTTGTGAGAGGTAAATTCCTTCAGCTTTTGCTTATCAGAAAATTGTTTAATCCCCCCTTCAAATTTTAATTATAACTTTGCCAGGTAGAGTATTCTTGGTTAAAGGTCCTTCTGCTTCATTGCATTAAATATATCATGCCACTCCCTTCTGGCCTGTAAGGTTTCTGTTAAGAAGTCTGATGATAGCCTTATAGGTTTTCCTTTGTATATGATCTTTTTTCTCTCTATAGCTGCTTTTAAAAGTCTGTCTTTATCCTTGATCTTTGCTATTTTAATTATTATATGTCTTGATGTTGTCTTCTTTGGGTCCCTTGTGTTGGCAGATCTGTGCACCCCCATGGCTTGAGAGATTATCTCCTTCCCCAGATTGGGGAAGTTTTCAGCAGTTACCTCCTCAATGACACTTTCTATCCCTTTTTCTCTCTCTTCTTCTTCTGGGACCCCTATAATGCGAATGTTGTTCCGTTTGGATTGGTCACACAGTTCTCTCAATATTCTTTCATTCTTAGAGATTTTTTTTCTCTCTGTACCTCAGCTTCTTTGTATTCCTCTTCTCTAGTTTCTATTTCATTTACTGCCTCTTCTACTACATCTAATCTGCTTTTAAATCCCTCCATTGTATGTTTCATTTCATATATGGAATTTCTTAATGATTGAATCTCCAACTTAAATTCGTTCCTGTGTTCTTGAATATTTTTCTGTACCTCCATAAGCATGTTTATAATTTTTATTTTGAACACTCTTTCAGGAAGATTGGTGACTTCTGTTTGATTTGGCCCTCTTTCTGGGGGTTGTGAGATTTTGGTCTGACCCATTTTCTTTTGACATTTCATATTTCTGTGTGGTGCCCACTCGTGTGCAGAAGCTCCAGTGTCTGGAGCTGCTCAGCCCCTAGAGTGAGGTTGGGGTCATAGGGAGGCAGAACTGGTCCCTGGGGTGGCCTGTTTCTGATTTCCATCTGTGGTGCCTGTCTCCAGTGTCAGAGCCAGTGGGCCAAGCACACACGGGTAAGCCTCTGTGCTTGGCATCTCTAGCTGTTGCAGGTGGAGCCTCCCTCTGGCTGGCCAGATGCCAGCACAGTGACTGCCAGTTTGCAAACTGGTGCCAGGAGGGTAGGCAGAAGGTGCAGTGGGCTGCATGTCACAGAGGGGGGCCTCGGAGCTGAGTAGGCAGCCAGAGGGATGGAGCACCTGGAGGTCCTCAAAGCTCCCAACCAGTTGGGCAGAGTGCACCCAGGCAACCTTAACCTTGTCCAGCTCTCCCTTCTCCGGTGCAGCAAGCTCCACCCAAATCCTACCCCTTCAGCAGCCCTCTCGCTGCTAGGAAGCTTCTCAGACTGCTTGCCTTTTCTCTGACACAGAGCTGCCAGATGTGGATCCCCTCCTCCACAAATGGCTGGAATGTCAGTTTCTCAAGCACTCAGCCTGTCCAAGCTCCCCAATGTCCAGAGCACCACACACTATAGGATTCTGCTCACAAAGCAGATCTCCAGGGCTAGGTGCTCAGCAGTCCCAGGCTTCCACCCCCTCCTCCGCCCCATTTCTCTTCCTCCCACCAGTGAGCTGGGGTGGGGGAAGGGCTTGCGTCCCGCCGGATTAAGGCTTTTGTACATGACCATTTCATGAGGTGTTCTCTGTTCATGAGGTGTGTATGCAGTCTGGTTCAACCTACTTTCTTGTTGCTGTCTGAAGGTTAGTTGTATTAATTAACTATATTTTTGTACTGTTTGTGGTTTTGGGAGGAGCTCTCCGTCTCACCTCTCACCCGCCATCTGGGATTCTCCCCAATCTGATAAATTTTTGAACTTCCTGCTGAAAATGGTTCCAGTCAGAAAGGCAGGAATTTAAAAAACACACACATAAATAGCCTTTGGCAAGATGGATTATCAGCTGGAGTGCAGACCTTTTATAATAGAACAGGTGGAATATCAGTTTCCAAGAGCCGTCTTTTCGTGGCAAAATTGGCCAAGTAGTTTCAAGCTATTGCCAAATGTAGGATGTCTATGCCAATTGTAAATATTGTTGAAATTGTACTATTGGAAGGGAGGCTTCTGAAACTATTGCCATGTCAAAAGATGAAAGTATTCCTAGGGATGGAAAGGAAGATATCATTGTAGAAACAAACTTAAAAATTATAAAAGGACTCCAGTGGCAATTTAACATTTAACACATTGCAAATACTGGTGCTGTCTTTGCTAGCTGGTTTTGGAACACTTTCAGTTGGCATGTTTTGGGATATAGTATGGGACTGAGAAATTTTAATGGTTTGAGATTTTTGGAGTTGTTGGGATAGAGTGAATACATTTTGCATGTGGGATAAACATGGATGTTTGGGTGTCACAGGATGGACCACATAGAATAATGGCCCCACATAGACATCCATGACATCCATGCTCTGATTTCCAGAACCTATAAATATGTTAGCTTATATGGCAAAAGAGAATATGCAGATATGATGGATTTAAGGATTTTGAGATAGAAAGAATATACTGGGTTATCTCGGTGGGCCCAGTGGAATCACAGGATCTTGTATAAGAACGGCTGAAGTTTTAGAGTAAGAGGTGAGATGTGATGATGAAAGCAGAGGTCAGAGAGGGACTGAGACAGAGAGAGAGAATGAGCCCAGGAATGTAGGCAGCCCCTAGAAGCTGGAAAAGGCAAAGAACAGATTTTTCTCCTAGAATCTCTAGAAAGAATGTAATCCTGCTGACACCTTGATTTTAGGACTTCTGCTCAGAACCATAAGATTATAAATAGGTGTTGCTTTAAGCTACTACATTTGTGGTAATTTATTACAGCAACAATAATAGGAAACAAATATAGAAGTATGAAAAAAAAGTAATGGAAGGCTTTTTGTTTGTTTGTTGGTTTTTTAGTCCTGCACTTCTTGGTCTCAAAGGGAACTCGGAAATGACATTATATTCAGATTATACACTGCAGCAAATGTTGCGAAGATGGATTCAGCCAGTGAAAAGTAGAACCTAATAATTGGAAATTTAGTTTAAAACAGGGTTAGGCAACAGCAGTTGTTTTTCTTGCAGGTGTAGCAGCAATTATATTGGCTGGATTCCAGAGGAAAATACAACATTGGCCATCCACGCTTTTGTAATCTCGCAGAGCAGCAACTACATTCATTTCATCTGTTCTGCAGAGAATGACAATGGTTGGGGTTGTCATATTTCAAAGAATGGTATAAGTCCTGAAAATGTCACTGTACATAGATAGTTTAGGCAACACTATAACTGTAAGTATAGATTATCTTGGCTAAGTCAGGGTCTGGACTCCTGTCTCGAAACCTGTTACTACATGTTAGTTGATACCTTTTTCTTGGTTCTACTCCTATGTGAATTGTAATAGCTGCCAAACATTCAGTCACAAGGGCAGTTCGCTGCTCAGGCTGGGAGCCTATCCTAACAGCAATGGCTAAAGTGATGTTAAACCTCATTACAGAAACAACTGTATCTGACCTAACTTGATTGAAGTTGTTATACCCTCTACTAGTGATATTGATAGTAATTTGGTAACCATTCATGTTAGTAGGATTTCTATATAACTCCGTTTACACAGCACTCCAGGAGAATGGCCCTGTGGATAAAATGAGAGTTCCTGTGGCCAGGATTTTCACGTGGCCCTGGTTGATTAGCTCACTGCACACCTGTGGGCAATATATGGCTGTTGACTCTATATAAAGAGCTCTGCCCAGTGCTCTAGGCACGACATGGTGGTATGGCTGCAACGCTGCAGGAGAGTAGAGCAGAGGCTGGAGTGGTGGCAGTGCCGAGGACAGAGGCCCAGAGGACCAGCTGTGTGGGACGACTGTGCAGAGAGGCCCAGAGGACGGCTGTGCAGACACAGGAACTCAGAGGCAGAGACCGGCTTGCTGCATACAGACTTGCTCTGAGTGAACAGGATTTTAGTGACTGACCTGCCACTGTGGAAATAAAGTTAAGTATAACCCTTTCACCCCAAGAATAGTTTTGCTGTCAATTTCTTTGGTCACACTGAATCCATAGCAAACTTGCCAGGGGCTGAAACCCATTGGCAAGACAGGCCCAAAGAACCCAAAGGTTGTCATTGCCCATTTAGAGCATTTTTGGTCCAGGACTTAAGAACAAGTCTGGTAAATTTCAACTGCTTTTGGTGATTTCTTGACATTTTATTGCTTTAATGATCCACTTGATGAAAAATGGCGACACTTCTTTAACTGTAATTTTCACAGTAATATACTAATAGGCTACTTTCTTACAGGGATCTATCCTGTAACACTTGTGGATTTCTGACCAGATGGTCCTTTACTTCTGGAGACAAGGAAAGGACTCTAGTAGTTTCTCCATCACTCTGTCTAATGGGATTCGCTGCTTGGGTCAGCTTTACTAGTCTTAAGTTTTCATTTCCTGTGTTTACTAGAGATAGAGATGAGGATGTTGGAGACTAAAGAAAGCCCTACTATTTTCAGATAATCAAGGAGAAAAACCTTTGGTTCTTCAAACATTTTTAGGCAATAGTTTGCATTTTCCTCATAAATTTTAGTTGGCCCTGGTTAAATTAAATGGCCTTCAATTTTTTTTTTTGTAGAGTATTTTGTGTTGAAACAGGATGAAGAATACTCATGCTGTCTTTAATGCCTTTCAGAATAAATAATAACTTGCCATTGACATAGGTACAAGCTCAATCTCTAGAATTAATTAAATAGGGATATAGAATGTTTGCAGTGAATAATTCTAAAACCACATACATAGCAGAAATGTACTTTATTATTGTTTAACTGATAATGCAAGGTTAGGGGAAATTAAGCTTTAGGTCAGCTTTTCTTGTCTCACAAGTGTGTGATACTGTAAAGCAAAGGCTATAAAATGAAAGAGGCCCAGCGGAGCTTATCAGTTTTAACCATGCCCACCTGCATGCCAACTGAGATGGATTTACCAATTACTTGTTACTAAGCTAACCTAAAATGCTCTGTTAAGCATAAGATAAAATCTCTTTTACCTGCTTATATTAATTATGACAAGAGTTTTCTTAGAAGGCTCCCTTTCAAATATTTATCAGCTTTGATAGATTTTTAATAGTGCAAGGGGTCATTTTTGATTGTTGATTTGTTAAATGATTTTTTTTTCAGAAAAATTGTAAATAATCAAAAGCAGACGATAACCTAAGCTGCATTTGTAAGGACAAGATGGTATGAGAAATCATGCATGCAAGTGTGTGTATATGTATGAGTGTCTTGCCAGTAGGTTTCAGTCCCAGGCAAGTTTGCTATAGATTCAATGTGACCAAAGAAATTGACAGCAAAACGTTCTTGGGGTGAAAGGGTTATACCCAACTTTATTTCCAGGAGGCAGGTCAGTCACTAAAATCCCGTTCACTCAGAGCAAGTCTGTATGCAGCAAGCCAGTCTCTGCCTCTGGGTTCCTCTGTCTGCACAGCTGTCCTCTGGGCCCCTCTGCACAGTTGTCCCACACAGCTGTCCTCTGGGCCTCTCTGCACAGTCATCCTGCACAGCCGTCCTCTGGGCCCCTGTCCTTGGTGCTGCCACCACTCCAGCCTCTGCTCTGCTCTCCTGCAGCCTTGCAGCCATACCACCATGTCGTGCCTAGAGCACTGGGCAGAGCTCTTTATATAGAGTCAACAGCCCTCTATTGCCCACAGGTGTGCAGTGAGCTAGTCAACCAGAGCCAGGTGAGAATCCTGGCCACAGGAACTCTCATTTTATCCACACTCCACCCCTCCAGGAGCCTCTCCTCTCAATCTATGTGCCCTCAGTCCTCTGCAATGGTCCCTGTGCAAGGAAGCTCAAACATTGTTCTCCAGCCTCTCCAGCAAAAAGTCTTGCAGAAACACAGGGCGGACTTGTGGCTCTGTCTCTGACCTCTGCCTCTTTGGTCTTAATGGCTTGAACTGCTGCACTGGTTTCAGTTGTTACCATAGCTCCAGTAAGATCCTATTTGGCTTCCCATCTAATTTCCTTCCATCTGCTCCTGCCCATATCAAATCAACCCACATCTGGGTCCTCGTAACCTTCCCGGAGCCCCTCAAATTCCTCCTATGAGTAACAGGTCTTATTTCTTTCAGGGTTCTCATTGCTTCAGCTACTGTATGTGTCACCTCGCAATGACTGCCTCAAGGCGGGCTGCACTGTCAGGGAAGATAGCTTTCCCATCTCAGATCCAGAAAGAACAATTCCCTCCGCCCCTAAGTCCCACAGCCACCGGCTCAGCCTGAGTATAGGGGCGGACCATAGAGTGCTCCACGACCCGGGGAGGGCGCTGCTCCTCTCCTTGGGGAACCTTCAGCTGCGGGGTCTTTATTTTCTTTACAACCACTGGGCATGCTTTCAATACAGGAGGGGCCAGTGCCTCCGGCACCACCCCTTCATCCTTCCCCAGCTCCTCCACTTCTGGGGCTGATGGCACCTTTCTCTCCACTCCCCCAAGTGCCTCCTGTGTTACAGTGCCTCACAGCAACGCTAGCTCAGTCTTCAGAAGCTCTCTTACCTCACCTCAATGCTTTGCAGCTGACGTTCTCATGCCACCTCCGCCTGTGCTTCCCTCAGGAGTTCGTCTTTTTCCTTGATGGCCTCTTCCTCCTTCAGAGCACCTGGCAGCGCTGCCATCTCGTCTCCAATGGCACGTTGCTCCCGGCACTCTGGTGCTTCCTCCTCCCACATCAGTGCCATCTCCTTCCTCAGGGAATCCCATACCCATTGGGGGACAATCCATCATCTGCCCATTCACAGGGGCAGCCTGCTGAAGCACCCCTCCCATAAGGGCAGCCTGTCTTTTTCCTTGGTCAACAATGAATCCATAGTGAACTTGCCTGGGGCTGAAACCCATTGACAAGACAATGAGGAAAAAAATAAATGAAAAAACTTTATTAGAATATAAACCTTGGATTGTTGACAGCAAGGATCATAGAGCTATTGGATATTATAAAGTTATTGTTTAACACACATCCTTTTGTCATTTGCTCTAAATCTTCTGCTGTTGGTGAGAATTTTAGAGAATTTAGTGTTGCCTACATAGTTAAGAGTATTGTTTTTCTAATTAAAAAGAAAATGTTCTGAACAAGGAAGATGGTAGAGTAGGAAATGCTGGGACTCCCTCTCTCCAACTAGACGATAATTGTACAGGCAATAACTTCTAAAGTAACTGTTTTGGAACTCTGATGTCTATTTGAAGGCTTCTAGCTTCCAGGGGAAATACTAGCTAGTAAACTATGGTTAATTTCGCCCTTTAGTAAGTAAGCTACCCAGCCCCTATTCCCTAACCCTAAAGCAGTCAGCTGTTCATCAGTTCCTAATGCAGATTTTTGGAGCCAGGGTGAAAAATAAGGACATTTTCTCCCAAATATTTGGGTTCTGTGATCTGAATGCTGATTGCTGTTTTTGAATGCTGAGGGCAGGTAAAGAGACTGGCCACCAATGTTTTAAATTTCACCAACTGAAACTGTTTCCTGGGGACTTAAAGAGAAATTACATGATTTTCCCTCTTTTTCCCTCTTTGCCCTTTTTTTGAACCAGACATTTGAGGATTAGGACATCTGAAAGCAACTAACTATATGGGGGATTTATAAAGCCACTCCATTGCCTAGGGAAAGGTATAAGATCAGAAATGAACTGCAAGGCCTTAAACTTTCATCTCAGGCAGATCCCTAACACAGAGATACCTTCCAACAATAATAATTAAAAAAAAACAGCAAACCTTAAGAAAAGAGGAGAATCTGACTTCCAGAGGATATCCGATTATCAGATTCAAATTTTCAATTTTCAGTAACAAAAGAATCACAAGGCATACAAAGAAACAGGAAAGTATGACCCATTGAAAGGAACAATGAATCAACAGAAGCATCACTTAGTGAGTCCATTTATTAGACATACAAAGACTTTATAAGAAACTATGTTAAAGATATTCAAAGAGTTAAAGGAAGACATGGACAAAGACAGCAAAATGATGTGAACAAAATGAAATTTCAGTGAAGAGATAGAAAACCTAAGGAAAAACCAAAAAGAAGTTCTGGAGCTGCAAATTGCAAATAACTGAAATTTAAAATTGATTAGATTGGTTCAAAAACAGATTTGAGCAGGCAGAAGAAAGAATCAGCAAACTTTAAATAGGTCAATTAAAATTATTGGGTGTGAGGAGCAAAAACAAAAAAAGAGTGAAGAAAAGTAAACAGAAGAAAAGAAAATGGTGCCCTAAGGGACACCATTATGCACAGAATCATTGCACTGTGGAAGCCATAGAAGGGAAAAATGAGAGAGAGAGGGGAAGAAAAGATTTGAAGAAATCATGTCTGAAAACTTTGCAAATTTGATGAAATATATGAATTTACAAATATAAGAATTTTAATGAATTCCAAGTAGGATTAACTCAGAGACCCACACTGAGACACACTATAATTAAACTCTTGAAAGGTAAAGACAAAGAGAATTTTGAAATCAGCAATAGACATGTTTTGTTATATACAAGGAATCCTCAATAAGATTGTTATCATATTTCTTATTGGAAACCTTGAAGGCCAGAAGGCAGTGGGCTGACACATTCAAAGTAGTGAAAAGAAAATAAAAAACTGTCAATGAGAATTTTATTCCCCAAAAATTCTTTAAAAAATGAGGAACAAAGTAAGACATTCTTAGATAGACAAAAGCTAAGGGAATTTATTATCACTAGAACTACCCTCTAAGAAATACTAGAGGAGTATTTCAGCTTGGAATGAAAGGACTCTACAGAGTAACTCAAAGCCATATGAAGAAATAAAGATCTCTGGTACAGGTTAATAAGTGGGCAATTATAAAAATATTATAATTTTGGTTTGCAACTACACTTTCTTTTTCTACATGATTGAAAAGACAAAAGCATAAAAACTATTAATCTGTGTAACTGGATATAAAGATGTAATTGTGACATATATAAAAAATATGTGAGGGGATTAACAAAGCTGTATAGAACTAGTTTTTTTATGTCTTTGAAGTTAAATTGATATAAATTTAAACTAGATTGTTATAAGTTCAGGATCCTAAATGTATTCCCATGATAACCACAAGGAAATATCTATAGAACATAGACAAATGGAAATGAGAAGGGAAACAAAAATGTTTCACTACAAAAAATCAACAAGAGAAGGTAGTAATGGAGGAAATGGGGAAAATAAAAAAGCTGTAAGACACATAGAAAACAAATACCAAAATGGCAGAATGTAATGTAAATTAAATGGATTAAGTTCTCAGATCAAGAGACAACGATTGGAAGAATGGATTTTTTTTTAATGATACCATGATATGTTGTCTATAAGAGACTCATTTTAGATCCAAAGACACAAACAGGTTGAAAGTTAAAGGATGGACAAAGATATTCTAAGCAAATAGTAATGAAAAGAGCTAGGGTAGCTACACTAATATCAAACAAAATAGACTTTAAATCAAAACAATTTACAAAAGAAGGACATTATATATGAATAATAGGTTAATATAGCCAGAAGATGTAAAACTTACATAAATTTATGTATTTTATACTTGAAACATTTATAAATTGTTTATTTACATTTGGACTATGTAATTCACAAGCTCTTAAATCTCCCAATGAATTTTATTTTTATTTTTAAATTTTATTTGTTTTTATATTTACTTTTTATTTTTTAATACACAAAAATAGACCATAGTTTTATATTATATACACATGTAGTATATATAAGTATGTATTAGTATAATTGTAACAGTATATGTATATATGTATATATTAGTATAATTAGAACTTAAAATTATATAAATATAATTTATAATTTTATGAATTATATAAATATAATTTAGTCTAAGCAATTGTACATTTGAAATCAGTGGAGTAGATATTATGATATCTGTTTTTTACAGATCAGGAAATGAAAACTTTTAGAATTTATATTTTTAAGGTGGCACAGATACAAAGTGGCCGCATTGTGACTTAAGTCCCAGTCTCCTATCCCCCAGACCACCCTTTTGCATGATAGATCTCTGACCTCTGCAAGAATACCACAAGTACCTAACTAATTATCTGTGGGAATCCAACTATAGAAATAAACTTTTTTAAAGTACACTGCAGGATGGTTCTGTCCTTTAGATTTCAGATAGGGAAATCTCCTTTTAATATATCTTGATTGGTATGTATGGCTAAATTTAAATTATTCATGTTCATAGAACCAAGGAAACCATAGATAAATGAAAACCTGGGAAAATAGAACAATGCCTTATTTTTGAACATTTGACTGGCACCACTTTCCCCAAAGATGTTAACCGGCATCATTGATTTGATTCCCATCTCCTTACTCCTTTGCTATTCACCCTTGACTAAGGCAATAGCATATGTAGTGCAAAGTCAAACAACAGGAAAGAAAATAAAAAAGGACATGGAAGGAAGTCCCTGATTAGCTAAAATAATTATGAAAAAAATGTAGATTCCTTTCAAACATTGACTCTTGGTGTTTTTAAAAATCTTCATATAGTATGCAAACATTATTTTATATATAATATGTATTAGCATATTGTATTATCATACACATATACTAATATATATAAATTCACCTTAGCATATATATGCTGACATACAACATTTTTACATAATGTGTGTGAAGACTCACCTTCCAATCTACCTTCCCCTTAACTCATATTGATGCCAGGATTCTTGTTTGCAGAGTCGAAGAATGAACTTAGCAAACAGTCAAGGTAGGAGAGCCAGGGAGACTTTTATTGAGAGATACAGTGAGAGGACAGAGCTCCTGGCTCAGGTCAGGAGGGGACAAGAGAGTCCGTAGTGGTGCGTTGTCTAGGGGATTTATAGGCATTTGAGAGACAAAGAGCTAGGGATGCAGATCCACCAGATGGTCTCTAAATGTTTATCTTTGAAGAGACACTAAGTTTCTTATCAGTTTTCTGGACTATTTTGCAGAGTTAACATAAGAAATTTACTGCTTTGATTCTTTCTCAGAATAGCAGTTTCTTGGTTTGGGAGTGTATTGATAAAGGCTGCTTGTCTTGCTTTCAAGGTGAGCTGAGTTATTGTCTGTTAAATAGTAAGTTAAAAATCTTACTTTTTAACTTCTTGGGTGTAAAAATGCAATCTTATCTTTAAGATGGAATCCTTCCTGCCCTTCACTATGTTGTTTATGGCTGGGCCCACCTGCTATATTAATTACCCAGGTTATATATTACTTGATTAGGGGCTGGAGGAGGAAAAGCAGCATCTGGGTAAAGTTAAAGATAAGCTGGGCCTTTTAGCAGGCTAAAGTAAAATTTACAATAGCCTCATTTAATTGACACAATGGAGACATGGGCTATGCTGAGGTACTTTCTTATCTGGGGGATGTTCAAACATTCCAGGTCAGGTTATTTTATTCCTGGCTTTTTAGTTTTAACTAATCTTCACTGAAGAATGCTTATATTCCTAATTTGATATTTTACTTTAGAGAATTAATGTGACTATGACTTTGCTTAATTGTTTAATACAGAGTTTTGGTAGGGGTCTTTTTCTAGAGGCCCTCACCCTACTCTGACTACACCCACGGTCCCTGTCTCAGTATGCTACTTCAAGTCTTTATTAATACCACAAATTAGATAGATGTTTTATATAGTCAGATTTTTTTTAGGTTTATGTATGTATTTTACCTTTTTTTATCATGATTCCTTCTTGCAATTTTTACAGAATGATAATACATTCCTTAAGCTTTTGCCTGTCTCAGAATTACATTATTTGAAATTCTTGAAAGTATTTTCACTGAAAATAAAATTCCAAGTTGACAATTATATCCTATAAGGAGTTTGAAGATGTCATTCCTCATTGACTTGCTTTTTCTTTTTAACTTTTTTCATTTTTGCAGAATGAAATCTGATGACAGCCTAATTGTATTTTTGATATATTATGTATTAATTTCTCTGCTTGCTTAAAATATGTTTTCTTTGTCTTTGATGTTCTGTAGTTTCACTATAACAGGACCTGGAGTGAAGTTCTGCTTGTTTCTTGTTTGGAATTTGGTCTTGAATTCAAAGATTCTTTTTGGATATCAATTATAGTGATTTCTGAGCCTTTAATTTTCATTTCCACCTCTACTGAGTTACAATTTGTGTATAAAAATTCACCCATTTTAAGTGTACAATTTTAGCAATTGTATACAACCCTGTATTTACCACCACAATCAAGATATGAAACAGTTCAATTACTCTAAAAAGTATCATCATGCCCTTTTGCAGTTGCCCATGCAAGTCATAGTTAGGACTAGCCAAACTGTAGCACAGGTTACTGAGGTCAAAGGACAGCCAGAAAATCAGATGCCCCTACCTTTTTGCCAAGATAATAAAAGCTCCAGCCTCATTTCCCACTCCAGGAGAAAGTGTCGCAAAGGGAGAGAGGTAACAGCCTGAATGGTATAAAATGGGCCAAAATTTGGTATAAGAGCCAGTTTTAAAACCAAATGACACTGCACACTGGCAAGGAATTGTTTTGTTTTCCACATAAACAGAGGCTAAAGTTATTTCCGGTGACACAGAAAGAAGAAGAGCACACTATTGCATATCTCACTGTGATTTTAGATTGGAACACACAACTTGGCAAATATCAACACAAGAACTCTTTAATTTCAGAGAAAGACACCACCGAAACAGGAAAACCAAACAAAACTTCCCTCTTGGTATTCTGTTTCAATTAATTCAACTAGTTTGATACAGGTAAACTCTCCTGATCCAGGAAATAAATTATTCAACATCAAATATCCCAGTCAAAAGAAAAACAGACTTGCTTCAGTAAGTGCCAGACACAAAGTATCTGATGAGTTAAGACAGCTAAAGGTGTAGCATTGTGCAAGTGATGTATTTTGTTTTAAGCCACTCATAACTGCATTCCTCCCTGGGAATCATTCTCTGCCACAGGCACTGTCCCCTCCCCCCAAGGTTTATGCCCTTTAGGGGGGCGGGGGAGGCAACCTGGATCAATGACTGGCTTATGTAAGTTACAGAGGCCTGACTCTCTAATTTAGGACAATCAGAAGAGCCGTTCCAACTCCAGAGCTCCACTTACGCTCCACCATTGGTTGCAACTTCCTTGTGAATTAGCCTTCCCCTTTGCCTTCCTCTCTTCCTCACAGTTACATGTCCTGAAAGCACTCAGAAGAGCTTCTGTGGACCTGCTTCTGACTCTGTGTTCAGGAAACCCAGTCTTACAGTCGGGACTGGAGTGGATATAGACAGCAGACTCTAAATGGGATTTGGGGATGGATCTTTCATGAGCAGGATGGTATTGAGGACACCATCTCTGGTGGTTGGTGGAATTTGCACAGCCTCTGGAATGCTCTAGTGGCACAATTGTTCATTTTTTCCTACTGGTGTTGAGATGGGATGACACAGTAATGGGAGGGGCACATGGGCAGGGGCACTGTCTCTAACACTTGAGAGAGTCTGAGTGGAATTGCATGGGAGCTGGGAGTGCCACTGAACAGAGATAATAATGAGACAGGGTTTTCAGTGAGCAACTGAAGGGAATATGTGAAAGTCAGAGGCCTTCTTAATGGATAATGAAACCCTTATCTCTTGAAGCTGAAGGACAGTGAAGCACCAAGCCCAAGGCTTCATACAAATAGCAGAGCTCCAGAGGGTGACTTCTCAGCTCGGCAGGTCTACATTGTTGTCAGAGCTCCGCTAGGGAAGGAGAGAAATAGTGAAACTTGGGATGGGTAATGGCAGTTAGGGATTTTGAGTTCCCATATTATTTTAGACGTTTAGGTTTGCAGAAGTGGCCCACTTCTTCTTGCTACAAAGTCACCTTCCCTTGTTTGAGGATCATGCAGAGTCCCTGGTGCAGGCAGTTTCGTTTTGAGACAATATTCATCCCCTCTCATGACCAGCCCCCACCTTCTGTCTTCACAGCCAGACCAGTAACAAGGATCAATTCCAAAAGAATAATTGGGAATGTGATGGGGCTGCTAAGGAAATAGAGAGATGATATGCCAAAAAATATAGAAGCCAAGATACGTTTAATGACTCTACACTAAAAAACAGAACCTTACTTATTTCCGCATGTTGCAGGCTGCTTTGAGGTAACTTCCTGTTATTTTCATTCTAAAAATAAAAATACCTTCATATAGTATATTACCCGCCTCTCCTGCAAGAAGAAAAAACAGTAATAAACTTTGTAAGAAATTATGACAGATTGGAACATATGACAAATTTATTTGATATTTCTCCATTTAGTAGCCAGGGAATAAAATTTATTGAAAGGGGTTTTGGAACACTTTGAAATGAATTTCCACAAAATAAACTAGAAAAATATTCCCTTATTTTAAAATATGATCCTGAATTGCTAAAGGGTGCATTCCTTATCTCTATGCAATAAATTAAACAGCCACCTGGTTCATTCTGAGCAGAAGCGAATACACAGAAGCAAATCACTAAATCTTAATGTACTTGTACAATACGAAAATATTGCAAGCTGTGCAGTATATTGATAATGAATAGCACTGAAACAGTTCCTAGATTGCCTGAGATGGAGTCCAACATCACAAATTGTTTGAACTATTTGAAAAAGAAGAGGTGAGTATAGTAAACAAAAAGAAATATAAACATTTTCATGGTCCTGTTGTTCAGTCAAAATGGAGTATGTGGTAGACATATGTCATTTGGCTAAAAATTATATTTTCTTTATATTAAATATTTGGAAATTTCGGGCAAGTCAAGATTAAAAAGATAGAAAATGGAAGCAATTTACCATTGTCCCTGACAGATTTTATCTATTTGAGAAATCATAAATTTATTTCTAATAAACTTGTTCCACTACTTTTAGCAGGCTACCCATTTTACCATGTCAAGAAAACCCTATTTTAGGAGTCATTCCAAGAATTTGCATAAATTTTCATTGGGTATCTCTAAACAACACCAAGGAAAATTAATTCATTGCATAAATGTTATTATGCATAAATATAAAAATAATTCCCCAAGTAAGGAAATTCTGAATACTGTAAAGTTAAAACCAACTAATTAGCCACAATTAATCTAGGATATATTTTGTTCTTATAAATATTTTTCTAATTTTAACAAAGACCTATCCTTCACAATGCTGTTATTTAGTCTTAAGAGGAGTTTCATTTTCCTTTACTGAAATACTGTCATTCGTGTTCAAAAAATACTGACTTTTTCCCTTTCTATAAGCTTATCACATGAAATGTCAAATATCATACATTGTGACTGTAGAGTATCAGGAGGGTGGGTATTTATGCAAGAGACTCAGAGCTTCCTCTAAAACTAACACAAGCAATTTTCCTTAAAAACATCATTCTTTTCAGCACTTCAAGGGCCAGACTTATTCTCCCACGTGAAGCAACTGAAAACCAGATAAAATACATGAAACAGTAATTTTTATATACCAGACATTTTGGGGCATTGAATGGCTGAAATATAAATGTGAACTAGATTATGGTCAATTTATCACTAAATCCATTAATTTTGGCAATTTTTATGAAAGAAACTATTATGAAAATCCTACAATTTCAGCAAGCTCTCTTACTATAAGGTTAAAGAGCCTTTGGCACCAGTCCTACATAAATCTGCACATGAATCCCATTGGCTGTTTGGCGGGGATTTTTTTGTGGATTGGGATTTTATTTTTCTGATTGGTTTGTTGATTTTAAGGCACGAAAAAAAACAGAGGAGCGATGTAGATGTTTATTTCACAAAAGCAGAATTAAAATGAACAAAACTGATGGTGACTGGCAATTTAGAGAAAAAGGTCTAAGAAGTAAGGAGACAGGAATTCTCAAAAGGACTTACAAACTGAGGCCTGCCCAGATACCAGGGAATAGTTTCAGATGATATCAGTTTTCTCATAAACTGGGTGAATATTTTTGTCATTGTGTGGTTGAATAGGAAAAGAAACAGAATGCAGCCAATATAAAAACCATAACAACTGTAGCTATAGTTCAGTGCATCCTGTATGGCAAGTCCTCTTTGTGCATTATAATATTTAATCCTTAACACAGCTATGTCATGTGTAAGTTATTACTCCTGGTAGTTCAGAAGTGAAGACCAAGATTTTGAGATAGTACCATATACAGATGGTCTCTGACTTAATAGTGGTCTGACTTACTGTCTTCCAATTTTATGACTGTTGAAAAACCATATGCACTCAATAGAGGCATTATTTCCCATTTTGAATTTTGATCTTTTCCAGGGCTAGTGATATGTCTGTAGTTCAGTCTTCTCTCAGTATGCTGGGCAGAGGCAGGGAGCCACAGATCCCAGCCAGGCACGTGATCACAAGGGTAAACAACTAGTACTTACGACCATCCTGTTACTCATTTACAGTCCAGCATTTAATAAATTACATGAGAAATTCAACAGTTTATTATAAAATAGTCCTTGTGTTAGGTAATTTTGCTCAACTGTAGTCTAGTGTAATTGTTCTGAGCATGTTTAAATTAGGCTAGGCTAAGCTATGATGTTCCGTAGGTTAAGCATAGTAAATGTATTTTTGACTAATGGTAGTTTCAGCTTGCAATGGGTTTATTAGGATGTAACCCCACTGCAGGTCGAGGAAGATTTTTGCATGCCAAAATTTAAGCCACAGAGATTATGAAGTAACATCAAATATAAGGTCCACAACAAAGAAGACTGTGACTATCTTCCCAATGAGAAGATCTAGAAATCATGTGTCTGGCTTATTTCCAGGTCTCATTCTTGAAAGTCTCAAGTCCTCAGAGGGTCTTTTTGTTGGTTCCTCCCCAGCACCCACAGGAATTTTTTTTATCAGAGTTCTCCATAGTTTGGAATTATTTCTTATGTGTTTACTTGTTTATTGTCTCAGTAGACTTAGCTTTATGAAGAAAGAGACAATGCTTTCTTCATTTATGACTCACTGCTGTGTACCAGTACTAACTCTACTACCACTAAAAACAATAACAATTATTCTAGTACTAGAGTTAGCACTATGCACTTCTATATTTATATAGTTGAGAAGAAAAACAGAGGAGGGAGGATGGAGTGACAGATTTTCCATTTTTGTCACTTTGATGAAAACAATAAAATGAGAAAGTCAAAATATATTTCCTGTGATACAAAGAACAAGATACGTTAAATTTAAAACTATTAGAATTACCATTCAATCTTGCTACTTAGCAGTCGTTATCAGAAATTGACCATTTCAATAGAAATAGCCACTTGCATTAGCAATAGCCCTTGTTTTTAGTTCAATGAAATCTTGTTAGCTATACAATGTTACATAAGAGAAATATAACTAAATAGACCTCCACTTCATGTTTTCTGTGTCTGTGTAGTGTTTTGAAAGTAATGAAAATTTTTATGGGTTTTGGATATTTGCAATCGTCAAGCCAAAGATCTCCTCACCCTTATTTTCCTAATCCTCCCATTCCAGTATTCATTCTGGTCACCAACTGGTTTATGGTTTCATTGAATGAAGTACAGAGCTCCATAAGTATTTAACATAAAACACATGGTAATGCACATACTCAGAAGCAATTAAACCAATGGGAAATTCAGCATGCGCTCCATTCCGTACACCTTGGAGTTCCAAAATGTAAATCTGTCACACCCATCTAAAACAATCACATGGACTGAGTGCTTGGAAGGTGACATTTTTAGAAAAACAATTACAGAAGTAACAGATTTCTGCAAAGAAAACAAACAACAGATAAATAGCTTTTTATTTCCAACATATAAGAAATTATGTGTATTAACTCTATTTTTTAAAAAGTGGGAATATACTAGAAAATTCCTCTGCAATTCTACCAAAAACCATTAGTTCTTCTGTAATCTAAATGACAGCCTCTTAGCCCAAGCAAATTTTACTCAACATCTATCTTACTTTAGATAAAATAGAACAGTGGGGAAAATGTGGTGATTTTTATCCCCCAAACATGCTTTTGAATTGTTGCTTCTTACAAATTTAAGGTAATTTTTATTTATGGGATTTTACGGCTACTAAATCAAAGACCACCAGACATACATAGGATCTAATCAAGACCAACTATAGCCATTGTATTGCCTGGATCACTCTATTAAATTTCTGGCCAGTTTGCTCTTCTGTTGCTTGCCCTATCCAGTATCTCAACTTAGGCCATCTGAGATGTTAGCCTTCCCTGTTTGTCACCAAGATCTCTTTGTTTTAAAAAATGCACCTGGATATGGGGTTTTTCCCTGGTCTCCAGCAAATCAAATTAATGCTTGAACCAGAGAAGTTACCACTTCTCACTGCCACACCTGCTCTGTCCTGGAAGAATCTCCATGAATAATGGATTTGGAGAAAGGTGAGAGGGAAATGGCAGTAGCTCCTGACTACAACGCTCCAAACTCCCATTATTCTTACCAAAGATTCAGTAATTTTTCCTTGAATGAATTTCAATTATTGTACATATTTGGTCATTTTCCAGAATCCTGAAATGGTTGCATTTGACAATTTTGTCCATTTTTATCCTTACTTTTCAGGAAAAATTTGCCAAGCTCTTCATTACACCTGTAAGTCCACTGTCAACTTTTGTAGTTTTAAGCCATGGAGATTTTGAGATTATTTGTTAGCTAGCCTGCCCTGACTGATACAGCAAGTCATTCCCTTTCTCTCTCTCCACCCATCAGTGATAGGTATTTTAAACATTCAAAATTTAATTTTCTCTTCCAGTTTCACCTCCAACATATAAAGAGCCTGGAGGTCATTACTCCCTTTCTTACAACAAGAAAAAAGCTGAACACACCAAAAATCAATCAATTTTATTAGACCCATCATAAAAGTGAGGTCACAGGGCAAACCAACCCCCCACAACATGTGGAGAGACAAGTGAATGCAAAGAATCAAAGCCAAAGTCAGCTTCCCTAAAGCAGAAGCTTCTGAACCAGTAACTGGTACAGAACAATTAATTAAGTGGTAATTTTGACAAATTACTGGGGGCTGAGTATAGACTAACTTGAGAATTAAAAAGTCCTGGGAGTTCAATTTTAGGGGTCCCTAACTTCATGCGTTTTACCTCTAACAACCCCACCAGGCTATCATGAGGAAGACTGGAGAAAATATCATATTTCAGACAAGGGGAGAAGAAACATAAACATTTAAAAATACACCAAGCTTCATTTAAGGGAAGGAGGGAGAAAAAGGCTAAGACATGCTTCTGAAGTTCAAGAACACAGGCTTACAAAAAGAAAGAAAGAAAGAGAGAAGGAAAGAAAGAAAGAAGGAAGGAAAGAAAGGGTTCTTTATAAGACTAAAGAACACTTGCCCACTCCAAAACCTTCCCACACATCAGCAGGGCTCCAATATGATATAAGTGAGTTGCAGATGAAAGAGCCACAAGACTCTATTTAAGAAATTCTTAGGGAAACCTTAAGGGGAGACAAAAATAAGGACATTAGAGGAAATTGAAGTCTCTGGTTTCTACAAATACAGAGATATTAAGTGTAGTCCAAGTCATGTGGTATAAGGGCCAAAACTAAAATTCAATATTGCAGGTTGCCTTGAAATCTGGTAAAATCAGTAGGGTCTCAATGGCCTAACCTCAAGATTCCCTTCTCATTGTACTAGCATAGATAATTTTCCTTTGTCACAAAATCCTCCTTTTTTGCAGGACTGGCAGAGTGCCTGCTTATCTCTGAGTAGTGAGTTTTGATTCTCTACCAGTCTGTGCAATTATTCAAACAAGTCAGTCACATCATCAAGGGAGAACAAGGGGCCATCTACCCTTTTGTTACTACAAAGCCTGCCTCCCAGAGCCTCTGCATCTTCATTCTGTTCTCAGATACACCCTCCATGTGGCTCTGCATGGCATTTAGCATCCTCCTTCTCCAGGATGTCTTTAAATGTGACAAACTGCTGTGGATTTCATCTGTGCAGTGTCAGGCATCATGGTTTTGGCAATCCCCATAACCGTAGGGCAGGAATCCCTCTATCACTGGTGACGTGAAAAAGAGGCAATCAAAACAATACCTAACCAAATGCCTCACATTAAAAACATATTTATTTCAGTTTCTTTATGAAATCTACCTCATGTCTGATTTTCAACAAAAACAAACAAGGTACACTAAAAGATGAGAAAAAAGAATGAAAAAAAGCATCAGAGCTAGACTCAGATGACACAGATTTAGAAATAAGAAATTTCAAAAAACAATGATTAATATGTAAGGGCTCTAATGAAGAAAGTAAACAACATGTGAGATCAGATGTGTAATGTAGCAGAAAGACCAGAACTCTAAGAATCAAAAGAAAATACTATAAATAAAAAACACTAAAAAAGGAGTGAAGAATTCCTTTGATGGCTTATCAGTACACTGGACAGGACTATGGAAAGAATCAATGAATTTGGAAATATGTCAAAAGAAACCTCTCAAACTAAAATAAAAAAAAAATAGAATGGGGCGGGGGGATGGGGGAGGAGGAACAAAATATATGACAACTGTGGAACAATTACAAAATGTGTAACATATGCAAAATGATAATACTGGAAGAAGAGAAAGGAGGAAAAGAATTGTTACATAATAATGACAGACACCAAACTACAGATCCAGGAATTCCAATAAGGATAAATACTAAAAAAATCTACACCTGGGCATATCATATTAAGACTGCAGAAAATCAAAGATAAAAGGAAAACCTAGAAAGAAACGGGTGAGCTAGAGGCAGCATGGACATTACATTTAGAGGAAGAAAAGTAAGAATTACATTGGGCTTCTCTTCAGAAATCATGCAAGAAAGAAGAGAATGGAGTGAATTATTTAAAGATTTGAAACAAGAAATACCACCAACTTAAAATTCTGTATCTTGCAAAATTATCCTACTAGAGTGAAGGAAAAAGACTTTATAATAAAAACAAAAACAAAAAAAACTGAGAAAATTTGTTATCAGTAGACCTTTCTTGATAGAAATGATAAAGAATTTCTTCAGAGAGAAGGAAATGATATGTCAGGGACTCAGATCTATGTAAAAATAGAAGAGTGTCTTAAAAAATTAAAGTTTTTCTTATTTTTAATTGATCTAGTAGATAACAATTTTTAAAAGTAATAGCACAAAAATATATTGGGTGATTATAACATGGATAAATGAAATGCACAGCAGCAGTGTTACAAGTAACAAGAGGGTGGAATTTAGTATACCCTGTTAAGTAGTATGTGTACTACTCATGAAATGGCATACTGTTATTTGAAAGTGGACTCATATTAGCTGTAAATGTATACTGCCAACTATTGAAACCACTACAAAAGCTTTAAAAACAGAGTGTAAGAAGAGTGTAGTCAATACACAAAGCGATAGAGAATGGAATTATGTAAAATTATCAATTAAAACACAGAAAGCAGAAAAAGAGAAACTTAAAAAAAAGAACAAGTGCAAAAGGAAAAAATTTCAAGCATGGCAGGTATTAAACTATATCAACAATGAATTGAAAAGTTATGTCCATAACTTATATGCAAGTTATGTGTAAAACTCTGCACAGGAATATTTATAGCAGCTCTATTCATGATTACCAAAAACTGGAAGCAACTAAATGCCTATCAATAAGTGAATGGATACAAACTGTGGTACATCCATACACTGGAATATTTTTCAGTGCTGAAAAGAAATAAACTATCACTCCACATCGCTAATTATCAGGGAAATGAAAATTAGAACTACAATGAGATATCACCTCACACCAGTTAGGATGGTCAACATCCAAAAGACAAGGAACAACAAATGCTAGCGAGGATGCGGAGAAAGGGGAACCTTACCACACTGTTGGTGGGAACATAAATTAGTTCAACCACTGTGGAAAACAATATGGAGGTTCCTCAAAAAACTCAAAATAGAAATACCATTTGACCCAGGAATTCCACTCCTAGGAATTTACCCTAAGAATGCAGCAGCCCAGTTTGAAAAAGACATATGCACCCCTAGGTTTATCACAGCACTATTTACAAAGCCAAGATATAGAAGCAACCTAAGTGTCCATCAGTAGATGAATGGATAAAGAAGAGGTGGTACATATACACAATGGAATATTATTCAGCCATAAGAAGAAAACAAATCCTACCATTTGCAACAACATGGATGGAGCTAGAGGGTATTATGCTCAGTGAAATAAGCCAGATGGAGAAAGAGAAATACCAAATGATTTCACTCATTTGTGGAGTATAACATCAAAGCAAAACTGAAGGAATAAAACAATAGCAGACTCACAGACTCTGAGAAAGGACTAGCAGTTACCAAAGGGAAGGGATTGGGGAGGGTGGGTGGGGAAGGAGGGAGAAGGGGATTAAGGGGCATTATGATTAGCACACATGATGTAGGTGGGTCACATGGAAGGCAGTATAGCACAGAGAAGACAAGTAATGACTCTACAGCATCTTGCTACGCTGATGGACAGTGACTGACTGCAATGGGGTGTGGGGGCAGACTTGATAATATGGTTGAATGTTGTAACCACAATGTTACTCATGTGAAACCTTCATAAGATTGTATATCGGTAATACTTTAATAATAATAAAACAAAGAAATGAGCTATCAAACCACAAAAAGAAATGGAGAAAACTTGCGTGCATATTGCTACGTGGAGGTAGCTTGTCTGAAAAGGCTTCACAGTGTATAATTCCATCCATGTGACATTCTAGAGAAGGCTAAACTATGGAGACAGCAAAAGATCATTGGCTGCAGAATTTGGGAGGAACAGGGGAGGCATGAATAGGAGAAGCACAGGGAATATTTTTAGAACAGTAAAATTATTCTATATGATACCATAATGGTGGATACTCAGCTACGCATTTTTCAAAAGCCACAGAATTATACAACAGAAAGAATGAACCCAAATGTAAATTATGGACTTTAGTTAATAACAATATACATAATTGGTTCATTAGTTATAACAATGTGCCACACTGTAGCAAGAAGATAACAATAGGTTAAATTGTGATGGTGAAGAAAGATATATACAGGAACTTTATACTATGTACTCAGTGTTTTTATAAATCTAAGATCATTGTAAAAATTAAAGTCTATTCATTTAATTCCCTCTGTATCCTGAAAAAAATTAATCACATTGCTTACCACACTACAAAGGCACAGCATCTGCTAATATTTTCAATGTAGAAAGGATGAAATAATCCTGAGGAACAAAGTGTCTCACTCTGTAACTAACTATGTAGCACCTGAATCTTATCGTGGTACTTGTCAACTTCTGTTAAATAAATTAATAAAACATATAACTTTTAAAAACTGTCAAAAAACACTGACAAAGAAATCTTCCAGTTTATATGTATTGAAAAGCAAGCAAGGCAGCCAGGGTTTGAATGGCCAAGGTCTCAGAGAGAAGAGAAATACACTGAGACCAGCTCAGACTTCGGCTACAATTCCTCTAAAGGCATTTGGTTATTGGTAAGCAGAAAGAAGCATAAGGGGTGAGAAGAATGACCTTGAAAATGTGGACAACATGGGAAATTTTAGTTGAGAGGTGGAAATGTTGAGAAATATCAAATGGAAATACTTGAAATAAAAAAAACAATATCAAAGATGAAATCTTCAGCTCATTCAACAGTACACTTGACACCGTTAAGGAAAGAATGAGAAAACTTAAAAAACAGGTCAAAATACAGAGCGACTACATTTCTTATACATTGCAGGAGGGAATGTAAAATAGTGCAGCCACTTTGGAAAAGAACTTGACAGTTTATTACCAAATTAAACACACACCACATGATTCAGATATCACACATTGGACATTCATCCCATAGAAATGAAAATGTATGCTCATGCAATTAACCATTACACAAATGCTAACAGCAGCTTTACTTGCAACAGCAAAATGCTGAAAACCACCCACTTGTACCTCAATGGGGGAATGGTTAAACAATAGTATTCTACTCAACAGAAAAAAAGAATGTATTATTGATACAACCTGGACCTATGTTTAGTGAAAAAAGTTCCAGAAGTTTGCATAATGTATTATTCTATTTATGTAACATTCTAAAAATGACAAAACTATACAGATGGAGAACAGATTAGCAGGGGACAGGAACGGGTAGCTTCAAGGACTTATTTTGTAGTAATAAAACAGTATTTTGATTGAGGTGCTGGTGGTGACACAAATCTATACACAAGATAAAATTGCATACAACTACACATGCACACAAAGACTTACACAAGTGAATGCAGGTTTTAAAATGGTGAAAGTTGAATAAGTCTAGTTAACTGTAACCTACCAAAGTCAGTTTCCCAGTTTTGATATTGTACTAGAGCTATATAATGTATTATCCCTGGGGCATGTTAGATAAAGGTATACAGAAACCTTTGTACTATTTTCACAACTTTCTGTAACTCTATAATTATTTTTTAAGTTAAACAATAGACGAATAAAATTATTCAAATTGAGAAACAAGAGAAATAAAAGAAAAATCAACTAGAATAGAGCATCCAAGGCAACATCAAAGAGACTAACAAGTGGAATTGGAACACCACAGGGGTGAGAGAGAAATAACTGGGCAGAAAACATATTTTAGGAAATAATGGTAAAAAATATTGAAAGATAGCAACCTATAGAAGCAGGAATCTCAAAGAAACTCTAGTAAAAGCCCCATTAACAAAATGAAACAAAATGAACAGTGAGCTATGTACACAGTAAGTGATTGAAATCCAAAAATAAAGAGAAAACTTTGAAGTCAACCAAAGAAAAATGGCACATTACCTATAGAAAAAGAAGGATAAGAATTACATCTGGTTTCTTATAAGAAACTATGCAAACCAGAAGACAATGGAGTGACTTTGTTAATGTACTAAGAGAAAAGACTGTCAATGCAGAGTTTCATAGAAAGACAAATTATCTTTAAAAAATAAAGACGAAAGAAAAGTTTTCCAAGTAAACAAAATCTGAAAGAATTCATTACCAGCAGACCTGGGCTACAAAAAAATTTAAAGGAAATTCTTTATATAAAGGGACACAGGAGACAGATTGGATCTACATAGAGAAATTAACAACTTAGTAAAAAGAAAAATTAAGTCAATTATACAAGATTTTTTTCTTGTTTTAATAGCTTTAAAAAATTACTGGTCCAGCTAGGATGCAATAAGCTCACTGGTGCCTACCTATCCCACTGATTAGAGCTAAAGATTCTGGTCAAAACATAGCATGCAGCTATCTTAACACTGAAAAGTAAACAGTCACAGACAGACTAGGAATTAGGGAGGGAAGCCCAAACAAAGATTAATTAATATGGCAGCTGGGTTTCCTGGTTTTTCTGCCTTTGTCTTTCATCTTTGACCAGAAGGCATGGGCTAAATTAGGGTGATTTAGGGCCAGGTCAGCAAAAATTGGGAGAAAAGTCTGTCTTTTCGCCTGAGTTCCAGACAGGGAAAGAGGTTCTAGAAGGAAAATGGGGAGTTTACCTGTGATTTTTCTCATTTTTTACTCTCCTGGATCTGCTTCAAGGACAGCCCCAACCACAAAACTAAATAGTTATGTCACCAGCACAAGCACTTGAAAGTTCTAAAGAAAATGCATCCTTCTGGGAAAGGAAACACAAAAAAGGTGCCTCTGTTGTGTGAAGAGTGGAATGGTGGTGCAGCGGGGGCAATGCTGCTTCTTTTGTTCTCTTTCTCTCTCACCACTTCCCCAAAAAGTGGGCTCAGTCCCATGAAACTATGTGAAAGTAGAGGATAAACCTGAGAAAAATCCATCCTGCTGATCAGGGGAACTAGACAAAGGGAACCAAACAGTCTGAAGGGAATTCTGCGTGGAGGCAGCAAGAGAAGAGGATCCAATTCTTTGTATAAACAGACTATAGTCTACATGTGCAGAAGATTCCCAAAGAAGCATAACAAAAGTTTTGAAAAATTGAAATATAATATATACTTCCCAATTCTCTGACTAGTCCCACCACTCAAGTTCTAGACTAACCCCTGAAATGGGCAGACTCCCATAGCAAAATCTTTGACAAATAAACTGTCATATGAACTTCTTCCCAAGGAAGATGAGAAAATTAGTAGCCTAAACCTGACTTGGTTGATTCCTTACTAAAACAAACAAGCCAAATCAACATTCTCCAGAGGATTTTAGCAGTATAGAGTCTCAAAATATAATATCCCAGATTTCTAATATAAAATTAAAAGTTACTCAGTACCATCAAAAACCAAGAAAGTCTGAACAATTTTCAAAGGCAAAGACAATCAACAGAAGTAAACCCTGAAATAACCCAAAATGTTGGAGTTACCAGATAAAGACTTAAAAGCAGCTATTATAAACATACACAAAATAAGTGAAAAGATTGAAAGATTAAACAAACATAAAGTATGAAAAAGAACCATATAAAATAACAACTGAAAAATGCTACATCTTTACTTTTAAAATTCTCTGGATGGGCTCAATAGTAGAGATCAATGTAAGTAGAACATTCAAGGAATGGATGGTTTAAAATGTCTCAAGCTTGGTGAAGGTGTAAAAGCCAAAGAGAATAAATACATGGCAAGCCATGCCCGGGCACATTACAATCACATTCCTGAAAATCCAAGACAAATAATCTTGAAAGCAATCATAAGGAAATGACATATTACATACAAGGGAACAATAATTCAAATGACTGGAAATTTCTCCTCAGAAACTACCAAGGCCCAGAGACATCTTTAAAATGCTTAAAATAAAGAATTTTCAAACCAGAATTCTATATCAGGGTAAAAAAAAATTTCAAAAATGAAGGTTAAAGAAATTTACTTACAAAAATTAAAATGAAGATATTTCACTGACAGCAGATCCTCCCCACCCCAAATGAAATGCTTAAAGAATGTTTTCACAATGATAAGAAAGGAAACTTGGAAAGTCAGGAATGAAGAAAAAGCAATAGAAAAGTAAACATCTTGGTAAACATAATATTTTCTTACCTTTAATTCTTTAAAGTATGTCTGTTGAAAGAAAAATTATAAGATTGCCTGGAGGATTTATACAATATTTATACATATAATACATACAACTCTAACATAAAACAGGACTGTGAAGACACTCAAATGTTGTAAGACTTCTACATTTAACTTGATGTGGATTAAATATTGACTCTAAGTAAACTGAAAAGTTTATGTATAATATTTAATATAAACTATGAAAAGGTATGTATATTATACTATATTGAGCAACCACTCAAAACAAATACAAAGACATACCATCAAAAAGCCAATAGATAAATTAAAATGGATATTCAAATAATCCAAAAGACATCAGAGGAACAAAACAAATAAGCAAACAAAAGAGACAAAAAGAAAAAAATTAAATGGTAGAACTAAATTGAACAATACCAATAATTACATTAAGTGTAAATGGTTGAAAACACCAATTAAAAGCAATTGTTAATTGGTTTAAAAAGAAGAAGACCTAATTATATTCTGGCTACAAGAAATTTTAAGTATACTAACGTAGATAGGTTAAAAGTAAAAGCATGAAAAAAAGATATATTGTGCAGATACTATATCAATATTACTTAAAATAGACTTCAGAAGAAGAAAAATCCCAAGTATAAAAGAGGGATATTACATAAATACAAAAAGGTCAATTCACCAAGAATATATACAAATGACAAATGTGTGTGTACCTAACAAAAGAGATTCAAAATACCTGAAATAATAACTATTAAAACTGAAAGAATTAGACACATGACACAATTATAGTTGGAGACTTAAACATTCTTCCCTAAATAATCAATAGAACAGATAGGAAGGATATAAAAGATCTGAACACCATAAACTAACATGAAATAATTCACATTTAAGAAAAATCTACCTAACAATGGTAGTATATATATTATTTTCAATTTCAGATTCATAAAAATAGACCTAAAATAAACCTAAAAAATGTTTTAAGAATGCAAATCATATAACATATGTTCTCTGGCTATTACAATTAAACAAGAAGTCAGTACCAGAACTACTGTTGAGAAGTCCACAAGTATATGAGATTTTTTTTTAAAAGGCTTCCAAATAACCCATGAGTCAGTGAGGAAGTACCAAGGAAGGATAAAAATAGTTAGAAAAAAGTCAACAGACATAAGGAAAGAAATAATACCAACAGCAGAAATCAACAAAATAAAAAAAAATAAACTGGTGGAAAAAATCAATGAAACCAATAGCTGATTATTTTTTTATATTAAAGTATCATTGATATATAATCTTATGTTGGTTTCAAATACACAACACAGTGGTTCAACATTTACTCATATTATCAAGCCCTCATCCCCTCCAAATGCAGTCACTGTCCATCAATGTAGTGAGATGTTACAGAATCATTAACTGTGTTCTCCATGATGTACTACCATCACCCTGACTAACCTATATTCTGATTGTAAATTATTGTGCCCCTTAATTCCCTTCTCCCTCCCCCTCCCCCTACCAGCCCCTTCCCCTTGGTAGCCAGTAGTCCCTTCCCAGTGTCTATGAGTCTTCTGCTGGTTTGGGCCATCTGTTTGCTTTGTTTTTATACTCAACAAATAAGTCAAATAATTTGGTATTTGCCTTTCTCCACCTGGCTTATTTCACTGAGTATAATACCCTCTAGATCCATCCCTGTTGTTGCAAATAACAGGAGTTCTCTTATTTTTTATGGCTAAATAATATTCAATTGCATATATGTACCACATTTATCTACTCATCTATTGATGGACTCCTAGTGGTGTAGGAAGGTTCCCCTTTCTCTGCATCCTTACCAGCATTTGTTATTTCTTGTCTTTTGGTAGTGGCCATCCTAACTGATGTGAGGTGATATCTCATTGTGGTTTTAATTTACATTTCCCTGATAATTAGTGATGTGGAACACCTTTCGTATGTCATGTTGGTCACCTGAATTTCTTCTTTAGAGAAGTGTCCGTTCAAGTCCTCCACCCATTTTCTCAATTGTGTTATTTGTTTTTTGAGTGTTGAGGAATATGAGTTCTTTATATATTTTGGAAGTTAACCCCTTATCAGATAAATCATTTACAAATATATTCTCCCATACTGTAGGATGCCTTTTGTTGTTCAGATGGTGTCCTTTGCTATACAGAAGCTTTTTAGTTCGATGTAGTCCCACTTACTTTTTATTTTGTTTATTTTGCCCAAAGAGATGTATCCAGCAATCAAACAAGCAGCTCATGTTTATATTCAAGAGAATTTTGCCTGTGTTTTCTTCTAAGATTTTTTATTATTTTGGTATCATTAATGTACAATCACTTGAATAACATTATGGTTACTAGACCCCCTATTATAAAGTCCCCCCCACATACCCCACTACAGTCACTGTCCATCAGCATATAAGTTGCTATAGAATCATTATCTGTCTTCTCTATAAATACTGCCTTTCCATGTCCCTGCCGCTGCACTGTGTGTGCTAATCATAATTCCCCTTTTCCCTCCTTATCCCTCCCTTCCCACCCATCCTCCCAGTCCCTTTCCCTTTGGTAACTGTTAGTCCATTCTTGGGTTCTGTGAGTCTGTTGCTTTATGCTCCTTCAGTTTTTCCTTTGTTCTTTTACTCCACAGATGAGTGAAATCATTTGAAACTTGTCTTTCTCCACCTGGCTTATTTCATTGAGCATAATACCCTCTAGCTACATCTATGTTGTTACAAATTGTAGGATTGGTATTATTCTAATGACTGAATAATATTCCATTGTGCATATGTACCACATCTTCTTTATCCATTCATCTACTGATGGACACTTAGATTGCTTCCATTTCTTGGCTATTGTATATAGTGCTGTGATAAACATAGGGGTGCATATGACTTTTTCAAACTGCACTGCTGCATTCTTAGGGTAAATTCGTAGGAGTGGAATTCCTGGGTCAAATAGTATTTCTATTTTTAGTTTTTTCAGAAACCTCCATACTGCTTTCCACAATGTTTGAACTAGTTTACATTCCCAACAGCAGTGTAGGAGGGTTCCCCTTTCTCCACATCCTTGTTAACATTTGTTGTTGTTTGTCTTTTGGATGTTGGCCATCCTAACTGATGTGAGGGGATATCTCATTGTGGTTTTAATTTGTTTTTGTCTGATGATTAGCGATGTGGAGCATCTTTTAATGTGCCTTTTGACCACCTGAATTTCTTCTTTGGAGAACTGTCTGTTCAGCTCCTCTCACCATTTTTTAGTTGGCTTATTTGCTTATTGTTTGTTGAGGTGCATGAGCTCTTTATATATTTTGGATGTCAATCCCTTATCGGATACATCATTTATGAATATATTCTCCCATACTGTAGGATATCTTTTTGTTCTACTGATGGTGTCCTTTCCTGTACAGAAGCTTTTTAGTTTGATATAGTCCCACTTGCTCATTTTTGCTTTTGTTTCCCTTGCCCAGGGAGATATGTTCATGAAGAAATTGCTCATGTTTATGTCCAAGAGATTTTTGCCTATATTTTTTTTCTAAGGGTTTTATGGTTTCATGACTTACATTCAGGTCTTTGATCCATTTTGAGTTTACTTTTGTGTATGGGATTAGACAGTAGTCCAGTTTCATTCTCTTACATGTAGCTGTCCAGTTTTGGCAACACCAGCTGTTGAAGAGGCTGTCATTTCCCCATTGTATATCCATGCCTCCTTTATCATATATTAATTGACCATATATGCTTGGGTTTATATTTGGGCCCTCTATTCTGTTCCATTGGTCTATGGGTCTGTTTTCGTATCAGTACGAAATTGTCTTGATTACTGTGGCTTTGTAGTAGAGCTTGAAGTCAGGGAGCGTAATTCACCTGCTTTATTCTTCCTCTCAGGATAGCTCTGCCTATTTGGGGTCTTTTGTCGTTCCATATGAATTTTAGAAATATTTGCTCTAGTTCATTGAAGAATGCTGTTGGTATTTTGATAGGGATTGCATTGAATCTGTAGATTGCTTTAGGCAGAATGACCATTTTGACAATATTAATTCTTCCTAGCCAAGAGCATGGGATGAGTTTCCATTTATTAGTGCCCTTTTTAATTTCTCATAAGAGTGTCTTATAGAGGAGTTCCAGGAAGATGGCGACGTGAGCAGGGCGGCGGATATCTCCTCCCAAAACTATATAAATCTATGAAAATACAGCAAATACAACTACTCCTAAAAGACAGACCAGAAATTACAGCACAGTGCACAGTCTGCATCGGCACCTGAGAGGACTCGGCACCCAAAGAGGCGGGTAAGATACGGAGCCGTGTCCCGGAGGGACCCGAGCACTCCCCACCCCAGCGCACCGGCGGGAGGAGAGAATTCAGAGCTGGGAGGGAGTGGAAGAACAGACCCACGAAATAACCAGCCCCAGTGATATGCACCGGGAGCACTGACACACATCGCACAGTGCATTGGATATTAGAGAGGCAGAAGGTGCAGGTTTTGAGCTGGGAATGCCCCTGGGTCTGTGCAGCTGGCGCCCCGTACAAGAGAAAAGCGCGTGCTGTTTTTAGCGGTCTTGGAGAGGCGGGGGGCCCAGCAAGGGAACATGATCACCCCGGCTCACTCAGCCCAGCGGGCTTGGAGTCCTGAGGAATTTTGGACCCCTTGGCTGGTGACTGGGAAAAGGTAGCCACACTGAAACTTCACATAGAGGAAAACAGCCTCCAATTTGTTCCGCCCTGGCCAGAGCTACAAATAGCAGTGCGGTCGCAGCTGCGGAATAGTGGAGCAACAGCGCCACCTACAGAATCCTTACAGAATCCACTCCGGGTGGGCATTTTTTTCCCCCTTTTCTTTCTTTCTTTTTTTTCTCTTCCTTCTCTTTTTCTTTTTTTTTAAGTCTTAAAGAGCACAGCTGACATACATGGCAACTACCAGTGAACACTTCTATCGCCATGAAAAGACAGAGGAATATGGTACAGACAAAGATCACCCAGACGCAGACAACACCTGAGAGGGAAACTGAAGGAATGGAAATGCACAATCTTCTTGAAAAAGAATTCAGAGTAAAAGCCATAACCATGCTGATGGATCTACAGAGAAATGTGCAAGAGCTGAGGGAGGAAGTGAGGGAACTGAGGAAAGACAATACAGAAATCAGACAAGTGATCGATGGGCTTAACAGCAGACTAGACGAGATGCAAGAGACTGTTAATGGAAGAGAAATCAGAGAACAGGAATACAGAGAAGCTGAGGCAGAGACAGATAAAAGGATTTCTAGGAATGAAAGAATATTAAGAGAACTGTGTGAGCAATCCAAACGGAACAATATTCGCATTATAGGAGTACCAGAGGAAGAGAGAGATAAAGGGATAGAAAGTGTCTTTGAAGAAATTATTGCTGAAAACTTTCCCACGCTGGGGAAGGAAATAGTCTCACAGTCCACGAAGCCCACAGATCTCCCAACACAAGGGACCCAAGGAAGACAACACCAAGACACATAATAATTAAAATGGCAAAGATCAAAGATAAGGAAAGAGTACAAAAGGCAGCTAGAGAGGGAAAAAAGATCAGCTACAAAGGAAAACCCATCGGACTATCATCAGACTTCCAAACAGAAACCTTACAGGCCAGAAGAGAATGGCATGATATATTTAACGTTATGAAACAGAAGGGCCTCGAACCAAGAATATTGTATCCAGCATGATTATCATTTCAATGTGACGGAGGGATTAAACAATTTCCAGACAAGCAAAAGCTGAGCGAATTTGCCTCCCATGAACCACCTCTACAGGACATCTTAAACGAAATGCTCTAGAAGGAAGCACTCCTAAGGCTAAAAAGATGTCACCAGAGAAAATAAAATCATAGCAAAGAAAGTAGACAATCCAAAGGCAAAGAATAAAACACCTAGAATATAAAAAATGGAGGAGGAAGAATAAGAAGGGAGAGAAATAAAGAAACATCAGACTGTGTTTACAATAACTAAACAAGAAAGTTAAGTTAGATTGTTAGATAGTAAAGAAGCAATGCTTGAACCTTTGGTAACCACGAATCTGAAGCCAGCAATGGCAATAAGTACATATCTCTCGATAAATACCCTAAATGGAAATGGACTGAATGCACCAATCAAAAGACACAGAGTAACAGAATGGATAAAAAAGGAAGACCCATCTATATGCTGTGTACAAGAATCTCACCTCAAACCCAAAGATATACACAGACTAAAAGGGAAGGGATGGAAAAAGATATTTCATGCAAACAACAAAGAGAAAAAAGCAGGTATTGCAGTACTTGTATCAGACAAAATAGACTTCAAAACGAAGAAGAGTAGCAAGAGATAAAGAAGGACATTACATAATGATGAAGGGGTCTGTCCAACAAGAGGATATAACCATTATAAATATATATGCACCCAATACGGCAGCGCTGGCATATGTGAAACAAATACTAACAGAACTAATGGAGGAAATAGACAGCAATGCATTCATTTTAGGTGACTTCAACATACCACTCACTCCAAAGAACGTATCAACCAGACAGAAAATAAGTAAAGATATAGAGGCACTGAACAACACACTAGGACAGATGGACGTAACAGACATCTATTGAACTCTACACCCAAAAGCAACAGGATACACATTCTTCTCAAGTGCACATGGAACATTTTACAGAATAGATCACATACTTGGCCACAAAAAGAACCTCAGTAAAGTCAAAAATATTGAAATTCTTCCAGCCAACTTCTCAGATCACAAAGGTATAAAACTAGAAATAAATTTTAGAAAGAAAACAAGAAGGTTCACAAATACATGGAGACTTAACAACATTCTCCTAATTAATCAATGGGTTAACGACCAAATCAAAACAGAAATCAAAGAACATATGGAGACTAATGACAAAAACAACACAAAGCCAAAACTTCTGTGGGACGCAGCAAACACAGTTCTAAGAGGAAAGTATATTGCAATCCAGTCCTATCTAAAGAAGGAAGAACATTCCCAAATGAATAGTCTAAAGACACAATTACTGAAATTGGAAAAAGAAGAACAAATGAGGCCCAAAGACACCAGAAGGAGGGACATAATAAAGATTAGAGAAGAAATAAATAAAATTGAGAAGAATAAAACAATAGAAAAAATCAATGAAACCAAGAGCTGGTTCTTTGAAAAAATAAACAAAATAGATAAACCCCTAGCCAGACTCATTAAGAGAAAAAGAGAATCTACACACATGAACAGAATCAGAAATGAGAAAGGAAAAATAACGACCGACCCCACAGAAATACAAAGAATTATAAGAGAATATTATGAGAATCTATATGCTAACAAGCTGGAAAACATAGAAGAAATGGACGACTTCTTGGAAAAATACAACCTTCCAAGACTGACCAAGCAAGAAACAGAAAAACTAAACAGACCAATCACCAGCAATGAAATTGAATCAGTAATCAAAAACTACCCAAAACAAAACCCCCAGACCAGATGGATTCACGTCTGAATTCTACCAGACATATAGAGAAGAAATAACACCCATTCTCCTTAAAGTTTTTCAAAAAATAGAAGAGGAGGGAATACTTCCAAACTCATTCTATGAAGTCAGCATCACTCTAATACAAAAACCTGGCAAAGAACTCACCAAAAAAGAAAATTACAGACCAATATCTCTGATGAACATACATGCAAAAACACTCAACAAAACATTAGCAAACCAAATTAAAAAATACATCAAGAGGATCATACACCATGATCAAGTGATATTCATCCCAGGGATGCATGGATGGTACAACATTCGAAAATTCATCAACATCATCCACCACATCAACAAAAAGAAGAACAAAAACCACATGATCATCTCCATAGATGCTGAAGAAGCATTTGACAGAATTCAACAACCATTCATGATTAAAACTCTCAACAAAATGGGTATAGAGGGCAAGTACCTCAACATCATAAAGGCTATATATGACAAACCCACAGCTAACATCATATTTAACAGTGAGAAGCTGAAAGCTTTTCATCTAAGATCAGGAACAAGACAGGGATGCCCACTCTCTCCACTGTTATTCAACATAGTACTGGAGGTCCTAGCCACCGCAATCAGACAAAGACATACAACGCATCCAGATTGGTAAAGAAGAAGTCAAATTGTCAGTATTTGCAGATGACATGATATTGTACATAAAAAACCCTAAAGACTCCACTCCAAAACTACTAGAACTAATATCTGAATTCAGCAAAGTTGCAGGATACAAAGTTAACACGCAGAAATCGGTTGCTTTCCTATACATAACAATGAACTAATAGAGAAATCAGAAAAACAATTCCATTCACAATTGCATCAGAAAGAATAAAATACCTAGGAATAAACCTAATGAAGGAAGTGAAAGACCTGTACTCTGAAAACTACAAGACACTCCTAAGAGAAATTAAAAAGGACACTAACAAATGGAAATGCATCCCATGCTCTTGGCTAGGTAGAATAAATATTGTCAAAATGGCTATACTTCCTAAAGCAATCTGTAGATTCAATGCAATCCCTATCAAAATACCAACAGCTTTATTCAATGAACTGGAAGAAATAATTCTAAAGTTCATATGGAACCACAAAAGACCCCGAATAGCCAAAGCAATCCTAAGAAGGAGGAATAAAACAGGAGGAATTATGCTCCCTGACTTCCAGCTCTACTACAAAGCCACAGTAATCAAGACAGTTTGGTATTGGCACAAAAATAGACCCACAGACCAGCAGAATAGAATAGCAAATCCAAACATTAACCCAAACATATACAGTCAATTAATATTTGATAAAGTAGCGTTGGATATACAATGGGGAGATGACAGCCTCTTCAACAGCTGGTGTTGGCAAAACTGGACTGGTATATGTAAGAGAATGAAACTGGACAAGTGTCTAATCCCGTACACAAAAGTCAACTCAAAATGGATCAAAGACCTGAATGTAAGTCATGAAACCATAAAACTCTTAGAAAAAAACATAGGCAAAAATTTCTTAGACATAAACATGAGTGACTTCTTTATGAACATATTTCCCCAGCAAGGGAAACAAAAGCAAAAATGAACAAGTGAGGCTATATCAAGCTGAAAAGCTTCTGTACAGCAAAGGACAACATCAGTAGAATGAAAAGACATCCTACAGCATGGGCGAATATGTTTATGAATGACGTATCTGATAAGGGGTTGATATGCAAAATATATAAAGAACTCACGCACCTCAACAAACATAAATAATCCAATTAAGAAATGGGCAGAGGACATGAATAGACACTTCTCTAAAGAAGAAATTCAGATGGCCAATAGGCACATGAAAAGATGCTCCACATCGCTAATCATCAGAGAAACGCAGATTAAAACCACAATGAGATATCACCTCACACCAGTGAGGATGGCCAACATCCAGAACACTAACAACAAATGTTGGCAAGGATCAGGAGAAAAGGGAACCCTCCTACACTGCTGGTGGGAATGCAAATTAGTTCAACCATTGTGGAAAGCAGTATGGAGGTTTCTCACAAAAACTCAAAATAGAAATACCATTTGACCCAGGAATTCTACTCCTAGTAATTTACCCTAAGACTGCAGCAGCCCAGTTTGAAAAAGACATATGCACCCCTATATTTATCGCAGCAATATTTGCAATAGCCAAGAAATGGACGCAACCTAAGTATCCATAAGTAAATGAATGAATAAAGAAGAAGTGGTACATATACACAATGGAATATTATACAGCCATAAGAAGAAAACAAATCCTACCATTTGCAACAACATGGATGGAGCTAGAGGGTATTATGCTCAGTGAAATAAGCCAAGCCTAAAAAGACAATTACTATGTAATTTTACTCATATATAAGAGCAAAGAAAAAACACTGAAAGAACAAAACAGCAGCAGACTCACAGAACCCAAGAACGGACCAATAGTTACCAAAGGCAAAGGGACTGGGGAAGATGGGTGGGAAGGGAGGGACAAGGGGGAAAAAGAGGCATTACGATTAGCAGATGTAATGTTGGGGGGGCACGGGGAGGGCTGTACAACTCAGAGAAGACAAGTAGTAACTCTTTAGCATCTCATTACGCTGAAGGACAGTGAGTGCAATGAGGTTGGTGGGGGGGACCTAATGAAGGGGATAGTTTTATCACCATAATATTGCCCTTGTAATTGTAGATTAATGGTACCAAAATAAACTATTAAAAAAAAAAGTGTCTTATAGTTTTTAGGGTATAGGTCTTTCACTTCCTTGGTTAGGTTTATTTCTAGGTATTTTATTCTTTTTGAAGGGGTTGTGAATGGAATTGTTTTCCTGATTTCTCTTTCTGCTAGTTCACCTTTAGTGTATAGGAATGCAACAGATTTCTGTGTATTAATTTTGTATCCCACAACTTTGCTGAATTCACATATTAGATCTAGTAGTTTTGGAGTGGAGTCTTTATAGTTTTTTGTGTACAATATCATGTCATCTGCAAACAAGGACAGTTTGACTTCTTCCTTAGCAGTCTGCATGTCTTTAATTTCTCTGTGTTGTCTGATTGCCGTGGCTAGGACCTCCAGAACTATGTTGAATTAAAGTGGGAAGAGTGGGCATCCTTGTCTTGTTCCCAATCTTAAAGGAAAAGCTTTCAGCTTCTTGCTGTTAACTATAATGTTGACTGTGGGTTTGTCATATACAGCCTTTAGAATGTTGAGGTACTTTCCCTCTATACCCATTTTGTTGAGAGTTTTTATCATGAATGGATGTTGAATTTTGTTGAATGCTTTTTCAGCATCTATGGACATGATCATGTGGTTTTTGTCCTTTTTGTTGATGTGGTGGATGATGTTGATGGATTTTCGAATGTTGTACCATCCTTGCATCCCTGAGATGAATCCCACTTGATCATGATGGATGATCTTTTTGATCTATTTTTGATTTGGGATTCCTAATATTTTGTTGAGTGTTTTTGCATCTATGTTCATCAGGGATATTAGTCTGTAATTTTCTTTTTTTTGTGTGTCTTTGCCTGGTTTTTGTATTAGAGTGATGTTGGTCTCGTAGAATGAGTTTGGGAGTATTCCTTCTCTTCTACTTTTTTGAAAACTTTAAGGAGGATGGTTATTAGGTCTTCAGTAAATGTTTGATAAAACTCAGCAGTGAAACCATCTGGTCCAGAGGTTTGGTTCTTAGGTAGTTTTTTGATTACCAATTCAATTTCTTTGCTGGTAATTGGTCTATTCAGATTTTCTGTTTCTTCCTGGGTCAGCCTTGGAAGGTTGTATTTTTCTAGAAAGTTGTCTATTCCTTCAGTTTATCCAGTTTGTTACCATATAATTTTTCATAGTATTCTCTCATAATTCTTTGTATTTCTGTGGTGTCTGTAGTGATTTTTCCTTTCTCATTTCTTATTCTGTTTATGTGCATAGACTCTCTTTTTTGTCTTGATAAGTCTGGCTAAGGATTTATCTATTTTGTTTATTTTCTCCAAGAACCAGCTCCTGCTTTCATTGATTCTTTCTATTGTTTTATTCTTCTCAATTTTATTTATATCTGCTTTAATCTTTATTATGTCCCTGCTTCTACTTACATTGGGCCTCATTTGTTCTTCCTTTTCTAGTTTCATTATTTGTGAGTTTAGACTGTTCATTTGGGATTGTTCTTCTTTCCTGAGGTAGGCCTGTATTGCAATATATTTCCCTCTTAGCATGGCCTTCGCTGCATCCCACAGATTTTGTTATGTTGAATTATTGTTGTCATTTGTCTCCATATATTGCTTGATCTCTGTTTTTATTTGGTCATTGATCCATTGATTATTTAGGAACATGATATTATGCCTCCATGTGTTCATGGGCTTTTTTCTTTTCTTTGTGTAATTTATTTCTAGTTACATACCTTCATGATCTGAGAAGCTGGTTGGTATGGTTTCAATCTTTTTGAATTACTGAGGTTCTTTTTGTGGCCTAGTATATGATCTATTCTTGAAAATGTCCCATGTGTACTCTTCTAAGATTTTTATGGTTTCATGACTTATATTCAGGTCTTTGATCCATTTCGAGTTTACTTTTGTGTATGGAGTAACACAGCAATCCAGTTTCATTCTCTTACATGTAGCTGTCCTATTTTGCCAACACCAGTTGTTGAAGAGGCTGTCATTTCGTCATTGTATATCTGCAGCTCCTGTATCATATATTAATTGGCCATATATGTGTGTATTTATATTGGGGCTCTCTATTCTATCCCATTGATCTATGGGTCTGTTCTTGTGCCAGAACCAAATTGTCTTGATTACTGTGACTTTGTAGTAGAGATTGAAATCGGGGACTGTAATCTCCCCCTATTTATTCTTCCTTATCAGGATTGCTTTGGCTCTTCAGGGTCTTTTGTGGTTCCATATGAATTTTAGACCAATTTATTCTAGTTCATCTAAGAATGCTGTTAGTATTTTGATAGGGATTGCATTTAATCTATAGATTTCTTTAGGCAGCATGGCCATTTGACAATATTAGTTCTTCCTGAATATGAGCATGGGATGTATTTATATTTACTGGTGTCTCCCTTAATTTCTCTCATGAGTGTCTTGCAATTTTCAGGTTATTGGTCTTTCACCTCCTTGGTTAGGTTTATTCCTAGGTATTTTATTCTTTTTGATGCAATTAATGGAATTTTTTTCCTGATTTCTCTGTCTGCTAATCATTGTTAATATATAGGAATGCAACAGATTTCTGTATATAAATTTTGTATCCTGCAACTTTGCTAAATTCATTTATTAGTTCTAATAGTTTTTTAGGGTTTTCTGTGTATAATATCATGTTTTCTGCAAATAGTAACAGTTTGACTTCTTCCTTACCAATTTGGATGGTATTTTATCTCTGTGTTGTCTGATTGCCATGGCCCAGACCTCCTAGAGCTGAATATTTTTAAAAATTAGTGAAACTGATTAGCCCGACTGACCAAGAAAAAAGAGAGAAGTCACAAATTTCCTATATTCAAAAAAGAAAAGGCATATTATTGCAGACCCTACATACATTAGGAGTGCAAAAAAAGACTACCACCAACATCTTTGTACCCATGAATTTGACATCTTAGATAATCAGGAAGAGGCAGAAGTATAGGACTTGAGAAAAAATAATTGGTTACCAGGGGTTAACGAAGTAGGGGAAAGTTTGGTTAAAAAGGTATAGCACAAGTGAATTGGGAGACAGTGTGATATAAATGCTCCTGTGTTGATTGTGGAGATGGTACACAATTCAATGCATTTGTCAAAACTGATAGAACTGTACCCCAAAAAGGTGGATTTTACCATATGTAAATTTTGTTTAATTAAAACAGTAATAACAAAGACAACTGTCTAAAACAAACATAATACCATGTATCTTGTATTTATAACCTGTAAGCCTGAAATATATGACAGGTGAGAGGAACAAATGGGAGTAAAGAAATTTACTGCTATAAAGTTTTTATGCCATACATGAAATGGCATTATATTCTATATTATTGAAAGAGATTGGGTTACGTTGAAATATATATATATATAAAGAGGCATAAGTAATAAGCCAATATTGGTGGTAATATTGTTGCAGGAACCATGGGAACTATGAACAAGGAGTCATGCCACCGAGACATTTGACAAGAAGCAGCGTTTATTAGTGCTGGCACTGGCTCAGCGGATTCCTATCCAAAGGCTGAGCACTGAGTGCAGCAGGGCCATGTATTTTATACATTCACTACAAGGTTAGGGGGGAGTCAGCACCCAGGAACCATTGCAGTGGGAGCTATTAGTTCACTATAGGTGTATTCAGGATGCTAGTGATATTTTAATCTATCTCTGTAAAGGTTACCTGGATACCGTAGTATAAACTAATGGGCTTCCATGACTATGATCAACAAGCTGTTCCATACCACTGTGTCTGGATGAGGGGAACACATTGTTACATTCTTTCAATCTCAAGCACCCAAGCACCTTGTCATTCCTCTACATTCCTGAAGCCTCAACAGAAACTTTGTCTCCTTGGCTTCCTTGGCTTTGTTGGCTTTCTACCACAATATGGAATCATAAAAAGTAATTATTCCAAAAAGCAGAAAACAAGGAAAAGGGGAAAAGATCAGACGTGACAAATGCAAAACAACTAGCAAGATACCAATTAAATGTAAATATCTTAAACACCTAAATTAAAAGTTAGATTTTATCAGAGTGCTTAAAAAAAACAAAACTCAAATATATATTATCTGCAAATTCCACTTTAAAAGATGTAACTAGGTTAACAGAAAAATTTTAATTTCTGCTCATTAAAGAATATTATGAAAATTAGCAAACAAGACACAGTCTGGGAGAAAGTACCCATTAAATATATTGCAAATTTATATGACAAAACTTTTGTATTCAAATGTATTTTAAATGATTCTGAGTCAATTTTTAAATAAAAATGATTAGGTCCATCACACAAATAGGTAAAAATCTTAGACAGATACACCACAAAAAATGGCCAATGAGCATAAAGCCCTCAATATCATTAATATTCAGAGAGATGAAAATTTAAAACACACAAAAATTACTACACCACAAAGGAATGGCTAAAATAAAAACATTGATAATACCACTTGTCAGCAAGGATGTGAAAAAAATGAGATTCTCATACATGCATGGTGGGAATTAAAAGTATACAACCTATGTTTATCTATCTATTTATTTAACATTTTTGTTATTTCAATCAGGCTAATTCCCAGTACAATTGAAAATAAGAGTCTTCCTATGATGTTTTTTTAAAATTCCAATTATATATTGCCATGCCTTCTTTTTTGTTCCTATAATTAATAATTTATGCATTCTTTTACATTTCTCAGCCTGATCAAAAATTTCCATCTATATTTCATTTCATTAATTTCTGCTTTAATTATTATTATTTCTGTATTTGTTTTATTTCTAACTTCCTGAGTTTGATTCCTAACATTAATTTTCATTAATTACTACAAACAATTATATATAATATATAAATTATATATATTGCATAAGGATCCTGGGTCCTTACCCTTTGAATGTTAATAAATGTCTCCCAAGGAAAGATAAGATGAGCATACAACAAGGGTTTTTACCCCTTTGAAATGTAAGCTTCTAGGAAAATAACTCTCTAAATCCCTCAGGTGATCTCAGGATTATTCAATCACCCTTTCTGGTTTTCTAGGTCCTTAGCAGAAATGCAACCTTTTGTCCTCCTCAGGGAGATAAAAGAATGTTTATTATACTTTGGCTGGGAGTAAATTAGCATTAACTTTAAGGGGACAAATAGCTGCAGATATTATTAAAGGCATATGAAAAGTGAAATATTTGTGAGGTGAAGTAAACATCCTTTAGCTTCATATTCCATATTCCAGAGGGATTCCAGAGGCCATAACTTTGCAGGAATAAGAGGAATCCAGGGAAGATGTATTTCCCCCATGTATACATTTAAGGCTATAAATTTCCCTCAATTGGCTTATTTAACTGTGTTTCACAAATGTTGCCTAGGAGTTTACATTCTCTCCTAAATATTTTCTAATTTCTATTGTGATCTCTTCCTCTCCCTCTCTGTCTTTCTCCCCACCCCTTCCTTCCCCGTCTCTTTCCTTTTTTTGTACCTTGAATTATTTTTAAGTGTGCTCTTAGTTTCTAAATATTTGAGGGAGGTATGGATTTCTTTGGATATCCATTTTATTGCTGACTTCAGATTATACTGCATATGGTCAAATAACCTAATCAGAGGCTGATACCAGTTCTTCAGTTAGTGCTGAATATAATCTAGCTTGTGGTGCTCTATTCCACATGTATTTTTATATGTGTGGCAAAATATATATAGCATAAAATTTGTCATTTTAAACATTTTAAGTGCAAGTTCAGTGGCATTAGTGTTTCATATTCCCTGTTATTTGCAGGCTCAGTACATGTCCTAAGTCAACATTATGTTTTGTAGCACTTAATGCATTTTTTTATTGACGTATCATTGATATTCAATCTTATATGGTTTCGAGTATACAACAGAGTGGTTCAACAGATACCCATATTATTAAATCCCCATCCCTACTAGAGTGGTTACTGTCTGTCAACATTGGAATATGTTACAGAATCATTGGCTGTATTCTTCATGCTGTACTACTATCCTCATGAGCAACTTATATTATGATTGAGAATGTTTGTGCCCTTTTATCCCCCTCACCCTCACCACCCACCCACCCCAACCCCTCCCCTTATGGTAACCACCAGTCCCTTCTTCCTGTCTCTGAGTCTTTAAGTCAACATTGTCATGTTGTTCAAATCTTCTATAGCCTCATCAACTTTTTGTTGATTTTTTCTATCCATTATTAAAAGAGGTTCAGATTGTCTCATTGCAATTTCATAAATTTTTACTCGCAATTTTGTAGTTTTTGCACGATATAATTTTATACTATGTTTTAAGATCCACAATTATTTTATCTTCCCAGCAAATTGGTCCTCTCATTAATATATAATCATCCCAATTCCTTATCAAGTTTTGCCTTAAACTTTATGGCATTTTATATGCTGTTATTACCAGGATCCAGGGGAGAGACCACAGAAAACTGTACTTCTGGTGGACGCAACACGATTAGATTTATTTTCCTCTCAGTGGATGACCATGTAAAAATAACTATAAACCTCATGGGTGAAGAGGGAATTCTGTGGGATGAAAAACAAAGGCAAAGTTTTAATATGATTCAATCCTCTGGGGGATCGCTGTGCTTTCCCTTCTCTGTGGTCAGTCGACCTTCGTTTGAAGATACGCAATATGCTGCTGCTCCATGTGGCTCTGAGTCATCCTTTTTGAAGTGATCTTGGGTTTGGCAATTTATGATACCTGATATGTTTTTCTTCTCTCCTTAATCTCTGTGTTAGTTGTTTCCACCTCAGGAAAGTTTTATACGCTACGTGTGCTTCCGCCATTATTCAAGGTAGCTATACTCCTTGTTTGGCTTCTCGGCCATGGAGGCTGGGGTGGAAGCCTGCTCCTTTCCTTGGCATGTTCTGTTTTAAAGCAGTCAGCATTCCCTGAGATTCGCCCACACATTATTCCCAGGAGGCATGGAAAGCCCTGCTAGTCATATTTATTTTGGCTGCATTAGAATTAAAATAAAATGGTATGGTAGGCAAATAGGCCCCGATTATGGCAGCAATGAGGATGAATAAAAATGCTGTCAAATACTAGACACCTGCATCTAGATTTTTCATTTAGAGAAGAAACCAAAAGGCTGAACTCATTCAAACATTGACCATTCCTATTTTGTCAAGCACTCTTTGTCCATTTTACATGTCAGAGAACAACAGCTGTTTATTTCAGTCAAATAAAATGTCAGAGGCAGTTCCCACTGTTCTGTGAAACACAGCCTCTTCCACTTTGCCCCCCAAAAAGATGTCCACTGTTTCCCTACTGGAATTCACAAACGACTTCTACCTCCTCCACCCGCCTTACTCCTACTCTCCCATGTGTTTGGTGTGTGTGTGTGTGGTAAAATATACATAATTTAAAATTTATCCTCTTAACCATTTTTAAATATACAGTTCAGTGGTATTAAATTACATTCACATTGTTGTACAACCTTCACCACCATCCATCTTGAGCCTTTTCATCTTTCAAAACTAAAACTCTATACCCATTCAGTACTAACTCCCCATTTCTCCCTCTCCTCAGCCCATGGCAAACACTGTATTACTTTCCATCTCTATGAGTTTGACTATCCTAGGGACCTCGTATAAATGGAATCATACAGTATTTGTGATTGCCTTATTTCACTTACAATAATGTCCTCAAAGTTCATCCATGTTGTAGCCAGTATCAGAATTTCCTTTTTAAGACTGAATCGTATTCCATTGTATATGTAGATCTCATTTTTTTTATCCATTTATCCATCTATGCACAATTGGGTTGCTTATACCTTTTAGTGATTAGATCAAGTGATTCTGGGGTGGGGGTGTAGGGGAAGACTTCAAACAATACGGAAAATGAAAAAGAAGACAGTAAAGCCATCCATTTTTTTCACATTTTCATGTTCTCATAACTGAACTTCTAGTCATTTTTCTCTCTTTACATACGTATATATAAATATAGATATGATAAACAGTCCTATATAAATAAATTTGTCCCATATGTGCTGTTCTATAATTTAAATTTTGAATTGAACATGCCAAAATCATGTTTCCATGTCAAAAATTAACATTATCATTTTCATGATTGGACCATAACCTATTAAATGATCATGCAATCATTCACTTTATCCTTTCCCTATAAATAAAAATATATTATGATGTTTTTCTCATATAGTATGAACAAGACAGTGATGACATTAGGGTAAATTCCTTAAAGTGGGATTTGAGCTCAAAGAAAAAACCATTAATGAGATTAAACTGCTCAGTATTTTTCTTTTATCTTGAAAGTGAATTGCATAGAAGAAAAACAGTATCTATTTTAACATGTATCAGTGAGATTAGTAATCTTTTCATATGCATATAGGCCATTAGTACTTCTTTAATGTCTATGTATATCCTTTACATATTTTTTATTACTAAAAACACTTTGTTCTTACAATACTTACATGTCAATAATTTTGTTAAAACTAGTTTTCTTTTTTTTCTTTGTTTTTTTTCAATTCCTATGAAATATATTTTGATGTAGAGAAGTTTTTTCTTTTGGAAGTAGATTTGTTTATCTTTTTTTATGGTATCTGATTTTTTTGACATTCTCAGAAAGGCTTTAATCACCACAATCATCTCTTCATAACTGACATACACATATGGAAAAAATCAATTAGCAGTACTTTCTAATAACATTTTATTTTTAAAGTTTTAAATTGGAAGTCATTTTTATATTAGGGTGAAGTAGGGATATACTTTAGTGTTTCCACAAATAAACAGTCAGGTTTCCCAATGCGATACATAAATAATTTATTTCCTTGTATTGATTTAAAATGTCATGTTATTCATATACTAAAGCTCATATATACCTTTGTTTTATTTCTGGATTCTCTGTCCCCTCAAACTGAATGATTAATATCTTACTGATAATACAGTGTTCTAATTATTGCATATTTAAAATACACGTAATACTGTTAAGGATTGTGCCTTCCCATTTTTCTTTTATCTTCATAATTTTTAGATTTTCTTTATTTTTTTAATATAAACATAATTATTATCAGGAATTTTCAAAAGAATCTTTTTGGTATTGCTGTGGGATATATGAACTTCAGAAAAAAATGCTTTTTAATAAAATTACCTCTTTGTCCAAGAAACAGGAACATCATTCAATTTATTCGACTTTTCCTTTATGTTCTTCAGTAAGATTTTATCATTTTCTTCTACAGACACAAAAAAACACTTGCTAATTTTACTAAGGCTTTCTATAATTTTGAGATTTCTGTTGTCAGTCATTTGTTTCTCTTTATTTTATAATTCATTGTTTCTGCTCAAACAGAAAGTACCTGTTGGTTTTAACATATTAATTATAGCTATCAATATAGCATGTCTAAAATTATTTAGTTCAGTCTCTTGAGATTTTTCAGTTAGAATAAACATTTCTATATGATGCCTGTAATTTATATTTTGTGCTATAATTGCATAGTGTAATACTTTCAGGACAATATTAAAAAAATATTGATCAGAATAAAACAGTGTTTATTTCCTCATTTAATAGAAACACTTCTATCATTCCATTATGAGCATGAAGTTGGCCTGTGGTCAGCTATATACACACATATGTGTGTGTGTGTGTGTGTGTATATATATATTTGTCTTAAAAAGTTATTCATCTACTTCACTAAAAATGTTTATTTTTTAGATTAGAATAGTTGTGGAATTTTTGTTATGTTACAATGGAACCTATAGAGATGAATACATAGTTTTACCTCTTTAGAACTATTAATTTTGAATTATTTTAGTCATCCTTAGTTAATTATACTGTTCAAATTGCTTTTTATTTTTTTTAATTACTTGTAAAAAATAATCCACAATACTTTATTAAAATTGTAAGAATAGTACAATAAATTTTCTATATTCTTCACCTCGATTTATCAGCTGTTAACCTCTTTCTATAGCTGTTCTCCCATGCCTACAGACTTACATATTCTGAACTATTTGAGATGAAATTCCAGATGTGATTAATTTATTCCTTTAAATACTTCAGAATATACTCAGTAAAAACTAAGACATTCTGTTACCACAGATATATTCATCAAATTTAGGAAGTTGTCAACATTGATATAATGCTATTATCTAACTGAATAGTCTATATTAAAAATTCCCAGTTGTCCCCTAATGTTCTTTATAGCTTTTATTTTTCTCATCTAGGGTCCAATACAAGCCTGTGCATTAAATTTAGTTGTCTTATCTCTTCCATATGTTTAATATGGAATAGTTCTTCAATTTTATTTTAATTTTGTGATAGTCAAATATTGAATGACACAAGCCAATTGCTAAAAGAATGTCCCTCAAATAGAGTTTTTCTTGTGTCCTAACGATAGGTTCAGCATTTTCAGCAGGAATGCCATCAAATTGATGCTGTTTCCTCCCTGCTTCACAACAAGAGACATCTGCTATTCTATCCATTTTGGTCACATGAACTTGGAAGACATGGTGTCTGCCAGGTTCAGTGACCATTTCCTCCTTTGTAATAAGTAGTCTGTGGAAGTGAGCAGGTGTTGAACTTTATAATATCATTTTCTTCACCTACATTTTACTCACAAGCTTTAGAATCCTTTGATAATTTTTACCTGAATCAAACAGTACTGTGCTTGGTATTTCAAACTCTGCCATTTCTTTTTATACTTATTGGTTAGCGTTTTACTGCGGAAATTGCCTTCCCATCTTATTTTCTTCCATCTCTCTCTTCCTCCTTCTTTCCTTTCTCCCTCCCTCCCTTCCATCCATCCTATGGACACATGGATTCTTTTTTCCCCAGTGGATTATAGGCCATTACTATCCCTATTATGTACTCTTTCACTAGATTGCCAGATTCCATTTCTTAATATTTCATTTATTTGTCATCAATACTTCTACATGATACCTATAGTTTTTATATTGTATGTTACCTTTATCAAGTTTGGTACAACTTTTGTATAGGTGCTGTAAGGGTAATCAAAATGCTTTAGAACAGTTGAAACAACGTAAAAGTAATTCTGTTTCTTTTAATTTTGAAAGGATTCTCTTATAAAGCTTTAGAGATTGAATAGATCATTTGCTTTCCTCTCTCTTCAGTTTTGTGATTGTTTTCAGTTTATCACATATCTGATCTCATTTATGATAGATTTGTGTGAAGTACTCATTGACAATTATTGTAAGTTTCTCTATGACTTGTTATTCCCCTGTTCTCATTTCTAATTTGGCATTCTTACACTCTTCCCCTCACCCACCCCTTTACTTATTTATCTCCCATGTTTTATCTGAATTACTGTCTATTTTTCTCTTGAAAATATAGCCCTTGGTATATATACCAATTCTGTAGTGCTCATTTTTTTTTACTTATAAAATCTTCATAACTTTATTAATTTTTCCCTTTTGCTTTTCTTAAGTTTGTTTTTTGTTACTTTTTAGCAACCTAAGTTTTATTCCAAGTTCTGTTTTCCTCTGAGTATAGGTTTGGAAAAAGTCATGGATTTCTATTGGAGTTTTCCCACTATTGCTATTTTTTAAATATTCTGCAGTTTCAGGCTTGACTCCTCTTTGATTCTGAAGTTATTTTCCAGATGGTTTTATAAACTGAACTGTTGAGGTTGTATTATTTTATTTTCATGGTTGGCTCTTATTTATAATATTATCATATAGCCAAAAATGTTCCATTTTTACTCTCTTATTTATGATTTTATGTCTTTTTATAATCGAAGGTATTGCTAGCTTTTACAAATGTTCCATGAACATTTTAATTGAAAATCCAGTGTCTGTTTGTAAGGTATAAATTTCAACGTATGTTAGATCTTTTTAATAAACCTTATTTCACTCACATTTTCTATGTGTATACTTACTATGTACTTATTTTCTCAAGGATTGAAAAAGGTGTTAAACTCTCCCACTTGTATTTTGTTGATTCCTCTCTTTGTAATGGATATAATTTCATACCAATATAAAAATAACTTCTTTATGGCTCAAATTCAACCTTATATTATATCCTCTGCTTTAAATTTATTTAAACTTGCCTGTCAGTTCTCTACCCAGTTTACTTTGGGTAGATCAAATTTAACAAATGAAGTGCAGCCAGGTCCAGACAAAATTATGAGAGCGCGAAGCCCAAGCTGTGTCCAGTCCACCCTTCCACCTTCTCCCGCCCAGCAGAACCTTGTTCTGTCCATTCCAGTGCATCCTTTCCATCCATATGGGGATTCATGGGCTGCAAGAAGTCTTACCCTTCTAAGAAGCACTCATTTTATGCCAACAATAATGTATCTTGGTAAATAAACTGCAGTCTTCACGACAAAGTGAGAAATATGTTTGGATACAGCATATCCCCTTGAGGCCCTCCGAACACTCACAACCTCTCTGTGCCGTTCCTGCTTCCCTGTGGTCCCCACACCAGGTCCCCAAAGCATGTTGGAAAAGTCTCATCATATATTTTATTTAAGCCCCTAGAGAAAATGCCCTTTCTGCATGGGCTGTGAAAGCATATGCTAACATTTACTGAGGCTACCATATACCCAACACTGTCGAGACTCTGTCACAACCTTTATCCTCAGGTAATAATAACTAATCTTTTCTAGATCCTATAGATATGGTAGTTAGTTGTTTTCAATTGTTAACACCAACACTGCAATACTGATATCAAGAAGATTACCAAAAATCACAGATACTAAACAATGGAATGGGGATTTGAAACCATTTCTGCCCAACTCCCAAACCACCAACTGCTTCTCAACCTCTGGGATTCACAAGAATCACCTTGGGTGCTCACTCAGAATGCACATTCCAATGCCCAACAGCCCCAAATTCTAATTCTGTGGGTCTGTGCTGGGGCCCAGAAACCTAAGTTGTTACCAAGCAGCTCCTTGAAGGCTGGTATAGTGGTTAACAGTCCATGCTTTGAAAATCTGTGCTCACCAAGCCGATTAATGTTGGATGTGTAAATAAATATCCCTCTGTCAGCTGCTCTCACTGCTCTCTCTTGCTTATAAGAACCTTATCAAAAAAGTAGATTTTGATCTCTGATATGGAAGCTCAATGAAAATACCTGCCTATTCTGTGTTCTCTAATGTCATTGGGTAAACATGCTGAAGAAAAATAAAAGTTTTTTCAGAGTCATTCCTGCTTTAAGTTATTACAGTATCTGAGAAGGGCTTCATTCAATCAACATAATAATTTTTACCCATATTTACAAGCTTTTAGAAAATCATTCATATGCCAAAATCAAGTTATTCAATAGGCTTTTCCCCCTTTTGTTACATATTATGTCAGATACAATATAAAGTGTTAGAAGAAGAGAAAAAACAATGAAAATATAAAGAATTTTTTCTTTTGCCACAAGGTAAATAAATACTATTGCAACCAGACCACCCTCCCCAAACCCCCTTTTCCTGGAAGATATTTCTATTGAATACAGAGAACTCTTTATTCTCTTTTAAGTTGTAACAGGAAGAATAACTTAGATGCCTGTTTGACCCTTACTAATTGGGTAACTTTATTTAATAGAAAAATATGAGCCATATACTTAAAAGTGAGTAACAGCAAGTGACTGGTCAATAACACCCTTCAAAGAAAAGACCACAAAATTCAGCCTGGTGGTTGACGGAGGTGCAACTCATTCATCAATCTGGAAGTTTCACTCGGTTTCCCTCCAAAGGCTCAGTTTGCATGATCACTATAGAAAACAGTCCAAGAGCCCAGAGTTTAGAATGAGAAAATCTGGGACAGTTCCTAACTGTCTCTTAACTGGATGTTTGACTTCGGACAAGTTGCCAAAATCTTCAAGCCTCAATTTACCCACGTAAAAAGCAAACCCCTATTAACACAGGGGATTGCTGTGAAGATTAAAATGAGATGATGTGTAAATGTTCCCTCCTCCAACCTTTTTGATTAAATTCTGGACTGTGACAAAGGAACAGCAATAGCACAGGCAGTCCTAGGTGTCACCATTCCTAAATCATAGCTTTGTGGTTTTACTTAGATATAGTTATTATTAACTACATATTATTAACTTTCTTACTATTCCCCCACCACCATTCTGCAATTCCTCTTCCTCATAAAGGATGTGCTGCATATTGTGTATTAAATGTGGTGTGTCTACTAAAGTGCTCATCTATGTATGAAAGATCACTCTAACAGAAAGCAAGGGGCATCAAGCAATCTGGGACGCATGCTTCATGGACAGCCACAGCCTTGGGCCAGGGACCTGCAGACTTGCAGTTGCAGTGATAGGAGCAGAGGAGTGCATTGGACCCTGGCTCTCAATTCTGCTAAACACGAACCCAAATATATTGGTGCTGTATGTATTTGGCATCCATAAGAAGAAAAAATATGGAAAACTACTGATTCCTTGTGCTCTTTTCATCCAGGGAAAGGACTGTCCAGTTCACAAAGCTACTGGTGTCAAGACACAGGATTAGACCTTGGGTTTCCCAACCATTAGCCAATTTTCTTTCAATCTAGCATTTGGAATGATATTAAATATCTGGAGACACAAAATAGTTATGTGGTAGTTCAGTAGTTCTCCACGTGTCACCTAACAGACAGGTTAGTCTTCTGTCCTCTTCATTCCCTAGTAATGTGGGAACCATTGAACGGTATATTTTTGAAAGGTTTTAAAAACAATAATTCCCCAAACTATGTTTATTTGTAATATTTTTTATATCAAGCTGAGCAGTTATTAAAGAAGCTATAAAGCATTGGATTTTCAGTAATTCCATAGAAGGAGGTTTAATTTCCCAAAGTGCATATGTACCTGAATTTTTTTAGCTCTCTTGAATGAGTCTAAGAAATGCCTTCCAAAAATCACAACTCCTATGTCAACTTAAAATCCTGTCTGACATGAGAGACTGCCTTGGTAATTCTTGGGTGGGGAGGCTCTGGGGGAGGGACATGGTGGGAAGAGGGAAGAGGAGCAGGAAGTTAATAGCAGTCAAGCCATCACTGTCTCAAAACAAACAAAGAAAAAACACATTGAAATAAGAGTCTTGGATTCTAATGTGTTTGTTCGTGATCGAGTCTGATTTCAGCCATTAACCTCTGTGCATGGGGGGAATAAAGTCATGTTGTTTCAGCTGATACTCATTACCAGTTTTGGCAGTCTATATCGCTCTACATCACTGCAAAGCCCCAAATGCCGGGCTGGGAGTGGGAATGTAGGAGTTAATGTTTCTGACCAACCATGAAGACCATTCTCAATCCTCTCGTTCAAATCATCACATTTGCTCTGACAGCTGGTAAAGAACTGTTGTCTTCAAGGAAAAAAAGACTCTGTCTACCCAAAATGAGGCTGGCAGAATGGGATTAATCCATCTATTGAAGTTTCTTTCACCTCCTTACAAAAGAATTTGGAGGTAAATTTCAATAGAAGCAAAACAGTGAGAAATAGGGGGAAGTGCAGAAGCAGGAGATGTTCCCAAGTGCCTGAGACCCGATGTTTGCTTATGCCCTGAAGCCAGCCTAAACACACTGGCTTAGCTGGTTCTATTTTTCGGACAATAAGTAAATGTGCCTGCGGAATACACTTTTTGCCTATAAATGAGCAGAGTCACAAATTCATTGCTTGATGTCCTATATAGGGAATATGGTAATTGGGTATCTTGGTACCTTGGAAAGAGAATGTGGATGAATGTGATGCCTGAGATGTTTAATTGTAGATTCCCAAAAGATTGCTGGGACCCTTGCAATGAACAATTTGTTACCAATACTCCGTAAGAGCTGAGGACAACACAGAAGTGAGGATACACAGCCAGGGCATTTCTGTGCTAGGTAGTTGCAGAAAATGAAGGGTGCAAGTGGAACCATTTGAAAAGGATTTAGTGAGGGATTATTTGCAAAGGTGTGGGAAGAGAATGGGGGCTCTAAAGGACCCCAGGCCTAATGACAGAGGCCTGAGTTGTGAGGGGAGCAGGCAGTGGCCAGGACTTGGCACTTGTAAAAGAAGCTGAAACCTTGGTGGAGAGGCACAACCAGCCAGAGACACAGCTGTGCAACTCACGCCAGAAGTGTATCCTCTTCCCTCTCATGCCTTGCCAGGCTTCCCCTTGGCCAAGCCCAGAAGCAAGTCAGAAGTCAAGAGAATCGTGGCTACAGTGCATCCAGGGCCCTCCTGGAGCAGAGTGGAGGGGCAGAGGGGGCATCTGAGGACAAGGGCAGACAGACAGCAGCGCGGCCAGAGAATGGACACATGTGGGCCCCATGGCAGCAGTGGCGGCCAGACGTCTGGATCTGGACCCAGCCCCACCACTGCCTGGCTACTAAGCTTGGGCAAATGATTTAGTTTCTCAAAGGCCGAGTTCCACACTGTGGTACAATCACCACTCCAGAGGATTTTAAGGACAAAACAAGTCACCACTGCTGAGGCATCCCCCACTGGGTCCCAACTCATAAGGAACACTAATCACATCTCAGTTGACTTCAGATACTCTGACAACGGCGCCTCCCCCGCGGTCCTCTGATCACACACAGAGCTGCAGTGGGAAGCCCCAGGGCTGTCCTGGGGGTGGAGCCAAGCGGGCCACTGCTTGCTGTCCCCGATGACCAGGGAATGATTACAGGCTTCTCTCCAGGCCCTCCTGCAGTGCATGCACATGGCCATGCTGCTCTCAGGGTGGCGGTGGAATCTCAGGCACATTCTTTCTTCTGTCTGAATGCTTGGGAAGGAGAAGGCTGTAGTCATCCTTGCAGTTCATTTCGTGACAAACCCTCAAAACAACATAACATGCAAAACAGTAACTTCACCCAAAGACAGTGACAGGCTGCCAGTTAATTCTGAGGAAAATCCCTCTAAAATCCTTTTAATGGCCAGGGAGGGTTTAGATACATAAACCAGTAACTAAGCACACAGAACCCTCTTTGTCTTCCAGTCAGGGATGAATGCAGAAGTGCTCCAGTCTTAGGAGCTACCCCACAAGATCAAAGAATAACTTAGAAACATTATAAATTTTACATCAGTCATAAAATTCACTGTATCTTGTTTCAAAGCTGCTTGTAATCCTGTGAGAGCCCTTCCTGATGCAGTTAACCCTTGGTTAATTTAGAATATCCAAATATCAGCTAGGGTTGTAGGGTAGCCACCCCAGGGTTCGAACAGTCAAGCTCTTGAATGAGAGAAAAATATTTTTTTCTAACTCAGGAAACTCCATCGGTGTTGGTTAGTAGATTGCTTACTGACTCAGGGGCTCTTTGTAAATATAGACTATCTTCAGAGAAATAAACATGGAGCCCCAGCTGGCCAACAATGTGTAACTGTGAGAAACAGAAGCATCTCACCTTAAGCCCCTGGTGCTACCTCAGGACAGCTCTGCAGAGCACCATGCCTTTCATGGCACCACGGCCCCTGAAGCCTGTGCAGACCTGAGAACACAAGGATCTCTGTGTTGGACATGTGCTGGGCATTGAGAGCAAAGACAAGAAGGAGACGTAGTCTGGGGCTAAGGAAGCCACAGTCTAGTTACAGAGGCTATCCCTCGAGGCAGTGAGAATGAATCTCTGTAAAATGGAATCAGGTAAGTCAGAGCTACCGGGAGCATTGACTGAAAATACAATAAGCTTGTGTAAGTAAGCTCCAGGACTGATATTCTGAATCCATAACCAAATGTTCCAGTTATTTGAAACCGTCAAAATCCTCTTTAAAATATCATAGCTCCAAGGCCATTTGAATTACAATAAAAATTAAATCGAATTTCTTTTAGGAGAGTGCAGCTCTCTGTGGAAAGGTTGCTCTTCTGGATTCATTCCCTAACATTTACCACCACTCTGAGGCAGGCTCATTTCTAAGCCATTAACTTGGTTCTTTCATTTTATAGTTAAAAGAAATGTTGTGGTGAGGCAACAAGGGAAATTCGTCTCATAACAAGGAAATTAGCATTTTGTTCTATTATTATCACTATCATTATGATTAATTACAGCTTATTGGTGGCATTGCAGACTAATAAGATACTAGGGCATTATGAGCAGGACACTTCATTTATTTGCACTTATGAGGTAAAGCAAACGAAAAATGCTAAGGCAAAGGAAAGAAGGAGGGAAAGGAAAGGAGAGGGAAAGGAAGGAGGAAGGGGGAGGAAGGGAGAGGAAGGGGGAGGATGGGGGAGGAAGGGAGAGGAAGGGGGAGGAAGGGGGAGGAAGGGGGAGGAGGGAGGGAGAGGAAGGGAGGAAGGGGAGAGGAAGGAGGATGGGGGAGGAAGGGGAGAAAGGAGGAAGGGGAGGGAAGGGGGAGGAAGGGGAGGAAGGGAGAGGAAGGGGAGGAAGGAGAGGAAGGGGAGGATGGGGGAGGAAAGGGGGAGGAAGGGAGAGGAAGGGGGAGGAAGGGCGAGGATGGGAGGAAGGGCGAGGATGGGGAGGAAGGGGGAGGATGGGAGAGGAAGGGAGGAGGATGGGGAGGAAGGGGAGGATGGGGGAGGAAGAGGGAGGAAGGGGGAGGAAGAGGGAGGATGGGGAGGAAGGGGAGGATGGGGGAGGATGGGGAGGATGGGGAGGAAGGGGAAGGATGGGGGAGGAAGGGGGAGGATGGGGGAGGAAGGGGAGGATGGGGGAGGATGGGGGAGGATGGGGGAGGAAGGGGAAGGATGGGGGAGGAAGGGGGAGGATGGGGGAGGAAGGGGAGGATGGGGGAGGATGGGGGAGGATGGGGGAGGAAGGGGAAGGATGGGGGAGGAAGGGGGAGGAAGGGGGAGGAAGAAAGAAAGGCTGCATCTCTCCTGCACAGCCATGGAAGCAGGTGTTGGGCCCGTTCTGTATCCCTACTGTCTTGTGTTATCAGGAATAATCACCGGCTAAGACCAGCAGAATGGCTGCCAGCAGGAGGAAAAGAAGGACGCTTTGGGGAACACTGCAAAATATCCCAGCTGTGCTAAGCATCCACGCATCCTGGCTCTCCAGGATCCGATCACTTTTGCCTTGAGGGCACTGCAAGGATGTCCAGTTGTCCTCAGTGCCCCAGCCATGTCCATGCTCCCATTTGGTGATGTGGAATGAGCTTAACAAAGGCTCACACAAATACAAAGGTCCAGGAAGCCAAAAGGTGTAATACCAAAGCCAGGGGCTCAGGACACTGATCACCCTGCCTTCGGAGGAGAGCAAAGACAGGGAGCAGTGCTGGGAGAGCAGGGAGGCAGGGGGGCTGGAACCTGTGGGATGGAGGGGGCCCGAGCTAGGCAGGTGCAGGATTGAGTGACAGGCCAGAGGGCGAGCCGGGCAGCGAGGAACCCTTGGCTGCCAACATCCTTGACATCCAGGACACAGGGGTCCTTGGTGACGTCCATGCAGACTAGCCTCCCAGGGCACAGAGCAGAGACGCGAACAGGAGGAGAGCTCTGAAGGGGCAGACGGAAGAGACGCAGCACACTCATCCAATTGCTCTTAGCTGGCCTATCTGGTCCTGTTTCCTCAACTGGGAAGATGTTGGTTGGGAGGCGATGCAGTCCGGATGTGTAAATGTAAAGACAGCAGACAGGGGGAGCCAGTACTGCACACATCCCGGTGCCCAGCACCTCAGATAACAGATATTAGGTGGTTTTTTAGGTGGTTCTGACCCAATCCCAAGAACACGATTCCCCAAAACATGTCCTCTGGCAGCGGTGGGGAGCAAACACGTGATATCCAGGGCAAGTGGTGCCCTGATCTCCAAGCGGCCGTCATTGTTCCAGAAAGTGACCTTACCAGCAGGGCCATGGTCACTAGGACAGGGTCCAGAAAGAGCACCTTGGAGTCTGAATGGGAAGCCAGGATGTAGGCAGGTTTTTAGGGACTCCGTGCACTCTAAAAGAGATGGAAAGCTTGATGAAGGCTAACATCTGTATTAATTTTGAATGTACCAATAAAGAATGGCTTGACTACACATTCAGATCATACTTTATTTCATCCAGTTTCAAAACAGCTATTGACATGATGGGAAGAGAAAGACAAGCTTCTTTAAAGTGAGATCTTACTCTTTATTTGGTAGAATGTTTATTGAGCACCTCCTCTGTACCGGGTGCCACCCTAGGTGAGGAGGGTATTGGGAGGATCAAGAATAAGTAGGTTGCCATGAAACTTGCTTGATTTAAGTCTAAAACTACCTGGGAAAGACTCTTTTTAAGCACAAAGTAATATTAATTCTTTAAGAACAGACACTCTGTATGTCTTGCTATTAGCAGGATCCTCGACTGCTTGTTGACTGACTCATAATGGTCCTACCCAGTAAGAACTTGCCTGGCCCAGAAAGACACCTTCCCCTAGCGCCTGCTGAACTGTGTTAAACACACATCAGACAGCCCACAAGGAAGATATGTGTGAAACTTGGGACCCCAGGATAAATGGTTAATTATAACCAACAGCTATAAGAGGTGGAACATTTACCACAATTGATTAAACCACAAAAAAAAGAGTAACATAAAAAAATTTTGTGCCTTGCCCTCTCCATTTTGGGGGGATGGGGGTGTAAGCATGGTATCTATTTTGCTAACCTGCATATTCAGAATTCTCCATGGGTCAAATCCTTCCTGAAAGTGAGGACATGACTAGAGGAAAATATTTCCAAAAGCATTCATGTTTTACAGGCCTTTTATTCTATATCCCTGATGCCCACATGTATTCCCACTTATTATTTTCTTTTCAAAATCATCACATTTGAAATTTACACTAACAACTACCAAATTCTTAGCACATTTATACTTTCAACCAATCATTTTAATAAGTCTTTAATTGTCCCCCCTTTACCCTGGATTTATAACAGGGAGTTATTGACTCCATATGACAGAGCATTTTTTTCTAAAACCAGGTACATTAATAGAAAATGAGGAATGGCTCCTGATAGTTGTTTTGAAAAATCTGCACAGCATAAAAATTCAGTCACCCAGTGCAGAAAAAGGGAAACTAGTAAAACATTTCTCATAGGGTGCAAACTTTTGAAATGTTTGTACTTGCTTTTCCCTCAGAAATATCAGCAGTTTTGTCTACTGTGGTACAAAATTATCAGAAAGGATCTACTTTTTATGGAAAAGCTACTTTTCAAGAACCGTGATTTTGTGTGTCTCCAGGGAACTTGGAGATGAAAGCCCAAAATGAAGGAAATCTTTAAATTGAGGGATAACTCAGGCAGTCAGCCCTACCCAGAATGAGAACCCTCTTTGTGTGCCTAGAAATAAAATAGAAATTCAGGCATCTCTGTGGCCCCTTTCCTGAGGAGAGACTGAGGTTCCCTCATCTCACCATTGTCCCTGGGGTGAAGCAGAAGAGCAGCAGATGAATCAGGCAGCTGCTGGAAAAGATTGTCTATGACATTACCGAAGGAAAACAAAAGCCAAACCAGTAATAAAATGGGAGTGGGACAATTGAAGTTATGCTGAAAATTCCTATCATATGTGAGGAAATCCTAAAGATTCTATGGGTTCATTTTAGTTTATTTTGTGAAAAGGGACAATACCACTATGAAAACTGAACTAAATATTTGTTTCTTTTTATGTCTTACAAAATGCTAAGGGGCAAGAAGAGGGAAGATGGGAGTATTTATCTTTTAAACAGGATGAACTAAATATTTGGATTCAAGGAAATGTCTTTAAAAAGTAAGTAATGCAATATTATCCTTGATTATAAACACATCTTTCCTGTACCCATATATAGATTTCTCTAGGCAAATACTGAGCATGTTTATTGTTCTACATTGGCATTGCTTTTCTGAAGGGTTCATAGTGAGTCAACTGGGAAGTTGGAAAGGTAAAATAAGAAGTATTTTATAGTACAGACAATATGAAAATCACGAATAAAATCACTGTATATCATTGTTTGCCATGGAGCCACATGGAGTTGTACAAGGTTGAAATGTTTCTGATCAAAATAAAGATTTTTTCAACTGCTTTCCTGGTTGGATATCTATTACCTGCTTAAAAAAAAACAAACTTCCTGTAACTCTTAACTATTGCTCTATTGCAAACTGAGGAACTCCTCTAATGCTTGACTAAAACTAGGAGATTTTCTTTCAAATATTTGCTAATGGCTATACCTGAAAAGAATCCATATTCTGTGAGTTTCCACATTGGAATAAAGTTCTGAACTAAATTAATTTTGACAGAGTGGGAAAGGAAGGGAGATGTATTATTTAGGGAACCATATCACAATGTGCTGTTTTCTCTGGATCTTTGATAATGTATTTAAAATTAGACATATTATTACAAGCCCAACTCCTGAATTTCCAGGGGGACACTTGAATGAAATTCCAGAGAAGTTGAGCAAAGTTGGGTGTTTATTTTCCTGCTTTTTACCAGTGGTGTCATCAAGAATATCTCTGTCCCTTGACCAAGAGTCATGGCTCCTAGCAGGTGGCTATTTACAAACATCCTCCCTCTCTCTACAGGTTTCAGTAATAATCCCCCAACCCCAAGGGCTCTCAATAGTCTTGGGAGATTCCCAACTTACTGTGTTATTCCCATGCTTTCCCTCTGTCAGGCCCACATTTTAAAGTAATCTCATCAATATCTGTCTTGAAATAACACAATTGCATATGTCATCTCTCTGCTTTTAGAAACACAACTGAAACATGGGGTAATTCCTATAACTGCATTTTCTGGGCCTTCACTCTTGCTGTCCTGGGATGTCATTGAGCATGGCAAGTCATTGTAGACAGAGTTCAAGATATACTCATGTAATGCTATATATTGCAATGGAATTACTGTAAGAAAAGTCAGTGTTTGAATAGGTAGTTTGAAGTAGGGGATAGGAGTTAGGAATCTTTCACTCTTTTTTGGGACATAAAGTCATTCTGAAGGTTCTCAGGGTCTTGAATTATCTTTATAGCCATTCTGAAATGAACTCATTTTCTCTCCTACTTCCCAACTTTAACCCACTTTACCCAGGTCTTTCACGATACCACTAAGGCTTTTTGTGCCCAGGTTTGCCATATGTGCCAGGAGCAGAGAAGAGTTTCTGTACCCATGATGAGAGTCAGCTGGCATAGGCAATGTAATATCTTTTAAAAAATAAATAAAACAAACATCCACTTCTGACAATGATGAAGTAACTGGAACCAGAATTAACCTCCTGCCTGAAATGGCATGTAGATGAGGAAAGTACCCAAGGCCTGAAAAAGGAGAATTGCAAAAGACAAATGAAATAACTCCTGGAGCCCAACATGTGGGAATACCATTTGCTCCACCAGCCAGGTGAATATAGACCTCACCATACACTGGGCCTGGGCAAAAGAATGAGTACTTAGCAGGATATTGCCTTGGTAGTGAGACCAAATTAGTCCTACACTAAAGGTTATACTATAAAACCTAACAAAGTTCAAGAGCAAGCTTTGAGAAAATTAAACTGTTCAAGGTGTTTAACTGTGTTCCAGAGAACAACTCATACATATTTATAAGAACCCCAGAAATTCTAGGAATTGACAACAGAAAATCACAATGTTGGGCATCCACTCAAAAATTACCCATTATGCAAAGAAGTAGGAAAAAACAGCCTATAAGAAGAAAATAATCATCAGTAGAAATAGACTCAGTAATGATGAAGATAATAAAATCAGTAGGCAAGGACATTTAAACATTTACTATAATTATATTTTATATGTTCAAAAAGATAAAGAAAAGCATGAACATATTAAGGCAAGACATAAAAAATATTTTAAAATCCCAGGTTGAAAATCTGGAGATGAAAAATATAATACCTTACATGAAAAAGATTCTTGATGGGATTAATGGCAGATGAGGCATTGTAGAATAACAAAGCAAAAAATTAGAAAATGCTGCCAAACAATCAAAATTGAAACAAAAAGAGAGGGAAAAAGAGAGACAATATCAAAAGTAATAGTATATTTATTATTGAAGAAAGAGAATTAAAAACACTTGAAAATATAATGGCTGAAAATGTTTCCAAATTTAAGGAAAATAATACTCCCAGAATTGAGACGTTCAATGGACTTCAAGTAAAATAAACATGAAGAAAGCTACACGAAGACATGCATTACAATTAAAATAAAACAATTGATGAATTTCATTAAAATTTCAAAACTTTCTTTTCAAAAAATATTGTTAGGAAAACAAAAAGGCAAGCCACAGGTTGGGAGAAAAAGCATCTATTCAAACAAGGACTCATATCTAGAAAATGTAAAGAACACTTGCAGCTGAAAAGTAACTCAATAAAAATTTAATAACAAATTTGAGCAGATTCTTCACTAAGATATAATGTAGGCATAACACATACAAACATGCCCACCATCACTGGTTGTCATAGATACACATGGCAAAGCCACAGGGACACACTACTGTAGATTTATTGGAATGCCTAAAAATTTTTTTTTTGAAACAGAGTAAAAGCTTTATTTTTTTTATTTTTATTTTTTTAGTTTATTTTGATATCATTAATCTACAATTAAATGAGTAATATTATGGTGATTACACTACCCCCTTCATCAGGTTCCCCCCCCCCAACCCCATTGCAGTCACTGTCCATCAGCGTAGTGAGATGCCATAGACTCACTACTTGTCCTTTCTGGGTTGTACAGCCCTCCCCGTGGCCCCCAAACATTACATCTGCTAATCGTAATGTCCCTTCTTCCCTCTTGCCCCTCCCTTCCCACCCATCCTCCCCAGTCCTTTTCCCTTTGGTAACTATTAGTCCGTTCTTGGGTTCTGGGAGTCTCCTGCTGTTTTGTTCCTTCAGTTTTTTTTTTTTCCTTAGTTCTTATACTCCACATATGAGTGAAATCATTTGGTATTTGTCTTTTTCAGCTTGACTTATTTCACTGAGCATAATACCCTCTAGCTCCATCCATGTTGTTGCAAATGGTAGGATTTGTTTTCTTCTTATGGCTGAATAATATTCCATTGTGTATATGTACCACTTCTTCTTTATCCATTCATCTACTGATGGACACTTAGGTTGCTTCCATTTCTTGGCTATTGTAAATAGGGAATGCCTAAAATTTTAAAAGACTAATAATGCCAAATGTTGGCAAGATAAGGAGCAATTGAAATGCTTATATAATGTTAATAGAAATATAAAATGGAACAAGTGTTTTGGAAAACAGTTTTGCAGTTTCTTAAAATTAAACGTAAGCTACCACATAATACAGCAATTTCACTCCTAGGTACTTCCTCAAGAGATATGAAAGCACACATCCACACAAACATTTGTACATAAATATTCATAGCAGGGTATATTTAATAGCTAAAAATTGGAAACAACCTAAATGTCTGCTGTTGGCTGAACTGTGTTTCTCAAATTTATATGTTGAAGTACTAACCCCAAGTACCACTCAGTATAACTGTATTTGGAGATAGAGCTTTTAAAAAGAGGACTGAGTTAAATAAGGCGATGAAGGTGGCTCCAATCCAGTCTGACTGGTTTCCCTTTAAGAAGGTGATATTTGGACACACAAAGAAAGTCCAGGGATATGTGCAAACAGAAGAAAACTTTGTGAGGACACAGCAAGAAGATGGCCATCCACAAGCCAAGGAGAGAAGCCTCAAGAGAAATCAAACTTGATGACGCCGTGATCCTGGACTTGTAGCTTCCAGAACTTAGAGAAAATAAATTCTGTTTCTTAAGCCACCTGGTTTGTGGTATTTTGTTATGGCAGCCCTAGCAGCCTAATACAATGCCTCCTGACAGGTAAGTGGATAAAGAAATCATTACACATCCACACAGTGCATACCACAAAGTGATAAAAACAACAGACAGGAGACTTCTGGGAAGATGGCGGTGTGAGCAGGGCTGCAGAAATCTCCTCCCAACACTATATTTATCTACGAAAAAACAGAAAATACATCTATTCCTAAAAGAGAGACGAGAATACACAGGAAAGCGCACAGCATGCAGCTACACCCGAGAGCACTCGGCACCCCAAAAGGCGGGTAAGATACGGAGCCGCGACCCGGCGGGACCCGAGCCCTCCCCCACCCCAGCGCAACAGCGGGAGGAGAGGATTCAGAGCCGGGAGGGAGTGGAATTGCACCCCGCGAAGTAGCCAGCCCCGGTGATCTGCGCGGGGAGCGCTGACCCACAATGCACAGTACAGCTGAGATTAGAGAGACAGAGCGGCAGGATCTGAGCAGGGAACGCGGCAGGGTGCTTGCAGCCGGCTCCCGGGAAGGAAAAAAAAAAAAAAAAGCGTGCGCTTTCTTCAGCAGTCTTAAAGAGACAGGAGCCCAGCGGAGGAGCCGGATCGCCCCAGCACACTCAGCCCAGCAGGCTGGGACTCCTGGGGAGTTTCAGACGCCTTAGCTGGCGACTGAGGAAGTGTAGCCATACTTACACTTCTCCATGAGATCAACAGCCTCCTATTCGTTCCCACCTCTGCCAGAGCGATAAAGGGCCCTGTGGAGCGGCACAGTCACAGCTGTGGAATAGTGGGGCAATAGCGCCACCTAGAGCATTCCCACAGAATCTACGTCTGGTGGGCATTTTTTTTGTTTTTTTTATTTTCTTTTTTCTTTTCTTTCTTTTTTTCTTTATTTCTTTTTTTTTCTTTATTTTCTCTTTTTTTTTCCCTTCTCCTTTTAAAGTCTTAAAGAGCCCAGCTGACATACGTGGCAACTATCACTGACCAATTATATAGCCATGAAAAGACAGAGGAATATGGTTCAGACCAAAATCAACCACACAACCCCAGAGAGGGAGTCGGAAGGAATGGAAATGCACAGCCTCCCTGAAAAAGAATTCAGAATAAAAGTCATAACCATGCTGATGGACCTACAGAGAAATGTGCAAGAGCTGAGGGAGGAAGTGAGGGAACTGAGGAAAGACAATGCAGAAATCAGACAAGTGATCGATGGGCTTAACAGCAGAATGGATGAGATGCAAGAGACTGTTAATGGAATAGAAAACAGAGAACAGGAATACAGAGCAGCTGAGGCAGAGAGAGATAAAAGGATTTCTAGGAATGAAAGAATATTAAGAGAACTGTGTGACCAATCCAAACGGAACAATATTCACATTATAGGAGTACCAGAGGAAGAAGAGAGAGAAAAAGGGATAGAAAGTGTCTTTGAAGAAATAATTGCTGAAAACTTTCCCTCGCTGGGGAAGGAAGTAGTCTCGCAGTCCACCGAAGCTCATAGATCTTCCAACACAAGGGACCCAAGGAAGACAACACCAAGACACATAATAATTAAGATGGCAAAGATCAAAGATAAAGACAGGGTATTAAAGGCAGCTAGAGAGAGAAAAAAGATCACCTACAAAGGAAAACCCATCAGACTATCATCAGACTTCTCAACAGAAACCTTACAGGCCAGAAGAGAATGGCATGATATATTTAACGTAATGAAACAGAAGGGCCTCGAACCAAGAATATTGTATCCAGCACGATTATCATTTAAATATGATGGAGGGATTAAACAATTTCCAGATAAACGAAAGTTGAGAGAGTTTGCCTCTCATAAACCACCACTACAGGATATCTTAAATGGACTGCTCTAGATGGAGGCATACCTAAGGCTAAAAAGATGTCACCAGAGAAAATAAAATCATAGCAAAGGAAGCAGACCATCCAAATACTAACGAAAGACAAAGAATAAAACACCTATTATAGAAAGAATGGAGGAGGAATAAGAAGGGAGAGAAAGAAAGAAACATCAGACTGTGTTTACAATAACTTAACAAGAAAGTTAAGTTAGATTGTTAGATAGTAAAGAAGCAACCCTTGAACCCTTGGTAACTACGAATCTAAAGCCAGCAATGGCAATAAGTACATACCTATCAATAATCACCCTAAATGTAAATGGACTGAATGCAACAATCAAAAGACACAGAGTAACAGAATGGATAAAAAAGCAAGACCCATCTATATGCTGCCTGCAAGAAACTCACCTCAAATCCAAAGATATACACAGACTAAAAGTGAAGGGATTGAAAAAGATATTTCATGCAAACAACAAAGAGAAAAAAGCAGGTGTTGCAGTACTTGTATCAGACAAAATAGACTTCAAAACAAAGAAAGTAGCAAAAGATAAAGGACATTACATAACGATAAAGGGGTCAGTCCAACAAGAAGATATAACCATTATAAATATATATGCACCCAACACAGGAGCGCCAGAATATGTGAGACAAATACGAACAGAATTAAAGGAGGAAATAGACAGCAATGCATTCATTTTATGAGACTTCAACACACCACTCACTCCAGAGGACAGATCAACCAGACAGAAAATAAGTAAAGACACAGAGGCACTGAACAACACACTAGAACACATCGACCTAACAGACATCTACAGAACTCTACACCCAAAAGCAGCAGGATACACACTCTTCTCAAGTGCACATGGAACATGTTCCAGAATAGACCACATACTAGGCCACAAAAAAAACCTCAGTAATTTCAAAAATATTGAAATCCTACCAACCTACTTCTAAGATCACAAAGGTATAAAACTAGAAATAAATTTTAGAAAGAAATCAAAAAGCCTCACAAATACATGGAGACTTAACAACACTCTCCTAATTAATCAATGGGTTAACGACCAAATCAAAACAGAAATCAAAGAATATATGGAGACTAATGACAACAACAACACAAAGCCACAACTTCTGTGGGACGCAGCAAAGGCAGTTCTAAGAGGAAAGTATATTGCAATCCAGGCCTATTTAAAGGAAGAACATTCCCAAATGAATAGTCTAAAGACACAATTACTGAAATTGGAAAAAGAAGAACAAATGAGGCCCAAAGTCACCAGAAGGAGGGACATAATAAAGATTAGAGAAGAAATAAATAAAATTGAGAAGAATAAAACAATAGAAAAAAATCAGTGAAACCAAGAGCTGGTTCTTTGAAAAAATAAACAAAATAGATAAACCCCTAGCCAGACTCATAAAGAGAAAGAGAGAATCTGCACACATAAACACAATCAGAAATGAGAAAGGAAAAATCACGACGGACCCCACAGAAATACAAAGAATCATAAGAGAATATTATGAGAATCTATATGCTAACAAGCTGGAAAACATAGAAGAAATGGACAACTTCTTAGAAAAATACAACCTTCCAAGACTGACCAAGCAAGAAACAGAAAAACTAAACAGACCAATCACCAGCGATGAAATCGAATTGATAATCAAAAAACTACCCAAGAACAAAACCCCGGGCCTGATGGATTCACCTCTGAATTCTACCAGACATATAGAGAAGAAGTAACACCCATTCTCCTTAAAGTTTTCCAAAAAATAGAAGAAGAGGGAACACTTCCAAACTCATTCTATGAAGCCAGCATCACTCTAATACCAAAACCGGGCAAAGACCTCACCAAAAAAGAAAATTACAGACCAATATCCCTGATGAACGTAGATGCAAAAATACTCAACAAAATATTAGCAAACCGAATTCAAAAATACATCAAGAGGATCATACACCATGATCAAGTGGGATTCATCCCAGGGATGCAAGGATGGTACAACATTCGAAAATCCATCAATATCATCCACCACATCAACAAAAAGAAGAACAAAAACCACATGATCATCTCCATAGATGCTGAAAAAGCATTTGACAAAATTCAGCATCCATTCCTGATTAAAACTCTCAACAAAATGGGTATAGACGGCAAGTACCTCAACATCATAAAGGCTATACATGACAAACCCACAGCTAACATCATACTTAACAGCGAGACGCTGAAAGCTTTTCATCTAAGATCGAGAACAAGACAGGGATGCCCACTCTCTCCACTGTTATTCAACATAGTACTGGAGGTCCTAGCCACAGCAATCAGACAAAACAAAGACATGCAAGGCATCCACATTGGTAAAGAAGTCAAATTGTCACTATTTGCAGATGACATGATACTGTACATAAAAAACCCTAAAGACTCCATTCCAAAACTACTAGAACTAATATCTGAATTCAGCAAAGTTGCAGGATACAAAATTAACACACAGAAATCTGTTGCTTTCCTATAGACTAATGATGAACTAACAGAAAGAGAAATCAGAAAAACAATTCCATTCACAATTGCATCAAAAAGAATAAAATACCTAGGAATAAACCTAACGAAGGAAGTGAAAGACCTGTACTCTGAAAACTACAAGACACTCCTAAGAGAAATTAAAGAGGACACTAACAAATGGAAATGCATCCCATGCTCTTGGCTAGGAAGAATAAATATTGTCAAAATGGCTATACTACCTAAAGCATCTACAGATTCAATGCAATCCCTATCAAACTACCAACAGCTTTCTTCAATGAACTCGAACAAATAATTCTAAAATTCATATGAACCACAAAAGACCCTGAATAGCCAAAGCAATCCTGAGAAGGAGGAATAAAACAGGGGGAATTACGCTCCCTGACTTCAAACTCTACTACAAAGCCACAATAATCAAGACAATTTGGTATTGGCACAAAAACAGATCCACAGACCAGTGGAACAGAATAGAAAATCCAAACATTAACCCAAACATATACAGTCAATTAATATTTGATAAAGGAGCCTTGCATATACAATGGGGAGATGACAGCCTCTTCAGCAGCTGGTCTTGGAAAAACTGGACAGCTACATGTAAGAGAATGAAACTGGATTACTGTCTAGCCCCATACACAAAGGTAAACTCAAGGTGGATCAAAGACCTGAATGTAAGTCATGAAACCATAAAACTCTTAGAAAAAAACATAGGCAAAAATCTCTTGGACATAAACATGAGCAACTTCTTCATGAACATATCTCCCCAGGCAAGGGAAACAAAAGCAAAAATGAACAAGTGGGACTATATCAAGCTGAAAAGCTTCTGTACAGCAAAGGACACCATCAGTAGAACAAAAAGACATCCTACAGTATGGGAGAATATATTCATAAATAACGTATCTGATAAAGGGTTGACATCCAAAATATATGAAGAACTCATGCACCTTAACAAACAAAAAGCAAATAATCCAATTAAGAAATGGGCAGAGGACATGAATAGACACTTCTCTAAAGAAGAAATTCAGATGGCCAACAGGCACATGAAAAGATGCCCCACATCGCTAATCATCAGAGAAATGCAGATTAAAATCACAATGAGATATCACCTCACACCAGTGAGGATGGCTAACATCCAAAACACAAACAACAACAACTGTTGGCGAGGATGTGGAAAAAGGGAACCCTCCTACACTGCTGGTGGGACTGCAAATTAGTTCAAACATTGTGGAAAGCAGTATGGAGGTTCCTAACAAAACTCAAAATAGAAATACCATTTGAACCAGGAATTCCACTCCTAGGAATTTACCCTAAGAATGCAGCAGCCCAATTTGAAAAAGACATATGCACCCCTATGTTTATTGCAGCACTATTTACAATAGCCAAGAAATGGAAGCAACCTAAGTGTCCATCAGTAGATGAATGGATAAAGAAGAGGTGGTACATATACACAATGGAATATTACTTAGCCATAAGAAGAAAACAAATCCTACCATTTGCAACAACATGGATGGAGCTAGAGGGTATTATGCTCTGTGAAATAAGCCAAGCCGAAAAAGACAAGTATCAAATGATTTCACTCATATGTGGAGTATAAGAACAAAGAAAAAATACTGAAGGAACAAAACAGCAGCAGACTCACAGAACCCAAGAACGGACTAATAGTTACCAAAGGGAAAGGGACTGGGGAAAATGGGTGGGAAGGGAGGGATAAGAGGGAAAAAGGGGCATTACGATTAGCAGATGTAATGTTGGGGGGGCACGGGGAGGGCAGTACAAGTCAGAGAAGACAAGTAGTGATTCTATAGCATCTCACTACGCTGATGGACAGTGACTGTAGTGGGGTTGGTGGGGGGGACCTGATGAAGGGGTAGTTTAATAACCATAATATTGCACATGTAATTGTAGATTAATGATAATAAAATAAATTATATTAAAAATAAGAATCAGAGGAAAAGAAATCACTGCTTAAAGTGGATTGCTGTAGTTATCACAAGACTCAGACAACAGAGACCTTTGTTAAGGACGGTTAAAAAAGCAGCCAGTCTAGTATTTTCTTTAAAGAAAGAATAAATATGAAAACGAAAGGCATAGAAAAATGTGTATTGTATGGAAAATGCATAGAACACTTCTAGAGGAAAACAGATACGTAGAAACTGGCATTTGAATTCCATTTAATTTCTACCATCAACAGAGTAGGAGCTTGAGAAGAAATTAAGTTGTAACTAAACTAAGAAAGTTAAAATATCATGCCACTAAAGCCAAGGAAAACAATAAGTTAGTATTTTAAACTCAATTTAAACCATTTTAATGTAAAAATTTTAATAAAGTTTCCATTTTATAAGAATTACAACGATTTTTACAATTATAATATCCAATGATGTCACGTAATGTAGAATGGTGTTGAAAACTTTTAAGATAATCTTAGTAAGAATGTATCCAAAGGAAGTCACTTAACATGTGCATAAAGCTTTAGCTAAGGATGATTATCATGATGTAATCTTTAGAAACCTGAAAACAGGCAATAACTAGCAATAGCGCATTGGTTAAATAGAGGGCATAGATTTGCACTATCTAGTCATTAACCATGACTCATTCACTCTTGTAGAAATCAGTCCCAGGGAAGCATATTTAGGCTCATATAGAAGAAAGAATCTTCTAACAGCTGGAGTCATGAGGCAATGGAATGAGCAACCCGGCATTCTAGGAAGCCTTCTAGCAAGGGTCGTCATGTCGCTTAGCTCCATGGGCAACAGGATGGGGCTGGCCAGGAGGGGAACGACAAGGAACCAGACAGACAGTGTAGTTTAGGGAAGTGGTTAAGCCCCAAAAGGTCAGTTACAGTAGAGATCATCAGATTAAAACCACAGGTGCAGACGACTAGGGTGTGAGCCATGTTATGTAATTTTTAACTGCCTAGCAGCCAAACTTAAAAAGGATAAGCAAACCAGTGAAATTCATCTTAATAATATATTTGATTTCATCAAATACATCCAAAATATTATCACTTCAACATGTGATCAATACATATAGAATTACTAACGAGATTTTTTTTTTACATCCTTATGTCCCCAGAATCTTACAGCACCTCCCACATAAGCCACATGTGAAGTGCTCGATACCACATGTGGCTTGGGGCCACTGTGTTAGACAGCACGTGGCTCTAGAGTCTGAGATGTGAACATCAACTCGTAACACTAGTAACTAGGGTCAGTGAACCTGCAGGCTATTCCCTACCGCTTTTGTGAGCCCTGCTGGGCAAGAAAGCGCTGGGCATGCAGATGAAAAGTATACCTGAAAATAGGTCCCAGGGCAGATGGCTGCAGAAGTCAGCATCTAAGAGAAGGCTCCCTTAGTTGAGTGTGCATGGGAGAGATTCCTGCCCTTGGGAACAAGTTGGGCTTTACTGCTTTTCCCAATACTAACTCAAGGGTGGGTTTCAGGCCCCTGACCTCTCTAGTTTCTGTCTAACAGAAACAGCAGATGCTTAATTTCAAGTTATTCCTGTTACTGTCAAGTGCATGACTGAGTGCCGTGCCAACCGCAGACAGAATGATGGATAGACAAATAGAGACAAAAGGTGTCTCAGCTGGGCAAAATGAGCAAAATACCACACAACTGTTTTGGTAGGTAGATTTATTTTGCCCAAACAGAAATATTTCTGGGAATATGAATATATCAGATTACATATGCTTTTTGACCTTAAAAGTCCAATTTCTCAATCCTTGACATTTTCATTTTAGTGTTAGGGGTATAGTTTAAAGTTGCTGCGGCAAAAGTCTTGCTTTAACCTCAGAAACACTAGCCTGATGGAAGGAGAAAGGAGTCCAGGGAAGAGCTGGGAAATTTCCTCTATGAGGTCTTTCCTGGAATGGGGGCCAGAAGGTTCATACTTGTGCACCGTGGCCAGTGTTCAGATCTGAGAAGGTGCCATTCTGATGGTCGTGTGGGGACGTGGCAGCAGAAATGCAGGCGCTTGTTGTGTGGACAGAGGGTGTCATGACGCTGAGCCACACATCTATAAACCAATTTCTAAATCTTGGCTTGCCTAACAGTCACTGAGGGATCTTGTTTAGAGTACCTAATTTTATCTTACTCACTGAGGGATCTTGTTTAGAGTACCTAATTTTATCTTACTCATCCCCACCTTCACAGAGTCCAGCCCAGCCCGCCCAGGGAGGGACGAGAGGGGTCTGCATATAAGCAGCATCCAGGAAGACACTGATGTGCCCTGATCCCTGGAGACATACTGGTGTTTCTACCATCACTTCCAGGCACAAGACTAAAATCTGGCCCCTCACTCAGCTGGAGTGCTAGGATAAAGTTCAGGGCCCCAAGAGGAGCCAGCCTGGAGGAACTGGGATCTCAGCTGAGAACTAAGTGGACACCTCGTCAGTGTTTGAGCCACACAGATGGGAGGTAAGGCAAAGGCAGGGGCATTCCAGAGAGTCAGCTCCCTGGCCCGCGAGCACTGAAGATGTGAGGCTCCTCTCCGACGCTGCCTTTCCCCGCTGGGACTGACAGCCATCTCTCGGAAGGCAGGCTGTTCTCCTATGAAATGAGCCCACACCCAAAACTTGGCAGTTCCACCAACTTAGCTTATTAATGCTTCTGCCGTAAGCTTGCGTGGAGTCCATATTTCCAAGGCGGAATCCCACAACGACTACTTGAGGGGATCCCTGAGTTAGTATAAAAATAAAAATTCAGAAGCAGGGTAACGGAACCTCAAAGGCAAAAACTGGATTACCTGGTGTGGAGTTGAATGAAACCAAGGCGAAGGCTAACGATGCTTTACTCGGGACAACTCGCCAGAGGGCGCCAGAGAGCACCCTTTTTCCGAAAGAAGTTGCTGTTGAATAGAATTAAACAAAACGCTCACTCAAAGCGACAGTCTCCAACTAACTAAAGATAGAAGACATTGGACAGGTGGCCCCTGAAAAAGTCTTCTGAGGCATGCATTTTCGTTGACGTCATCAGTGTTATGTTAAAAACTGATGTGACTTTGCATCGAACCTCCCGGTGCATCCCGGTTTGTTGGACTACAGCGTCGTGTTTAGGTCCCTGGACAGGAGAGTCCGGAGCGTGCTGGTCTCGGGCACATCCTGCCGCCCACCCGTGCGTCCCGGATTCCCTCGCTGGGGAGCGCGCGGGCCCCAATCCGGCTGCCGTGGACACCGCCTATGACCCCTGACTCTCAGCTCGGAGCCGGGGCTGGGGGGCTGATGACCTCGGAGAGCCCCTATTCCACTGCCCTCCTATTCCACTGGCCTCCTTTTCCACGGGGTAAACTGAGGCTCAGAGGGGTACAGGGAACTGCTTAGAGTCGCACTTAAGGTTAGTCTTTCTAACCCACTGACACTTGAGTCCCCACCAGGAAGGGGACTCGGTTCACTGATGGTCTAAAGCCCGAACAAGGATGAGAAAGAACCTGAGACCAGGAAATGGGGTTCAAAGTGCAAAAAAGCCAGCCTTCTGCAGCGGGTTGGGGAAGAAGAAGGCGGCTTGGAGCGACACTTCTGCAAAAACCCTGTGCGGTGCTGCCACCCTCTGTTCAACTAGGAAATTAAACTCGAACTTCGCCAAGCTTGCTGTTCCATTAAAATGATACTTCCTAAGAAAAAAAGCAGGCACTTGTATTTTTATCATAATAGTTTTTTCCTAATGCATGTATTTGGTGTTTCCAAGCTCCTTGTTCATTATTAGAGAAATGTGGAAGGAGAAATACGAAAAGACATGAAAATTTCACTACTAACAATGGAGAAATTAAATAAAAATTTCAATTTCTTCTAGACTCGGTCTTTATGGGTGCAAAAGATCTGTGTCTGGAATATTTCACAATAAGCATTTGCTACATAATCACTGACTCACAAAACATACTCTGAATTAAATAACAAACATTTACTGTGTGCTATATCTGCATTTTATTTGTATAAAGTACTTTATGGATAAAGTACTTAATGGATACATAAAGCATTTGCACTTTATGTAGATTAATTTATTTAAACCTCACTATAACCCTCCCAAACAGGTGCTACTAATATCCCTATTTTGCATATAAAGAAACTGAGGCATGTGGATATTGAGTAATTCCACTCAAGGTCACGCAGCAAGCAGACGGTGAATTGGGAGCCCAGCCCACGGAGAGTGGCCTAGAAGCCTGTGATCATTACCATAGGCCAGTAGATTGACAGAACTACAAATTCTCAGGCCCCACCCCAGACCTGGGGATAGGAACCAGCAGAAAGGTTGATTCTGTCACAGGCCAAAGTCTGACAACCTCTGACCTAGCCCAGTTGTTAGAATATTTAAATAAAAACAACTCTGGGCCTCGACCTGCCCTGGAGATCAGACTGGTACACAAGTACACTGTCATTTATGTTATTTCATGTAATTATGGCATATTCAAAAGACACTGTCCAGGACTTAAGGAAAAATATATTTTGGAGCATAATGTTTATATAAGTAAGACCCTAAAAAAAAATTAGCTGCACTTCACAGACTCATCAGATTCCTTAGTGACTGTCGGGGATTATCTGTTCATCATAACTGAGTTTTGATTGGCATAACAACACACTTCTGGAGCAGAGGCACAAGACAAAGGGTACGGGTGGTTCTAAAGAGAAGCAGACTCTCCCGGGTGTCCAGACGAGAGGCTGGCAGCAGGGAATAATTCCACCTTTGCTCTAAAACAAAACAAAGTCAATATTAAAGAGAGGAGGTTCCCTGGATGGAAGATTTTTCTTTATCTCAGCTTTCTGACAGCCAGAGAAAGAATGGTGGGGCTTCCCAACCAGAAGCAGGATGTCCGCATCCCTGGAATGCGGCTTGAGATTGCAGCAGCTTAGTTAAACCAGAACTGCATTTCCCAGAATCCCCTTCCCTGGTTTCATTGGTCCCATGCCCTCTAGTAGGGGCCGCGAGAGACCTCTGGGTGGAATCTGGAAAGTGGAAGTGGAACAGCAACTATTCCCTCTGTGTGGCAGTGCAGGCATGTCACAGCTCCCGCTCCCACTGCCTTATCTGCTGCCTCTCCTTGGTGGTGGGGCAGCCGCTGGGCTCATCACCCCTCCAGTACCCCTCCCTGCCCCCCAGAGCCTCTTTCAGCTTCTCCTGGGCCAGGTGCTCACTCGCTTGGTTCCAGCGTGGAGGACTCTGGCTTTCCTATAGGACACCCCCTCCCTTGAATTTGGAGGCTTTTGAAAGGCATGTGTGGGTTCCCATCTGCCCTTTGGCTCCAGCTTTGTGGGGTCCCTGTTTGGCCTTGCTGTCCCCCACTTCACAGCCATATTCCTCCTCACTTCCGGCATACCTGCCCCACAGACTTCAGGTCCCAGAAGCAGCCATACAGACTGTTTCAAGAGCTCCCCAAGTTATTTAGTGCCTATAATAACTCCCCTATTATATATCATTCCTGGTGGTGGTGTTTTTTCTCTGACAGAACACTGACTGATACCCTGGAACAGAGAGAGGACACCCCATCTATGATCAGACAGTGGACAAGCCAAGAGGGATGCAGGAACTAGGCATGAGGGAGAAAAAAAATGCTGGAGACTCAAGGTGTTCTGGTTGGGTAAACGAGGGGGTTGTTAGGGTGACTCAGTTCTCAGGGGAAGGAAGAGCAACCAAAATGGGTAACGTGGACTCTCTGTGCCATCCTCAGTGCGGGGTCCACAGGCAACATCAAGCTCACGGTTTGGTAGCAGGATGTTAGAACGAGCCTGCCCCGTCTGGGCCCAGTGCCATGGTTTACCAGCTGCGGGACCTTGAGCAATTTGCTTAACCACTCTAGGTTGCTGGGAGATTCACATCCTCAACGAGTAGTAAGCACTGTCTAAATTTCTTCTCTTTATTTACAGATAACTCAGAATTTTACCTCTGTCCCTTGGAGTGTACCTGTCCCTGTGCCATTTGCCCTAGGAATCCCCTTGCCTCTCTTGCAAACATTCTCCTCGTGTCCCGACTCACCCTTAGGGGAGAGTATTTTGAGCAGCATACCAACCCTTTCCTGGGTCTCCTCTACCCTGACCTCGCCTTGCAGAAACTAATTACCAGCATGTGAAATCCAAGGTGCAGAGAATCCTGTGAGGCCGTGGTGGAGGCAACAATGCGAGCCTTTCCACCAGGCACATTATATCTAATGCTTCATTCAGTCTTCCCAACAACATGTTGGGTGATAGCATGTTTATTTCACAGAAGTAGTGGAAGCTAAGAGGCTACGTAATTGCCCAAGATCACACAGCCAGAGTCGTGGGGTCAGGATAGGTAAGCCCGCACAGCCCAGCCAGCACCTTCTCTACAAACCTGCCCTTCAACTCCCTAGACATGGTTAGAAAATCTCAAAAGTCATGTGCACTGCTTTAGGGACAGGAGAGAAGGGGAGATGAGGCAGGCTGAGTTCTGTGGGAGCCGAGGAGGAGAGAGCAGACAGGCGTGGGAAGTGTCCAAGGTGTGCCTGTCACCTGCTCACTGCCCTTGCTTCCACTTCTCTCAGCCCCAACCCCGTCCTGGATTTGGTCAAAGGTCACCAAGTTCAGACAGTGCAAAAACAATTGTCCAGCACAAGAAGGGCAGGTGGTTCATCCCAGTCACCAGTAAGGTGGGTACTATCCTCATCTCCACCTCACATGTGAGTGAGCTGTCACAGAGAGACATTAACTGAACCCAAGCATGCTTTCCCGGGTCCTAACCGGGTGCCTCCTCTATATTACAGGTTTAGGACTCTAAAACTTTCTCAACTGAGGCAGAGGAACCACATAGAAAATACTTTGAGTATCTGAGTGACTATTTTCTCAGTTCTCCTAGGATGCCACATAACTAGACCCTTGCTGAATACATATTAGCCAAGTTAATCAAGCACATACATATGCCTTAGGACAACAAGATTAGATTTCAGGAAAGAGTTTATTGACTTTTTGTTACATACACAGAAATAAAAAGAGCACAGCACACACTATATGGAACCCCTGGACTACACCTCTCATTTTCAATGATTAGCAACAGTTTGTCAATTTTGTTTCATCTGTTCCTTGAGACATCATGAAATTTCAGCCATAGACACTGCAGTGTACATGTATCACTGGAAGAGACTTTTGAAAACTGTGATCACTATGCTATTATTGCAACTAACAAAAGTAATATGATAAATTAGGAACATCTAAAAAATTAAAATTAATGAGATTTACAAGTTAATAACATGTAATAATTCTCAAACCACATTCAAATTTACTTGTTTGTCTTTTATAGTATTTTACTTTGATAGCTTTTATAGGGTTTTTATGTGGCTGGCTAAGTCATAAATACAGGAAAAGGATCTAGTTATGACAAACATGTCTGTCTCTCCTTCCTTCCTTCCTGCCTGCCTGCCTGCCTGCCTGCCTGCCACAAATATCTATTGACCCCCAGCTATATGCCAGGCTCTGCTTACGGCACTGGTGAAAGAACTGTTAAAAGCCACAGGTTCTGACCTCAAGGACTGATATGTCACCTGCTCCTTCCCTGCTCCTTCCTACACTCCCATCCTCAGTCCTCACTGTTTTCCTTAGAACTTTCCTTGGAAGTTAATTGAGCCCAAAACAGAGACTCCAGTTACCAAACTGTTAAATCTCCAGGTCTTCGGACAAGTTCTATCACAATGTATCTCAAATTGATTTCCCCAACTATATTCCTGGGGTATGAATATAGTGAATATATTCACTATTAAGCTTATAACTATATAGAATAAAAGCTAAGAGTGTTCAGGCTAGGAAATCACTACGTCAAGAAATTAAAGACTTAATCTAGGAAACTTCCAGGTGAGTATTATTACTGAAGTATACACATTTTATCTGGATTTTAATGTGATCTAAATTTCAAGTGTTTCTGATGATTGGCTAGGTCCAGAAATCATTGATCAAGGAATTCCTTTACCTCTTTCCATCAATGAATGTTTACATTCTATTCTGCAATTTCCTGGCAAATATTCATGCAGTATTAACTTGCCTCCCCCATCAGGGGGCAGCTTACTTTCCTCTCACACCTCCCATTCTGTTGCAGACACTGTTATTGTTGATGTCTTTCTTATATTGAGCTGAAACGCCCTCTCCCTCAAGTTTTATGTGAGGGTCCAGTGCTACAGAGAACAAATTTAGATCTGAACTTGTAAAACTGTTGAACAATAATCTTTAAATAATAGCCCTCTTAAGACATCCTGTTTTCTAAAAGGCTGGTAATTCTTGGCCAGATATTTTTAATAAAAATCATCCTAGACCCAACACATTATGTTCTGGCACACTGGCACTAATTCTTATAGGCTTTATTTAATTGTAATGATTCATAGACTGTGGTCTGGCTGGACTACTGGAAAGTATCTTTAGGGAATTTTGGGGAAAATGTGCAAAACTAAGTACAAGAATTGTGTTTGAGGAATGGAATTTAAGGAAGGTAACTTTTATATTTTTCTCATGAGGAATCTTTTGATTTTATTTTCAAGTGATAGGAATTTTTCTGATACTGTTTCCCACCCTGCCATTTTTCTTTCTGTCCTGCTTTGCTCGTGCTGTGAGCATGTGTTCGGTGTTCCTGCTCTGGGGAAGGGGAGAGTCTGGAGGAGGAGAGTTGGGTTGGATTCCGTTACCGGAATCTGGGAGAGAGTAGACAAAGGACAGTGGCAATGGGGGTGGAAAAAGGAGGTGGAACTGAGAGCTGGGGAAGGGCTGAATGGCTGTGTGGATATAGGGCAAGCGAGAAGGAGGAGGGAAAATCTCTCCAAGGTTTGAAGGGAAGGGGTGAAGAGCTAAAGGAGCAAATTCTGAGGAGAATAATATAATACATTTGGACGTATTGGTTCAAAGAACTGGTGGAGAATGTCTAATAGGCTTCTGTAATGTAGCACTGGAACTTGGGAGCAAGGTCAGGATGTGGGAAAAAGCCATAAGCCAAAGTCATACACCTCAAAGGTAGAAACTGATGGCGTCAAGGAGGAGGATCGAGGAGTGTGTCAGGGGGACGTAATCTTTCTCAGAACTAGAATAACAGAGAGGGCCTGTGTCTAGTGACCCATATTTAGTAATACTTTGTTTATAATCTTTTTATGAAGTCTGAGGGTCAAAAGACCCTTCTAGTTAGTTTTTCTGATTTTCTGCTACCTCTTCTACACAGATTTATCTTAAATTTTGCAATAACTTTTATTTGTCCTCGGAATTCATAAATTTTCACTTACTTTTAGGTGATCAATTTTTTCCTCTGGCAGGTCTCTGGCCAAACTGTGTATGTTGTTCTGCCCATCCTTCAGCAAGTTCTTCATCCTTGTAACTGTCCTTAAAAACTTGTGGTAAAACTCTGGGAAGATGGTGACATGAACAGGGCGGCGGAAATCTCCTCCCAAAACGATATATATTTGTGAAAATACAACAAATACAGCTATTCCTAAAAAAGAGACCAGAAGACACAGTACAACAGCCAGGCTACAGCTACACCTGCGAGAACTCAGCGCCTCACGAAGCAGGTAAGATACAAAGCCACGACCTGGCGGGACCCGAGCACTCCCCAACCCCAGCGTGCCGGCGGGAGGAAAGGATTCGGAGTGGGGAGGGAGGGGAAGCACAGGCCCGCCAAATAACCAGCCCTGGGGATCTGCGCTGGGAGCACTGACACACATCGCGTGGTGTATCGGAGATTAGAGAAACAGAAGGGCAGGATCCAAGAAGGAGACAACAGGCGGGTCCCCTCAGCTGGCTCCCTGGGACAAAAGAAAAATGGGCGCTTTTTTTTCTTTTGTTTTGTTTGGTTAAAGTCTTAAAGAGACAAGGACCCAACAGCGGAACAAAATCGTCCCAGCGTTCTCAGCCCAGCAGGCTGGGAGTCTTGGGGAATTTCAGACCCCCTGGCCGGCGGCTGCGCAAAGCAGCGGCGCCGAGGCTTCCCACAGAGATCAGCAGCCTCCCACTCATTCCCCCCACACCCACTGGCCTGTGCCTCAAAGGGTCCGGGAGCCTCCACTGCTGCGGAACAGCAGAGGAGCGGCCCCGCCCACAGCATCCTCACAGAATCTACTTCTGGCAGGCGCGCAGCTAAGCAGGAAGGAACCCAGAACCCACATCAAGGGCTGGAAAGCACCATGGGACCAGAAGGCACCCAGAGAGACTTCAAACCCCCGCAGTGCTATAGGCTAGGCTGAGGGCGACCCCGCACACAGGCAGTTCCAGGGATTATCTCAGAGACTGCCTCCCGGTGGCCGAGAAACCAGTCAGGCCCCGGAGAAGGGCAAGGAGAACAAAAACCAGGAAGGGACTTTGTTCTCCCAGCTGACACGCATGGCACCTACCAGCGACCACTTCTATCACCATGAAAAGACAGAGGAATATGGTACGAAGATTACCCAGACAACCCCAGAGAGAGGACCTGATGGGACAGATTTATACAATCTTCCTGAAAAAGAATTCAGAATAAAAGTCATGACCATGTTGATGGATCTACAGAGAAATATGCAAGAGCTAAGGGAGGAAGTGAGGAAAGACAATGCAGAAATCAGACAAGCGATTGACGGGCTTAAGAGCAGAATAGACGAGGTGCAAAAGACTGTTAATGGAATAGAAATCAAAGAACCAGAATACAGAGAAGCTGAGGCAGAGAGAGATAAAAGGATCTCTAAGAATGAAAGAATATTAAGAGAACTGTGTGACCAATCCAAATGGAACAATATACGCATTATAGGAGTACCAGAAGAAGAAGAGAGAGAAAAATGGATAGAAACTGTCTTTGAAGAAATAATTGCTGAAAACTTCCCCAAGCTGGGGAAGGAAATAGTATCTCAGTCCACGGAAGCCCACAGACCTCCCAAAACAAGGGACCCAAGGAAGACAACAGCAAGACACATAATTAAAATGCCAAAGATCAAAGATAAGGACAGAGTATTAAAGGCAGCTAGAGAGAGAAAAAAGATCACCTACAATGGAAAACCCATCAGACTATCATCAGACTTCTCAACAGAAACCTTCCAGGCCAGAAGAGAATGGCATGATATATTTAATGCAATGAAGCAGAAGGAGCTTGAACCAAGAATACTGCATCCAGCATGATTCTTATTTAAATTTGAGGAGGGGATTAAACAATTCCCAAACAGGCAAAAGCTGAGGGAATTTGCCTCCCACAAACCACCTCTACAGGATATCTTAAAGGGACTGCTCTAGATGGAAGCACTCCTAAGGCTAAAAAGATGTCACCAGAGAAAATAAAATCATTGTAAAGAAAGCATACCATACAAATACTAACTAAAGTCAAAAAGTAAAATCATCTATCCACAAAAAAAGTCAAAGGAAAGGTAAAAGAGTACAGAATAAAACATCAGGTATATAAAGAATGGAGGAGGAAGAAGAAGAGAGAGAAATAAAGAACCATCAGACTGTGTTTATAATAGCTTAACAAGAGAGTTAAGTTAGACTGTTAGATAGTAAAGAAGCTACTCTTGAACCTTTGGTAACCACGAATCTAAAGCGAGCAACGGCAATAAATACATATATATTGATAATCACCTAAGTGTAAATGGACTGAATGCACCAATCAAAAGACACAGAGTAATAGAATGGATAAAAAAGCAGACCCATCTATATGCTGTTTAAAGAGACACACCTCAAACCCAAAGTTATACACAGACTAAAGGTGAAGGGATGGGAAAAGATATTTCATGCAAACAAAAGGAGAAAAAAGCAGGTGTTGCAGTACTTGTATCAGACAAAATAGACTTCAAAACGAAGAAAGTAGCAAGAGATAAAGAAGGACGTTATATAATGGTAAAGGGGTCAGTCCAACAAGAGGATATAACCATTATAAATATATATGCACCCAACACAGGAGCACCAACATGTGTGAAACCAATACTAACAGAATTAAAGGGGGAAATAGAAAGTAATGCATTCATTTTAGGAGACTTCAACACACCACTCACTCCAAAGGACAGATCAACGAGACAGAGAATAAGTAAAGACACAGAGGCACTGAACAACACACTAGAACACATGGACCTAACAGACATCTACAGAACTCTACACCCAAAAGCAGCAGGATACACATTCTTCTCAAGAGTGCATGGAACATTTTCTAGAATAGACCACATACTAGGCCACAAAAAGAACCTCAGTAAATTCAAAAATATTGAAATTCTACCAACCAACTTCTCAGATCACAAAGATATAAAACTAGAAATAAATTGTACAAAGAAAACAAAAAGGCTCACAAATACATGGACACTTAATAACATGCTCCTAAATAACCAATGGGTCAACGACCAAATTAAAACAGAGATCAAACAATATCTGGAGACAAATGACAACAACAACACAAAGCCACAACTTCTGTGGGATGCAGCAAAGGCAGTTCTAAGGGGAAAGTATATTGGAATCCAGGCCTATTTAAAGAAGGAAGATCAATCCCAAATGAATAATCTGAAGTTACAAATATTGAAATTGGAAAAAGAAGAACAAATGAGGCCCAAAGTCACCAGAAGGAGAGACGTAATAAAGATTAGAGACAAAATAAATAAAATCAAGAAGAGTAAAACAATAGAAAAAATCAAAAAAAGGAAGAGCGGGTTCTTTGAATAAATAAACCAAATAGATAAACACCTACTAGACTTATTAAGAGAAAAAGAGAATCTATACACATAAACAGAATCAGAAATGAGAAAAGAAAAATCACAATGGACCCCACAGAAATACAAAGAAGTATAAGAGAATACTATGAAAATCTATATGCGAACAAGCTGGAAAACCTAAAAGAAATGGACAACTTCTTAGAAAAATACAACTTTCCAAGACTGACCAAACAAGAAACAGAAAACCAAAATAGACCAATTACCAGCAACAAAATAGAATTGGTAATCAAAAACTACGTAAGTACAAAACCTCCGGGCCAGATAGATTCACCTCTGAATTTTACCAGACAAAGAGAGAAGAAATAATACTGGTTCTCCTTAAAGTTTTCCAAAAAATAGAAGAGGAGGGACTACTTCCAAACTCTTTCTATGAAGCCAGAATCACTCTAATACCAAAACCAGGCAAAGACCTCACCAAAAAAGAAAATTACAGACCAATATCCCTGATGAACGTAGATGCAAAAATACTCAATAAAATATTAGCTAGCAAAACGAATTCAAAAATACATCAAGAGGATCATACACCATGATCAAGTGGGATTCATCTCAGGGAATCAAGGATGGTACAACATTCGAAAATGCATCAGTATCATCTACCACATCAACAAAAAGAAGAACAAAAACCACATGATCATCTCCATAGATGCTGAAAAAGCATTTGACAAAATTCAACATCCATTCATGATTAAAACTCTCAACAAAATGGGTATAGAGGGCAGGTACCTCAATATAATAAAGGCCATATATGACAAACCCACAGCCAACATCATACTTAACAACGAGAAGCAGAAAGCTTTTCACCTAAGATCGGGAAAAAGACAGGGATGCTCACTCTCCCTGCTGTTATTCAACATAGTACTGGACGTCCTAGCCACAGCAATCAGACAAAACAAAGAAATACAAGGCATCCAGATTGGTAAAGAAGTCAAATTGTCACTATTTGCAGATGACATGATATTGTACATAAAAAACCCTAAAGACTCCACTCCAAAACTACTAGAACTAATATCTGAATTCAGCAAAGTTGCAGGATACAAAATTAACACACAGAAATCTGTTGCTTTCCTATGCACTAAAGACGAACTAGCAGAAAGAGAAATCAGGAAAATAATTCCATTCACAATTGCATCCAAAAGAATAAAATACCTAGGAATAAACCTAATGAGGGAAGTGAAAGACCTATACCCTGAAAACTACAAGACACTCTTAAGGGAAATTAAAGAGGACACTAACAAATGGAAATGCATCCCATGCTCTTGGCTAGGATGAATAAATATTGTCAAAATGGCTATACTGCCTAAAGCAATCTACAGATTCAATGAACTCCCTATCAAAATACCAACAGCATTCTTCAATGAACTGGAACAAATAGTTCTAAAATTCATATGGAACCACAAAAGACCCCAAATAGCCAGAGCAATCCTGAGAAGGAAGAATAAAACAGGGGGAATTATGCTCCCAGACTGCAAGCTCTACTACAAAGCTTCAGTAATCAAGACAATTTGGTATTGGCACAAGAACAGACCCACAGACCAGTGGAACAGAATAGAAAATCCAAACATTAACCCAAACATATACAGTCAATTAATATTTGATAAAGGAGCCTTGGATATACAATGGGGAGATGACAGCCTCTTCAGCAGCTGGTGTTGGAAAAACTGGACCGCTACATGTAAGAGAATGAAACTGGACTACTGTCTAACCCCATACACCAAAGTAAACTCAAAATGGATCAAAGACCTGAATGTAAGTCATGAAACCATAAAACTCTTAGAAAAAAACATAGGCAAAAATCTCTTGACCATAAACATGAGCAACTTCTTCATGAACATATATCCCTGGGCAAGGGAAACAAAAGCAAAAATGAACAAGTGGGAGTATATCAAGCTGAAAAGCTTCTGTACAGCAAAGGACACCATCAGTAGAACAAAAAGACATCCTACAGTATGGGAGAATATATTCATAAATGACGTATCCGATAAGGGGTTGACATCCAAAATATATAAAGAACTCATGCACCTTAACAAACAAAAAGCAAATAATCCAATAAAGAAATGGGCAGAGGACATGAATAGACACTTCTCCAAAGAAGAAATTCAGATGGCCAACAGGCACATGAAAAGATGCTCCACATCGCTAATCATCAGAGAAATGCAAATTAAAAGCACAATGAGATATCACCTCACACCAGTTAGGATGGCCAACATCCAAAACACAAACAACGACAAATGTTGGTGAGGATGTGAAGAAAAGGGAACCCTTCTACACTGCTGGTGGGACTGCAAATTAGTTCAACCTTGTGGGAAGTAGTATGGAGGTTCCACAAAAGACTCAAAATAGAAATACCATTTGACCCAGCAATCCCACTCCTAGGAATTTACCCTAACAATGCAGCAGCCCAGTTTCAAAAAGACAGATGCACCCCTATGTTTATCACAGCACTATTTACAATAGCCAAGAAATTGAAACAACCTAAGTATCCATCAGTAGATGAATGGATAAAGAAGATGTGGTACATATACACAGTGGAATATTATTCAGCCATAAGAAGAAAACAAATCCTACCATTTGCAATAACATGGATGGAACTAGAGGGTATTATGCTCAGTGAATTAAGCCAAGCAGAAAAAGACAAGTATCAAAGGATTTCACTCATATGGGGAGCATAAGAGGAAAGATAAAAACTGAAAGAAAAAAACAGCAGCAGACTCATAGAACCCAAGAATGGACTAACAGTTACCAAAGGGAAAGGGACTGGGGAGGATGGGTGGGAAGGGAGGGACAAGGGGGAAAAGGGGGCATTCCAATTAGCCGAGGTAATGTTGGGGGGCATGGGGAGGGCAGTACAACTCAGAGAAGACAAGTAGTGATTCTATAGCATCTCACTACACTGATGGACAGTGACTGTAATGGGGTAAGTGGGGGGGACCTGTTGAAGTGGGGAGTTTAGCAAGCACAATGTTGCACATGTAACTGTAGATTAATGATACCAAAAAAAAAACTTGTGGTAAAATACATATAAAATTTACTGCCTTAACCATTTTAAAATGTACAGTTCATCGGCATTAATTTCATTCACACTGTGGCGCTACCGTTACTGCCATCTATCCTTAGAACTATTTTCATCATGCACAGCTGAAACCTGTATCTATTAAACACTACCTCCCCATTCTCCCCTCCTCATAGTCCCTGGTGATCTCCACTCTACTTTCTGTGAATCTGACTACCCTAGGTATCTCATGTACATGGAGTCACACAGTCTTTGTTCTTTTGTGACTGGCTTATTTCATTTAGCGTAACATCCTAAAGACTCATCCATCTTGGAACATGTGTCAGAATTTCCTTCCTTTTCAAGGCTGAATAATATTCCATAGTATGTATATAACACATTTTGTTTATCCATTCATCCATTGGTGGACACAGGATTGCTTTCACCTTTTGGCTAGTGTGAATAATGCTGCTCTGGATGTGAGTATATAAATATCTTCTCAAGATGTTGGTTTCAATAAAACTCAATTATTTGGGAATACTGGATCATATGGGAATACTGTGTTTAATTTTTTGAGGAACTGCCATACTGTTTTCCGTAGTGGCTACACCGTTTTACATTCCCACCAGCAGTGCAGAAGAGTTCCAATTTTTCCACATCCTCACCAATGCTTGTTATTTTCTGTTGTGTTGGGTTTTTTTTTTTAATAGTCATCGTAAAAGGTGTGAGGTGATATCTCATGGTGGTTTTAATTTTTATTTCCCTAAATATTGAGCATTACGTGACATTGAGCATCTTTTCATATGTATCTGTTGGCCATTTGTATGTCTTCTTTGGAGAAATATGTATTTAAGTCCTTTGCTCATTTTTAAATAAGGTGTTCCGTTGTTGTTGAGTTCTCTATGTAATTCTTGGTGTTTGTGTTTCTCTAGTAATTTTTGTCCTCTTCCTTCTCCTATTTGTTTATATTTCATCAGCAGTGTGGCTTCTTACACTCTGTTGTGTAGTTTCAGTGTTCATTTAGGAAGGAAAACATTTAGGACTAAAAGAAAGAAAGGAAAAAAGAGAGAGAGAAAGAGAAGAAAAGAAAATAGAAGAGAAGGAGAGGAGAGGGGAGGGGAGGAGAGGGGAGAAAGAGAAAGAGAAAGAAAGAGGGAAGGAGGGAAGAAAAGAAGGAAAAGAAGAAAGGGAAGGGAAGGAGAAAGGAAAGAGGAAAGGAAAGGAAAAGAGAAAGAAAAGAGGAAGGAAGGAAGAAAGGGAGGGAGGGAGGGAGGAAGGAAAGAAGGAAGGAAGGAGAAAAGAAAAGAAAGAAAAGGGAAGGAGGATGGAGGGAGGGAAGGAGGAAGGAGAAAGGAAGGAAAGAACCAACTAGAATCTGGTGAATTATGACACAGTTTACAAGTCCTATAAAAAGATTATTTGACTCATTTAGGCTGCAAAATAGAGAAATATTGCTGAGTAGCTACCTTAAAGTCTACGGTAAACTCCGGCAAAGTGGCCCGGGCCGCCCCTACCTGCTCTCTGGCATGCCCGGCTCTGCATGGCCTCCATGAGGGCTGGAAGACAGCTGCCGGCAGCCACTTTCTTCTCTTTGCTCCTCCTCCTCAGCCAAGTCCTCCTTCTTCCCGCTCTGTTCTTCTCCACAACACTTTATTTTGACCTAATTACAGATTAACAGAAGAGTTACAAGAGATGTATAAAGATTCCCGTATGCTCTCTGTAAAGGAAAACTCACTTCCTGTGCAACGGAGTAAATTTGCAGATCTGACCGGCTTGATTAAGTGATTCATGGGTAGAGAAATGGTCTGTTGAACTGCAGAAATGGAAAGATTTTTAAAGGTATAGAGGGACTGGAAAAAGACGTTATTAGCAGAGAATCCACTGTTTTAGGCATGGTCGCCCTCCTAAGGGGTACAGAAGGGGTCTGTCGGTAAGTTCCTTGTGCTGACCAGGGAATTCTACATTGATTAAAGGTTGTGTGGGGTGGCGGCTGAAATTGCAGTTAAGTTAGATATCAGGTCTTGATTTGCTGACGTAGGGTCTTTAGCATGAGTGACCCCATCTTTGGGCCTGGGGTTCTCTTTGTAACAGCGCCCACCGTGCCACGCTTTGCTTCACTCCCGACACCACAGGTGCAGCAGAGCAGGTGGACCGCCAGACGGGGCAGGGAGGGGAGTGGGGCTTCGGCTGTTCTCACGGGATTTGGGGAGCGAGAACGTCCGCGACAGACCAGCTGAAACTGGCTGGTTCTGATATGGAGGAAAAGTTACCCACACTTTACCCCAAATCTCATTATGCTCTCATTACCATGACATTAGCACTGCACTTCTGACCCCGCCCCCGTGCAGGGGACGACTGCCGTGACAGTTCCCATGAGAACCAGATACAGCCAAAAATTCCCCGCCTGGTGACAGGGTGGAGTAAGGCAGAACTCCGACCAGACTCTGCCTGTTCTCTTTGAAACCTATTCCCACTTAGTGAATATTGGTCTCCTTTTGCATAAAAAAAGCTCCTATTGTCTCCTTGGGGCAGCTCCCTCTGGGTCTGCCCTTGCTCAATACAGGAATGTGTACTTGCTCCTTTCTTTAAACTCTTATTTCCCAATAAACTCCTAAACTCAACCGCTTTTTATCCCATTCTTGAATTCTTTCTCTCGACAAGGTCAAGAACTCATCTCTGGTAACAGCTTTTCCACACATTAGGCAATTCTACAACACCAGCTGGGTGTCCCACAGTTTAAGTCAATTCTGACACTCTCCACCTGGAGATAGTTTCAGATCCCACAGATTAAGGGCTCAGTCCTACAAGACTGCCCCCCCCCTTTGCAGATGCCAATCAAAATTCCAGATTGTCACCTATGCTTCTGACCAACTGGCTATAAATCGGAGGTTTCCTTCCTCAAGGTCAATTACCTTGCTTAGAGTGGCTCACAGAACTGAGAAATATTTACTTCCATTTATCAGTTAAAAAAGATATTATAAAAAAGAAAGAAAGAAAGAAAGAGTTAGTGTTTAAGTATGCCATGATTATGTGTTTATCAGTTTTCCTGTGTATTTCCAACAGTTTTTGCTTTTTATAGTTTGACACTGAATTATTTAACACATAAAAATTTATGACTATTATATTTTCATTGTGGATTGTAACTTTTGTAAATATAGGTGACATTTGTGTCTTGTTGAACGCTCTTTGCTTGGAATAAAACCTTTCCAGAATTAAAAAAAAAAAGATATTATGAAGGAGTCAGATGAATAGCCAAATAAAGAAGTATACAGGCTAGGTCCAGAAGGGTCCCAAGGACAGGAGCTTCTGTTCCAAAGACACTGGGGTGCACTGCCTTCCCAATCTGTGAATGCATTCACCAAATCTCATCAAACTTTGTTAAGTGTTTATGGAGCTTATTCTCCAGCTCTCTCGCCTACCCGGAGGTTGGTGGGTAGGGCTGAAATTTCCAGCCCTCTGATCACTAGGTCTTTCTGGTGACCAGCTCCATCCTAGGGCTATCTTGGGACCAGCCTACATCGCCTCATTTGCATAAACGCTGGTATGCTCAAGACTGGGCTCCTTAGGAATGACAAAGGACACTCCTAACACTCAGGAAATACCAAGGGTTTTAGGAGCTCTGTGCCAGGAACCATGTACAAAAACCAAATATATTTCTTATTATACCACATCCTTTAGGTTCCCTAGTTGTTAACTCTTTATCACATTTGGTTTATCATTCTTTTTCTTGTCCCTACTTTATACATACATTATCTGCATGCATGAGAGTGTGTGTACAATGAAAACTTTTTCTGAATCATGGGTGAATGTGTTGCAAATGTGATGACACTTTGTCTAAATACTTCAGTATGTATTGCCTAAAAATTAGCATATCCACCACAATACAGTTATCAAAATACAATGATCCAAATCAAAATATTAAGCTTGGTGTAATATCAGGTAATCTACAGACCTTATAAAATTTCACTAATTGTCCCAATAACATCTTCTATAGGAAAAGAAAACCACAGATTATGAATTATGTTCGTTGTCAGCCTTTTTCTTGAGTGCTGCATTCCCCTCTGTCTTGTCAGTGGGTTTCAACCCCAGCAAGTTCACTAAGGATTCAATGTAACCAAAAAAATGGCAGTAGAACATTCTTGGGGTGAAAGGGTTTATACCCAACTTTATTCCCACAGTGGCAGGTCAGTCACTAGAATCCTGTCCACTCAGAGCGAGTCTGCAGGCAGCAAGCCAGTCTCTGCCTCTGGGCCCCTCTGCCCGCACAGCCACCTCAGTCTCTGTCCTTGGTGCTGCCACCACTCATCTCTGCTCTCCTGCAGCGGTGCAACCATGCCACTGTGCTACCGTGTCACACAGAGCACTGAGCGGAGTTCTTTATATAGAGTCAATAGAAACGTATTGGCCACATGTGTAGTGAGTAAGCTGACCAGGGCCAGGTGAGAATCCTGGCCATAGGAATCTTCAGTTTATCCACACTCCATCCCTCCAGGATTCTCGCCTCTCAGTCTATGTGCCCTCAATCTTCTGCAATGGTCCCTGTGCAAGGAAGCTCAAACATTGCAACCAAATGCCATAGTAACATAATAACAGAGGCTATGACAATATACAATTAACAAAAATTATTACAAATTATATTAACTCTCAAGCCTGAGGAGATCCATTGCCACCAAGTGGTCATCCTGGCTGTATTCAAAACAGTTCTACACAAAGAGTTAACCAAAAGGGCCATGGGTGGGCCTTACAATACCCACCTTCTCCAGCCTCTCCAGCACAAAGTCTTGCAGACACACAGGCCGATCTTGCTGCTTTGTCTCTAGCTTCTGCTGCATCCTCAGCAGCCAGAACTGCTGCTCCGTTTTCAATTGTTGCCACAGCTCCAGTAAGAGTCTATTTGACTTTCCATCCAGTTTCTTTCTGTCTGCTCCTGCCTTTATCAAATCAACCCACATCGGGGTCCTTGTGACCTTCACGGAACCCTTTAAATTCTTCCTTCGAGGAACAGACTGTATATCCTTTTGTGCTTTCATTGCTTGAGTCTGAGGATAGGAGCAGAGCTTGGAGTGCTCCACGACCTGGGAGGGGGCTGCACCTCTCCGGGAAGAACCCGCGGTTGCCAAGTCTTTATTTTCCTGTGGGCTCTCCACCAACTTTCAACCAAGGGGCTGATGCCTCCGGCACCGCAGGGCCTCCACCCCCACCTGTTCTTCAAACCTCAGCTCCTCCATTTCTGGGGCTGACGGCTCCAGTACCTCCTTCACCTGCCCCACGACATCTGGCAGCCTGCGCTCTCCTGCTGCTTCCTCTAGAGCTACCATGACATCCTTTACCATTTCCACAGCACCTTGTAGTGACGCCATTTCAGTTACCAACAAATTTTTTACCTCCTCAACGTCACCTCGCAGCTCATGTTCTCGTGATGCCTCTTCTCATGCTTCCTGCAGGAGGGTGTCTTTTTCCCTTGCGGCCTTTCTCAGTACTGTGTGAAAAAAACTCCCCCACATTCCTGCCACCTCTGGGGACTCCTTCTCTAAGGAACTCCCTATTCTGCTGAGGGCCAACTTTACAGCCTCAGGTGTTGCCTCCACCCCTTCCAGTCTTTGGGGTGGGGCCCAGTCCTCCAGGAGGCAAGCCACGTGGGACCACACATTCACTGAGGGACACTTCAAGGTCTTCCCATCCATAGGGGCGGCCCGCAGAAACACCCTTCCCAGTAAGGCAGCATTTCTTTTCCTTGGTCAACAATGAATCCTGCCAAAACCACCAACTGTCTTGCCAGTGGGTTTCAGCCCCGGGCAAGTTCACTGTGGATTCAATAAGACTGAAAAATGACAATGGAACATTCTTGGGGTGAAAGGGTTTACACCCAATTTTATTCCCATGGTGGCAGGTCAATCAATAGAATCCCATCCACTCAGAGCGAGTCTGCACGCAGCAAGCCTGTCTCTGCCTCTGGACCTCCCTGCCCCTGCAGCTATCTCAGGCTCTGTCCTTGGGGCTGCCACCACTCAAGTCTCTGCTCTCTTATAACCGTACCACTGTGCTACCATGTCACCCAGAGCACTGGGTGGAGCTCTTTATATAGGGTCAGTAGCAACATACTGCCCACATGTGTGTAGTGAGCAAGCCAACCAGGGCCAGGTGAGAATCCTGGCAATAGGAACCTTCACTTTATCCACACCCTCCATGAGGCTATATAACATTTTGCATTCCCATCAGCAGTGTATTACAGCAGTGGGTCTATTCTCATCCACACCCAATGTCAAAGAATAGGTCCAGGTTACTTAACAATGAACTCAGTCTCTTGGAATTTAGTCTTTTATGCCCTGAGTGGTCTGATTTGGGGCAGGTGTTCTTTCTGCACCAGTTACTGTTGTCAGGGGAAACTGGTGCTGATTGGCTTAGTCTGGGTCACATACTACTCCCAAGGAGCCCCTGGGTGGATTTGGGTTCACGTGAAGCAAGTGGGCTCAGAGTGAGCAAGGCATGGGTCCTCAAAGCAAAATCCAGGGGTATTATTTCTATAGAGCAGAGCTGGGTGAAAACAACAGCAACATTAACAAATATCCAATACACTCACCCCTTAATGGATGCCCAATACACAGATATACACCAAAACAACAAATGCCTATTGCGCTCTGCAAAACACAGACAGATCTATCCAAACTAGAGTGTAGGTAGACTCCACCTCAGTTTTTCATTTTCATGAAGTACTTCATTCCATGCAGTAAATATTTTAATCTCCCTTCTTTTTTTCATAGCACCACTCTAAGATATTTTGTTCCTATCTGCTGCCTCTGTTTTATTTTGTTTTGTTTTTCAATCTAATTAATTCTTACAACAGCTCTAGAGAGCAGCAGGAGATTGCATATTTATTCTACTTTTGAAAAGTATGTACTAAAAAATAAAAGTATGTACTTGAAAGAATTTCATTAAATGCTGCTCATGTAAATAAACACAAACCCAGTTTTTCTCTTTTTTCCCCCAAACCGTAAGTCTTCTGAAATTTTGATCTTTCTAAAAGAACTTAGGTGCTATTTTCCTCTAAGTTTCTCAAAAAAAAAAAAAATCTCAGGAGCTGTCATTGTGAGAATGTTTATTTTCCTGCCTTTTCAAATGACAGAGTTTCATCTTTCACAGAAGCTGCAGTGCTCGGGGCATAGGGTAATGACTTGTTACTGTTCCACATTTCTTCTCAAGCTCAGTTTTCTTCTGACTGTAAAGCTTCTAAATGATCAGTTACCATCTTCACAGATCTTAGGCCCGTCATGTTCTCCTGCTGCTGGCACTGTCTCTGGGGGCAGTTTCTTTAAGCCCAGGAGCGTTAGCCTCCCAGATGTTTCTGTGCCAGGACAAACTGATCTCTTGTTTTAAGATCCAAAGAGTATTCGGGAAAGTATTATCTGAACCCAAGTGCTTAGCATACTTTGAAATACACACACTTTACTCCCCTTGTCATCGAACCTCAAGAAGTCCTATCATTCCTTGATGTAAGAATGTATTCTTTTTTTATTTTCCATTATTAACTTTTTATTTGCCACTCAATGCAGACCAGAAATGCCTTAAAAAAAAAAGGACCCAATTGAAATCAGCCACTCTCCATTCTTAATCAACAATTAGACAAATAATTAACAAAGGAAGTTCACAGATGGCCTGCCTGCTTCTTTCTCTCCATGTGGGTTTAAAGTGGAAAGTGATTTATGGAGGTGTTGAAGGATGTGGGGAAGAGAAATTGGAGGCAGGATACCTGGGTTCTAACCTAGCTCTGTGATGACAGCCAAATAACCTATACTCCCTGAGTGTTAGACCAGGACGTCCAAAGAAATTCCTCAGAATTTAATACAAAAGCCATGCTTCTCCCAAAGGAGATAGGGAGTCTTCCTGAGAGAACCACCATGACTTTGTAGTCTCACTTTCCAGAGAGAAGTCATCTGTATAAATTCCCTAATAAATGAATTAAGTTTCTGTCCTTCCAGATGGATTTTTCTATTTTATTTGAGTGGGGAAGGGATGAAGGCATATTCCCACTGAACAAACTTTCTTCCCCCAATATAAAACAAACCTGAGACCATTTCTTTAATGCAGAAAATAAGTCTTAGAAGGAGGGAAGGCAGATGAATTACTCCTTTAAAAAACACTGATCTGACTTTGAATTGAAGGGCATGAGAACATCATTCGAGATCTTGAGGGAAGCTGGCTACTTTTCCAGGAAGTTTCTTAACCCAAAGTAAACAGCAATTATTTTTTCAAAACCCATTTTTTGCCTACATTCTGTGTCTGTAAATGGATTAAAATGTGGGAGAATCTCAAATTCAAAAAGAAACAGGATAGGACAAAATAGTTCCTGAAATCTCTTTTAAAAAACAAGCAGTCAAATGATACCAATATAAAAAATAAATAAATACCTAGCCCATAAAACTAGGAAGCACAGAAAGGATGCATGTCCTTGGACATTCTTTCCAAAACCATAAAGAGATATTTAGGAGAAGTCAGTAACCATCCCAAACTGCTACCACCTCACATTTCCCCTTCTGGGGATAAAACATCTTTATTGATTTGTAGACCCTTAGAATATCATTTGAACTTTTGTTTAAGATAAAGAATCTGTGTTCCTTTAATCTGTTCTAAAAGCATCCTATTTCTGAACCTTGTGATCACTATCAGTGTAATTCAATTTTGACAGGCTTCCTTATATCTATGAAGCACTGTGCTAACTGCTATGGAGGACACAACGACGATACGTGTCTGGCTTCTACAAGTTAATAATATGTAATGAGACATGAGAGGATTAAAAATGGTGGAGTGAGAGAAAAAAACAAAAAACAAAAAAACAAATGGTCAAAATCAATTTCTAGAATTCCAACTGGCAGCTCTGAATATTCTCAGGACAAACCAGAGGAATTGTTTTGATGTAGGGTGTCCGTGTCTGAAGTCTTTGCCTTCAGGTTTTCTAATTTAAAAATATTCTACAATGTCTGTTTATTATTTTGTAAGGCAAACAGTCTCTCCAATTTTCTCTGTTACTGTCGCTTAGTCCAGAGACTACACTTAACTGACCACGTATCCTTCCAAAAATAAAAGTAAAATAATTTAACCACCAGGAAATGTCTTCGGAAGGTTTCTTATTAGAGAATGTTTATTCATTTATTTAAATGTTTAGTAAGAGCATCTGGGCATGCAGTAATGAACCAAAACAAAGGCTCTGATCTCATGAAGCTGGATTCTAATGAGAAGAAACCTATAATAAGCAAATAAATATATAAAGCATGCTGAAGATAAGTGCTACAAAGAAAAATGAAGCATCACAAGGATGCAACGAGCAAGTGGGGAGCATGTGGTCCATTTAAGTGGGGTGGTCCAGACCTCTCTGATAAGGTGAGAGTTGAGCTGAGACCTGAATAAAGTAGGGAAGTGAAACATGAGGTTATCTAGAGCAGGAGTTTGCAAACTTTTTCTGTATGGGCCCAGACAGTAAATATTTTTGACTTTGTAGGCCATATAGTCTGTGTTGCAACTTTTCAACTTTGCCCTTGGGGCAAGAAAGCAGCCCTAAACAGCATAAATGAATGGGTGAAGCTGTGTTCCACTAATTCCTTATTTACATACAATGAAATTTGAATTTCATATGCTTTTCATGTGTCACAAAATGTTATTTTTCTTTTGATCTTTTTTCTTACCATTTTTAAATGCAAAATTCATTCTTAGAGGCTGTACAAAAATAGGCTTCGGGCTATGTTTGCTGACCACCAATCTCTGACCCATGACCTCAAACACATTCCAGGAGAGAGAACAATTAGACCCTGAAGCAGGAGCATGAATGACTCAGTGATGGAAAGCAAAGGAAAGGTCCACCCAGAGGCACCCACTGGCAGTCATAACGGGGGAAGAGCCCTCTACTGTCATTCCAAATAATTTTTACTTGGTTGTGTCAAGCTTCTAACTTTAAATATCCTCAGGACCAAAATTTGTTCTATAATGGATTCCTTTTAGAAGACACACACCACATTTCTGAGGGGTGGATGGATCTGAAGAAATTTCTTAGAGGAAGTAGGCTTTGAACTGGTTTACCTTTGAAAAATGGACAAGGTTCTAACGGACAGGCCTGGATGAGGAGGGAGAAAACTATTCTAGTTAGAGAAATAACATGAATACAAGCCTGAAAGTGGGAGATAGCCCACTAGGGATTTTGGGCCTTGCGATCTCACTCCAGGTACTGGGGGAACTGGTGTGGGTAGCACATCCTTAGACCTTGAAACGCAAGCCCCTGAACAGTGACTCTCAAGTTCTATCCTGCTTCAGAATCACCAGGAAGGCTTGTTAAGACCAGTTTCTAGACCCCACCCCTAGGGTCTGGATTCAGTGGGACAGAGGGGCCTGAGAATGTGGATTTCTAGTAAATTCCAGGGGATGTTCATGATGTCAGTCCTAGGACCCCCCTTGGAAAACCACTGCGCTACAGAGCTGTCTGCTCCAGAGGAAGGGAGGGGTCTAGCCTCCTGCTGCCTGACCTTCAGAATGGGGTGGTACCTGAGACTGGCTGTAAAATAACACAGTGCCAGGCCCATTGCACTTTCTCACATGGCTTCTCTTCCTCTCCTGCGACTATCCAGAGGGACTTAAAATTTGTAAACGTGGTTCGTGTGGTGTTTCTGCTTCCAGGTGTTAAAAAAGTCTTAACATACAGCACACCACGCATTCAGCGCCTCCTTGGGCATCACCAAAGAGAAACAAAGGAAACCGGTGACATTCTGGAATTGACTCACACGGCAGGCTTGTGTATCTTTCTTACAAATTAAGGGCCATGATTAAACTTAAATTCTCCAGCAGCGAAGAATATCATAATTTACACATATTACTGACTCTTGTCATAACCACTCTTTCAGAGTGACAGTGAGGCAGAACTGAGCAGCACGTGTTTCTTTGAAATCATTCGCTTCCACCAAATTTCCGTTGAGTTGCCAAAAATCTCAAGAGGAAGGCAACTGGAAAATCAATATGTTCCAAAAGAAGTATGCTTTATAAAACCAAGAGTATGGAAAATAACAATTCTCCTTTGTGTTCCAAAATTAAACAGTGACAGTGAGATGAAACACCAACGCACATACACACACACCTGCACAATACTTGGAAATGGCACTCCAAAAATATTCAAGTTAATATTGAATATTGGTTCTAGACTAAAATCTAATTAAGAACAGAGAGCAAAAACTCGAAGTTTGCATGCTCAGAATAGCCTCTGTCTGATGAGCTTGCTGCTGACCTGTCCATTCTAAGGGATAAGAACCCTGTCCCCTCACAGAACCCAAGAACGGACTAATAGTTACCAAAGGGAAAGGGACTGGGGAAAATGGGCGGGAAGGGAGGGAGAAGAGGGAAAAAGGGGCATTACGATTAGCAGATGTAATGTTGGGGGGGGCACCGGGAGGGCAGTACAACTCAGAGAAGACAAGTAGTGATTCTGTAACATCTCACTACGCTGATGGACAGTGACTGTAATGGGGTTGGTGGGGGGGACCTGATGAAGGGGTAGTTTAATAATCGTAATATTGCACATGTAATTGTAAATTAATGATAATAAAATAAATTATATTTAAAAAAAAAAAAGAAGAACCCTGTCCCCGTCTACAGATTCTGTGGCCCGATGGCTGAGGTTTGTATCTCATGCCCTGTTCCCAGACCCCCAGGTGCGGCTCATTCGGCACTTAATCTAAGGGTGAACTATCTCAGTGGGCTAGCCCCCTCTGGTGTGGCCTGGCGAGACTGAGTCACCTCGCTATGTGAGCTAAGTATTGGCTCTCGGTGGGCCACAGGCAAGGTGAGGGTCTGGAGAAGCCCAGTGGTAAAGAGAGGGTGGGGTGGGCAGACTCACAAGAAAGAAGCAGAGAAGCCACGAGTGAGACCATGTGGCCACAAAGGGAGAAAGGAGCAACTTTGTTCTGGATGATTCTGTACTCCCCGTACACATGTATCCTTCGAGCCAGCTCCCTTTTCCTTGAAATAATGGCCTCACGTAGGTTTCTTTAAAGGGACCTAATACAAACAGCAGCTGTGTTACTAATTACTACCATTGTTTCTAACTAGAAAAGCAAAACCACTGTTATTTTAAAACATCCCAGCTTATACGGATCTAGGTTTTGTGAGGCCTGAAGCTTACACAGATTGGGTGGCCATCTTTAAGAAAAAGAATGCCAAATTACCCAGGGAAAGTAAGTGTAGGAGCCCAGACAGGGCCCGGGCAGGTGAGGGGCCTTCCAGCCTGAGCCTTATAAACTTTGTGTGAAAGGAGAGCATGTCCTGAGAGGCAATGTGACCTTAGACACTTCTTTCTCCAACAGTAACCATGTTTAATTTAAATAATGCCCCCTAGAAAATCACAGATACTATCCTCATGCTTTACTTCAGTGTTTTTAAGCCATAGCTAATGAACATTCATGGGCATGACCAGCAGTGTTAAAAAGATGAAATGAAATGAACTAGAGAAGAAGACATCAGGCCGTATCACATGGTATAAGGATATTATTCTGTGGGACTTTGTTTCAGTTTTATAAATACATATATGCCAGCGAGCTTCAAACTCTTTAGCCTCAGGATTATTTCCTATCTTTAAAATTTAGAGAGGACCCCCCACCTCAGAAAACATTTTTGTTTATGTGGGATGTATCTGTTCATATTTGCTGCATTCAAAATTAAATCTGAGAATGTTTAAATGTATGTACTTATTAATTTTTGCATCAATAACTGTTGTGTCCACTCCAGGGAGGCAGGAGGAACCCAACAATTGGCCCAATGAGCACCAAGGATCTTTCTTCTCCTGCTTTAGCTCCTAACTGGCGCGGGTGCCCGTGGCCCAGCATGCGTTTGGAGCTGCCGTCTGCTGGGAGCCTGCCCTTGAGGGGAGCTGCTTTGTGCTGCTCTCTCTGTGTCCTCCCAGGCCTCCGTCAGAGATGCAAGCAGCCTAAGTTGGATGTTTCTATACCTGCTGCTTAGGGCCTGGAGAACGGGAATCGGGCTCTCTTCAGAGTAGTCTGGGTTATATGTGTCAGCCTTTGCCAGATGCTATCATGTTGAGGGAGGCGCCCCTCTCATTCCCCTTAGGAAAGCCCCTGGGGATCAACAGAGCAAATAGCAATGGGAGTTGGAACACTTCACGGAGAGCATTGCCACGATCACACGTGCTGGAGCTGCTGCTCTTCAGTCCTTCCCCAGGACATCCCTGAGCACGGATGGGACACCAAGGTCAACACAATCAGCTGGACTTTGGGCAGACAGTTCAGCACTGGGCCCTGGCCAACAACTGGCCCGGCTGCACATTTTTACAGGTACTGGGGCCCTTCACTGCCAGTGGTCTCTGCCATCAGGTCCAGCCGGTGGCAACCACTCTTTATCTAAGGCGGTGTTCCTGTGGGTAAAGAACTCTGGGATTTGAACGCCTCACAGATACCCAAAATATAAACTACGGTCACCACATATCTCTACACACACTCAGGCCACAACACGAGAGCTCACCAACACACTTCTTGTCTTCTTTGCACTTCTAAACACTATAGATAGTGAACAAGGCACACGTTTCACTTTGCAAGATACTTGGCTCTTGACCAAGGCATCCGACAGAACTTCCTAGCTGGCCTCAGGCCACCCCAGCAACTTACCTGTTACAGGCTCAAATTCAGTGAAATGAATGAAACACGGCCCATTTCAGTCAGCAGTCAAATAGCAGGGGTGAATTTGAAGAATAAGTCTGACTCCCTGTTTGATATTTGAGCACTGACATCTTTCAGCCTCTGCTTCTTGCCTTCCCGCTTGTCCTGCACCCGGGCAGGAGGTAAGAAAGCTCGTGAGGTTCATCCCTCGGTGCCAACAAACACTTCAGACCACACCGGATCTGGTCCTACAAGGGAATCCTCTGCCCCACCCCACCCCTAATCGCCGTGAAACTCCAAGCCAGCCACTTCTCCCTGCTTTCTCAAGACATTTAGGGACCTTCTTGGGAACCTGCCCTGCTCTTCCCAGAAAATTATACTTCCCAGAAGTAATACATTTCTTCATACCCTGTTGGGACATATGTGCTGTATCAGTCTCAACGGCTGAGACAAATTTTGGGTATAGGGTCAATATACCTCTATGGGTGACCACAATGACAATGACAAACCCATGATATGTTAAGTGAAAAAAAGAATTTTTTTTCAAATAAAACGTAACTTTTTTTCAAAATAGGAAGGCATTTAGTGAGAAGGATGGCATTTTTTTTTACACCTTTTGAAAATTTCTTTAATGCATGCCTAGCTTAATCCTCGTATCTACCTCTTAATTCGGTCTGTTGCAATGTGTTTTTCTGGTGAAAGTGTTCGAAGAAAATTCATCCTCACTGTCATGTAGTTAGAAAGAGGAAGAATATTTTAATAGCATCTTTAGATAACTGTGGCTATTTTTTATACTACCCCCAAACTTGGTAAGTGGTAGTTTCCTAAGTTGTAATGTGGAATCTGAAACTCTATCGATGAACTTTCCATCCTCTGCAACATTAAAATCCATCTTGCACTTTGAATGGATCTTCCAGCCATGCATGGGTTTTTAATATCAGGCACTGGTCCCTTGGAAAATATTGATTAACAGAGTTATGCAAATCTTATAAAACATTTCATTATGTAATGTTTTTAAAAACCACCTTTGTTAACATGAGTATAGATCTTATCAGAAAAGCAAGTACTGGGAAACTGTTGAGCTCATGGTGGTAGATACAAGTTTTCCAAAACTCTAATTTTTGGTTGAAAGACCAAATTTTATCATGGGCAACAAATGCCATCAATTGTTGTCCTTAAAGTGACAGGCTCTCTCCATTCATTCTCCAGGAAATGCCTGCCAAATTCTCAAGGGCGAGTAAATAATAGTTTGTCTGTTAGGTGTTCTTTCAGAAAGTAAAAACGATGCTCCATGAAAAATACAGCTATCCCAGTTTGCAACGGTTTCAAACGGTAGTTCAAGTGCTTTTCTTGGACAACCACTGTACTTCGTATGTAGCAAAAATGCTTTATGTGTACTTATTTCATACACAGGATATTAAAAAGACATGCGTGCAAGACTCAAGGTTTAATAAAAATTAATTACTTTTTACTGATTCACCAAAACCATTCTTAGGTGATACTAGATTTTTAAAACATTGCCAGGGCCTAAAGATGAAGAATGCAATGGCTGCTCCCACAGTTCAGTGCCACACCCTGAACCGGAGCGGAGCCACCAAACGATGGACCGCCACTGCTTTCCACCGTCAGTCAACACAGGGAAAAATGGCAAACGTCTGATGTTCAGAGGCAGGTGATATGAGGTTGGGAGGTGAAACCGCCTTTTAGGCAAGAAAAAGCAGGATGCCAGGAACCTGAAGTCGAGTTCTAGCCTAGCCCCTGTGCTGTCCAGCACAGGGACTTATATGTACTAGGGGATCAATAAATATATTTTAGATTAAAAAATTATGTATTTTTAGGTGATGAATTGTGTGATCTTGGGACATCACTTAGCCTCCCTGGGACTCAGCTGACTATAAACCAAGCAAACTAGATGGTCCTTAAGGCTCCCAAAAGATGATTCCATGTTGTTTTGCTAACATAAAAATTCTCCTATTAGCCAGGCCTCTTGTCACTCATCTTATTGCTCCACTAGCTTAGCAAGAGCGATTTTGTTCCCTTCCCAATTCAAGAAAACATCGAGTTTTGTGTCTTTTCCCCAGCTTTCCTAGAAACAGAAAATCATATGTAGGTATACTGTCTCCTCCATTTGGAAATGCACATGTACAAATGGGTGCAGGTGGACAAACACTAAGAACACTCCCTTATAAATGTGCATTTCTACAGGAGAGCAGAGTACATGGGTAATCTGATGTGCCAATAAGCCTGTGGAGAAGAATATCACTTTCTGTTATTTTTAAACTGGTGCACAAGGTTGGCAACGTCCATTAAAACCCTTACAAAAGACCCCAGTTTGTTTGGAGCGAGGGGAAGAGCATGAATCCAAATCAGATGAAAAATCAAGAGGTGGACAACTGAAGAGAGAAAGCATCTGTACTGGGCTGAGTAGTGTTTCCACCCGCCCTCAAATTCATGACCATCCATAAACCTCAGAATGTGACCTTATTTGGAAACAGGGTCTTTGCTGCTGTAATCAAGTTAAGATGAGGTACTAGTGGATATGGGTGGGCCCTGAATTCCATGATGGGTGCCCTTACAAGGAGAGGGAGAGTTGGAGACAGAGATACAGAGACACAGAGAGAAGGTCATGTGACTTTGGAGGCAGAGGCTGGAGCCGTGCAGCTGCAATCAGGAATGCCAAGGGTTGCCAGAACCACAGAAGCCAGAGGTAAGGTGGACTCTCCCCTGCAGGTTCCAGAGGGAGGATGGCCCTGCCAACACTTCAAGTTCAAACTTCTGGCCTCCAGAACTGGGAGGCAATAAATTCTTGTTCCAAGCCACTCAGTTGGTGGTACTTTGTCATAGAAGTCCTAGGAAACTAATTCATACAGCATCTTAAGAAGCTTCCATTTGAGAAAAGTCAATGTCACTGATTATGAATAGCTTTGACATGTCTAGGCCTGAGCGTGTGTGTTCCCTGGAAACAATGAACTGTGACTGTGACCCATTCACTAAAGAAATCACTTTTTAAAAGGTAATGGTGATAACCTAGGTAATTTAAGACAGGAGGCCTTATAAGGTGAAACCTGTGTTTTTCTGACCCAGACTACTGGCTCCAAATCCCTGAAGAGACCCATTCCCCCAATTTTAGGAGACCTTGGTGGTGCCTCCCTAAGTGCACCGCAGAGCTTGCCCTCACTGTACTTCCAGCCCTGCCCCAGAGCACTCACAGCCGCTCACAAACAAAAAGACGCATTTCGGAGCCGTACCAAAAACACCCCAGAGGAGACTTCTCCGATGGTCAGCGGGATCTGCGTCTCCTGAAACTCTCCAGAGGACTCTGAGGATGAACCAGGTGTTTGAGGGAGGGGAAATCTCAGCCAGGCTCAGAACTATGATTCAAGATATTTATTTTTTGCCTTACACCTGCTACATTCATATGGGGTTAAAATGCAAAGACTCCAAGGGAAGTTCCCACAGTGTCATACCCTGTAACCTTGAGGATCTAGGGAAGAGAAGTTGAAAATGAGGAACTAATCAGTTAAAGGCTGAAGGCAAGGAAGGTAAAAGCAGGAATGAGATTCCATTTATAGGAAATGTCCAGAACAGGCAAATCCAGACAGATGCAAAGCAGACCGCAGTTGCCAGGGGCTGGGGAGCACAGGAAATGGGGGTAAGTACTTAGTGGGCATGGGGGCTCCCTATGGGAAGATGAAAAGTTCTGGAATATCCGGTAAGTGACTGGGTAAATAAACTGAAGTATATCCAGACAATGGAACATTACTCAGTGCTAACAAGAAATGAACTATCAAGTCATGGAAAGACATGGAGGAAACATGAATGTGTAGTACTAAGTGAGAGAAGCCAATCTGAAAAGGTACATACTTTGTAATTCCGACTATATGACATTCTGGAAAGGGCAAAACTATGGAGAGGGTAGAAAGGTTGCCAGGCGCTGGGGAGGAGGGAGAAATGACGAGGTGGAGCCCAGAGGATTTTTTAAGGCATTGAAACTGCTCCATACAACACTATAATGGTGGATACACGTCATTATAAATGTGTCCAAACCCATAGAACGTACCCCACCAAGAATGAACCCTAATGCAAACGATGGTCTGAGATGACTCTAATACCTTGGCAGTCTCAGTAAACAAACTGAAACCTAAGGCAGAGTAAGTGCACTCAAATCCCAGAAAAATGAGAATCAGGAACCAGCAGCTACCTAGGCCATCCCAAACAGGGCACACGCTCAAGCCATAGCCACTCAAATACGTCTTTGCTTGGTTCTTTTCTAGAAAACCCTTCTGCAGCTCCTGTCAGGGAAGTGCCCCTAACCACTTTATATTTGGTACTGCCTGATTCAAATTGATGTTTGGTCAGATAAACTCTTCAAGTGTTTAATGTGCCTCAGGTTATCTTGTAACAGCCGCCGTGTGTGCTGATGCACACGTCACAGCTGGGAAGCGCAGCCCTAGTACGTCCCCAGCTCTAGTACGTCCCCAGCTCTAGTACGTCCCCAGCCCTAGTACGTCCCCAGCCCTAGTACGTCCCCAGCTCCAGGACGCTGTGATGAAAGTGACCAGACATTTCAACAGAAGAGTAGGAGGAGTTCGGGTTGTTGACCAGGCTGTCAGTCAGACTGGACTGAATCTGCAAACACTTTCTCTGCCAGGCCACTGAGAGGTGGCACTTTATTTATGTAGTTTTTGAACCTTGTTTTCACTCTACAATGAGTTTTAGAGGTATTTCCCTGTGAGCACATTCTTAATGACTGCATTACAGTCTTACAGAAGCAGTTTTACCGTAAGAAAACACGAATTTGTTCCAGTGCAACTGATACATTAGGGAGCTAGCCTCGCATAATGGAAATCTCACATTTGCTTACACATAACTTTCTCTGCAAGGAATGTTGTGACACACAGAAACCGCTCCCTTCTGAGTCGAGCCACAGAAGGAGTCCAGCAGTCACACACACAGGCGCACCTCAAACATCCTCCAGGGACCTCAACTCACTGCTGTTATGAGCCACACCTTGGAAGATGTGTCACTTTTAAAGAAGCAATTACACTCTGGGAAGAAGAGATCCACCCAATCTGCTTTTTCACTTTTGCGAACTAAATGCCTGAGCCTCTTTTTCTGGATAGCACATTCCAAAGCACTAGCACAGAAAAATCACAAGTAGTTGAGACATTTAAAAAGACATTAAAACTTCTCAGATTCAAGAGAATCGCATTTCCTTCTGACATTAAGAGGTTCTGAGCACGTCTGTGGGAGGATCTGATTAACACAACCAGAAAAAAAGAATGACAAAACTCTGTTGCCGGGAGGTGGCGCCCGTGAGCAGCCGGGAGCCTGGAAACCCAGAGCAGCTTCTGGAAAAGCGAGGCCGAGGAGACGAGCGGAGTGAGATCCTCCAGCGATGCTGGCAGCCCAGAGACGGGGGTAGGGCGAGAGGAGGGGGATCTCAGTGGCCTTTCAGCAAGCCAGGAAACTGAAGAGCGACTCCTTCATTTCGCTCTCACTCCCCAACCTAGACTAGTGGTTCTTAAACTCCTCGGGGTGCATAAGAATCCCCCAAGATGCGTTGAAAATGTAAATGTAATGATGGATCCCAACTCAAGATTCGGACTTACTAAGTCTGAAAGCATCCCCGGGGATCCTGATGCAGGTGTGGTCCTTAGGTTTCAGCCATAATTGTTTTTAGAAGAAACCACATTTTACAACTTTAGGTTTGCGCACATTAAAACTAAAGCTTAACTTAAGAGCACATGACATCTCAGTTTACAAAGGGCTTGCACATCAAAGGTCTTGTTTAAGACTCAGAATTACCCTTGCAGAGGTGGAAACTGGGGAGCTGAGCCAGCCCACAGCTAGAGCCTTGTTTCCAAATCCCACTCCCTTTCCTTCTCCCCTGGCAGCGTCTCCAGGGCCCCAGGTCAAAGCAAGACCAGGCAGAGATTGCCTTAGTGTTTCTCCAAGTCTGAGCATCACGTCATTGGCAACTTGTTAAAAGTGCAATCTTGGGGGGTCCCACCCCTGATATGTGGATCGGGAGACTCTGGAATGGGGCTCAGCAATCTGTTTTTTGAGGCCACTTCAGGCGATGCTGAAGCTTGAGAACCGCTGGGTCACGTGAGCCAGACCCTAAGCCTAACGGCATCCTCAGTGTGCACATCTTGACCGCCGTCAGCACTTGCAGAGATCCCCTACGGCAGAGGGCTTGTCGGGCTGCACTAAGACTGGAACCTTTCTAAACCTTTCCTTCTGGTCCAGTGCCCTGGGGCGTTCCTAGCTTTTCTGCTTCTCTGAATGGCTACACTCTGTCCCTATTACGACCCTTCTTCCCAGAAAGTTTATCTGATATCAGATAAAGGGTACAGAGCCTGTGGGCTCTCCACCCTGCCCTTCCCTCCCTCAGGCCCTGGGGGGAGGCCTGGAAGGCGCAAGGCCTCACCCTCGGGACTAGCAGTCTCTTCCTCGGCCTGCCTGAGTCCTCTGCTGGCTCACACGTACTTCTAGTCGTTGCTGGTTGGCCCTTAAACGCTGAGAATTCCCTGCCCCCAGGTGGAGATGCCTGATACCTTGTCTTTCCTGCACAGCCAGCCCCCAACAGCTCCTTCCTGACAGCTTTCCGGGCACCCACCCCACCCTTTCCGGGAAGAGGGAGCCAGTCCTTCCCCTGGGCTCCTGTGGTGCCTCAGGCGCACCTCGCAGCATTTACCCCACTGTATCTGAAGTCTGTCTACTCTCCTGAAATCCTTCTTATATTCTCAGTAGCTGTTCTTGGATCAAGCAAGGCATCAATAAATGTTTGTCAGATGGAATGTATGTTTGATTTCCTCCTACATTCACCATTGGTGTACCGTGCTCTATGCGCCTGGATTTCTAATGCAAGGGGCAGCGGTGGGGGTGCTCAGCAAACCAGGGGGACCCCGCAGAGGCGAACAGAGCACGTATCATTGCCTCCGCCTCACCACATGCTCCATTCCTTTTATCTTTTGAGGACCAGTACAGTGTCTCTGGACCCTTGCTTTTGCAGGGACCCACGGCAGGCCACCCCCAGGTGTGCCACTTTGGCATGTGGATTGTTTTGATCTGGGAACCACTAAGGCCCCAAAGTCTCAGGAAGAGACTCTGACCTCCTGCCTCCACAGCTGCATAAAAAGAATTTAGATGGAACCGCTCCAGGAGGAGAGCTCTCACCATAGATAAATACATCATAATATGAACTGGAGGTGGTAGACTGGGAGGGAAGTGGCTACATCTGCGGAGATTTCTCTGTGGCCCCCCGTTTCTGTGTAGCCCATCAAGTATTTTGCTTCCCCAACATTTACTCTTCTCATATTCCTGTGAATTATTGCCGTTTTCCTTTGAAGTCGCAGGACCCTATCCACTTTTTCCCTGGTTCAGAATGACATATATACCTCAGTCTCCCTGTCTTCGGAACCCATGTCTATGGCTTCCCCGTATGTACATAATTAAGCTTTGTTTTTTTCCCCCTGTTAACCTGTCTCACGTCACGTTGATTCTTAGGCCAGCCAGAAGAACCTACAGAGGGAGAGGAGGTTTCTTCCTCCCCAGCACTCTCCAAATTAGGCTTCCAAGTCTTGCTAACCACTGAGATAAGCAACCTCAGTCATGTTCTCAGTAAAGAGAACACATGACTGATCATCCAGGTTGGGGCTCTTGACAGTGAAAGGGCAGCATTAGTAATGACACCGGGACACCAGGCAAACCAGATGTGGTCACTGCCTCTGAGCCATCCAGCTGCCTGGGCCTGCTCACACTGAGGAGCCTGAAGGTGGACTGGGGCCAGGAAAGGGGTCCCCTGGTTGAGGCAGACAGTGTTTTTCCATGGGAACTAGTGCCAAGCTTTGAACTGTGGGCAGTCCAGCTCAGAAAAAATATTAATTATCAAAGGTCTTATTTGACCTCCAGCTGCCTCTGTCTCCTCAGTTTTAGCACTTCTCCTCTTTCCCTGAAACAGGGATCGTGGGTTTAGACAGAGTAGGCTGAGGGCTCCCGGAAAAGCAAGGCAAGATAATTACAGTCAGAGCAGTGTAACAACATGCAAGGAAACCCCTTACCAAAACTCCATGTTAAACATTAAGCTCTAGAGTCATTCTTCAGTGAGATCAGTTACTATTCTCCAGATAAAGGAAAGTATCTCAGCAGAGCCCATGTTTTTATTATGCTAATCATTTGTAATCACATGTAGGATTCACTTTAGCATTCTAAAAGGGGCTTAAGGTCTCAATCAAGGACGAACATCATTCTAAGACCACTTTTTAACAAGTCCACACCCCTAAACCCTTTATCACATTCCTGAAAATCCTCAACTGCCTATAAAACCTCTAGACAATGCACAACTACAGGCTCTCTTGTCCCCTCCTGGTGTAAGCCAGTAGCTCTGTCCTCTCACTTTACCTCCAAATAAAAGCCTCTCCCTGGTTCTCCTACCTTGAGCGTTGGCTAAGTTCATTCTTCAACTCTGCAAACAAGAACCCTGGCATCATCCCTAGATGCTCCGGGATCCCAGGAAATTCCCCAACCCAATTACAACCCCTAACCTGTCTAGCTCCTCAGTTAAAAAGCCTTTCACATGCTTTATCTCTTCTGGGCCACATAAATTGGCTTTCTGGGAAGGGGCTTGTAACTCTGGGGAGAGGAAATCCCGGGGCAAAATACCTCTAAAACTGAAATCAGTCAAAGTGAGAAATAAAGTTTAAAGCCCATTTATTGATTACAAAATGCAGTCTGGGGCCATCTCTCTCTCCTACTCAGGCGGAAGCAAAAAATGACCTCCCCCTAACCTCTCAGGTTCAGATAAGTCCTCGGTTGCCCAGGTAATTACCCATTGATGTGGAGATGAACTACTACTCTCCACCCCTGAGGAACGCCTGTTGATATGCAAATGAACTAAAGCCAGGCAGGATATTCTGGAAATATTACAATTTTACCCACAGGGCTGCTTAGAATGTCTGGTTGTCTATACAGAAACAGAGGGCACAGCAGTGTGAATAAAAGGAATTCTGTGAATATAACCATACCCTCTCCCCCACTGGGCAGTCTTTTACATGATTAAACAGAATGCTTACCATTTACTATCTTGCTGTGTCAGATTAGAAGTTTAAGTTATTCCCATGACAAAATGATTCCCCATATTTCAAAAGGGTCCCTTTAAGAAGCAGCTTCTCATGTATATACTTTCCGATGGTTAAATGTATCACAGAGACACCAAAACCTGAAAGTGTTCCAACTTGCAGCTTCTTAAATATAATTAAAGATTAAGATAAAGTAAATCTGCAATTATGATGCTAAAAAAAGTATTTTCAAATGCTTATCTTTAAATGGTCATTTCACCAATAATGTTTTTTACTTTACTAGGCAGGAAACTAAAAGGCCAGATGTCCAGCTCAATATTGAATCCACAGGGAGTTAAGTTACCTGGACACAGCCAGAGGGAGGCAGGCTGGGACTCGGGCTGAGAGTCCCCAGGCCCACAGGGCCTCTTCACCAGGGCTGCCTGACCATTCACTGCCTGGGGACTCTTCTGTCGGTCAGAGCGCAAAGAGCACGTCTCAGCTGATGACGCGCATGTGCTTCCCCAGACTCTGAGACTCAGGGTGGGGGCACACCCTGCCCTCGCAACATCCGGGCCACACGCATCTTTCCTTTCTCAGAATAAAGCTCCTTCCCAGTCAGGGCCTTTCCCCATGTGGTTCCCCTGCCTGGAAAGTCTTGCCCTTACTGGATTATCTGCTGAATCTCTATAGGACACTGAAAGTTCTATATACACTTTTAAAGATCATTTGTTTGGTTATGACTCTCTTTAGCACTTGGTAGTACCAGGCGCCTAACAAGTACCCTTGACATGACCCAGCCTTTGCTTGTTTTTCCCTGTCAGGCAGCACTGGAACTTCTACAAGTGACTCCCAAAGGGGGAAAGCTTCCAGCACCACCGTGCTATTTTGGATTTCTCCAGAGTTTTGTTACCTTTGAGCCACCATGAGATTAAAAGCCAAGAGAATACGTTACTAAGCCAATATGAACATTCTAAATAATTGTTTACAAACAAAAAATAAGTAAAATTTCTGTAAGATACTGAATTTCTAAGCAGTACTCATTTATCATTTGTACAGTGTATTGTATAGAACATTCACTGTTTAAAAATTCAATATTAGAATTAACCAAAACATCCGTCAATCAAAATGAGCTACCATTATATTCAGCTACATGGACAAGTTCACAGATAACACTGAGTGAAAGGTATCAGACACAAATGGGTGCTACAAGACAGTCAAAACTGACAGATGATGTTAAAAGTCAGAAAAGCGGTCACATCTGGAGAAGTCAGAGTAGCAAAGGTTGGGAGGAAGCAGGAGAGGGCTTCTGGGGGTTCATATTTTTCTATGTCTCGATCTGGGTAATACTTAGGCAAATGCATTCTCTTTGGGATATCTGATCAAACTGTCCACTTATGTGTGTACTTTCTGTATACAAGTTTTACTTTAATCCACAGATCTTTTTTTTTTAATGTGTTCATTCCCTTTGACCTTGCAATTTCACTTTTAGGATCTTTTTTTCTTAAGGAAACAATAATAAAAGCACCCAAAGATATATAACAATATGTACTGAAGCACTTATTATAAACAAATAAATAAAAACTAGGAAAACCCAAAATGTCTAATGATAGGGGAACCAGATTAATAATTTAGGAGATATCCACACACTGAGACACTATCCAGCCAAGTAGATGATACAGATCTGCATTTATTGACCTAGAAGAAGGCTCACTATAAAGCCTCTGGTGACAAAGGCAGGTCAATACATTGATGTTTTCAAAAATAACACCAAAGTATTTTCTGCAGTAACTTTGGATAGAGGATTATGTGTGATTGTTTTTCTATTTGCTTCTATATATTTTCCAACTTTTCTATAAAACCCATATATTTAAAAAGATGCTTCGTCATTTTATTCACATTAAGACAGCCCAGATTTTGATAAACAGCTGACTTGCCTCCCCTTAGAACTTAGGCTCTGTGGATAGACCCAGAATGGTATTGTGGCCCAGCCACTTACTAGCCATGTTACTTTGGAGGTGTTACCTTAATTTAAGAGCTTCCTTTTCCAGACCAATAAAAATCAAGATAATGGTGTTTAGAGGATTTTAAATAATTCAGCATGTGTAAAGCACTTATCATTCACTGTCACACAACAGATACCAATAAATGTCACTGCCCTGCTTTTGAGATGTTCAAGGAACATAATTTTAGAATTTGAATTTCAGATACAACAAATCCTTTGGAGGGATGCCCAGTTTTCCAGGGGGTTAGAAAATAGTGTACTGTCTCTCTTGTTCTGATAAAGTTATTTTGTTTCCCCCTTATGTCAGCTGCCTTTGATCAAAATTGTTGACAGTTCCTGGGCCTTTTTCCTTCAGGAAGGTCAAGGAAATGAGATTGCTTGGGGCAGGAAGAATACTCTTGTTTAACCCTTTTAGTAGGTGGAGTTGCTGCACTTGAGCTCCAAGTCTGATATCCGAAGGGTCAGCAGCCCCATGAGGAGGTCTGGTGGGGCAGCAGGCCTGACCCAGCAGAGGGTTGGCCCTGGAGGGCAGCAGGTGGGCAACTTTACTGTCTCCCTCTACTCAGGAGAGAGCACCCAGTAACTTCCCACAGTCAGAGCATGCTGCACCCAACTGTCCCTGGCCTTAAAGTGTCTGCCTCCTAAGTGTCTTTTTTCCAGTAAGTTAAACCAGGAGGTCAGGCCACAGGTCTAAGCATGGCATTAGACCTGTGGCATTAGGTTGGTACAGAGAAACCTGAGGTCCCTCCCAAACGTCATTCCATGTCCCAGCATGTTAAGAGGTGCCTTCCCCAACATGGCAAGTCCTGCTATAAACTCCAGTGTCTGGCTGATGTTCCAAAGAAGGAACCTGCAATGATCAGATGCTTCCAGAACATGAACTGTATTAGTACATGAAAGCTATTTCACTTATGAAACGCAAGTTCATTTGTACTGTGACAGTGTAAGCATTGCAATTTTTTTCATTAAGATAGAAACTAAAAACAAAGTAAACTGTGAACACTTTCATATGAAGAGACTGTACTGGTAGGGGAAGAGATGTGTGTGGAAAGTCTTCCTGTTTTTATCCACTGCAGCAGCTACCTCATTTCCTTACCTCTGCTAATAATTAAAATAATAATAATAATAATAATAATAATAATAATAAATAAAGCTAAGACATAGCACTTAGTAACACTTTATGACATTGACTCATTTATTCCCTATAACTGCTTATGGGGCAGGTAGTATTTTTATTGCCCACTTTCAGAGAAGGATGTGTTGTCAGCCAAGCAGACCTGGGCAGCACAAGCCCTGCAACTCAGCTTTGTCAGCATCCAGCTCCGTCAGCATCTTTTCTGGTCTGGCTAAAGATGAGTCACCCCTGTCCAGGCCTCTTGGTGCTCAGATTAGAGCTTCCAGGCTTTGACTCACCCCAGAGATGGCTTCCCGCCACCAGTCAAGATTGGTGATGTGGTGTTGTCTGTAGTTGTCTGTTGCCATCACTGAGACTGCTGACATCGCCAATTATCAATCCCAGTGGTGATGTGCCCCCCAGAATGAAGACTCACTCCACTGTCCCAGAGGCTGCTTCTGCCAGGAGGGGACGCTGATGATGTTCTGCTTCAGATCTAACAGTGATTCTCAACTTTGGCTGCATGTAGGATTCACTTGGGAGACTTTTAAAAAACTGTTGCCCAGACCACACCTTGGACCAATTGCATCAGAATCTTTGGGGGGTGAAACCCAGGCATTAGTTTTTTTTTTTAACTTCCAGGTGAGTTACACCTAAAAACCACTGTTGGCTATCTGTCATTGAAAAAGGGGAGACCAGACCTCCAGGGAAATGGTCTTCAAACTGAACTGTTGGAAATCCCAACACAGGGCTATGATCTGGCCTTCCCTCTTGATTGAAAGTATAAAACTTCTAAATGAGCTATATTCCATTTTCCTTTTACAGAGAACAGAAAAATAAGCATTCTGTAATAAACATATGGTATGCATTATTCCTTCAAACTAGGAAGGCCTGCATAGAAGATAAAAACGAGCTCTTCTAGATAGTCACCACCAGGAAGAACAGTCACAGATTGTTTTAAACAATTTATTGAGCATCTCCTCTATGCTCTGTGGCTGGTATTGGGCTTGATACTGCAGAAGACAGACAGACAGGCAATTAAAGCTCAGCATGACATGTATGATGGAGAGGAATACTGTGGAAACCACCAAAGAGACTTCTGTCAAATACAAAATCCAGAGGCTGATTTTATTCAGTCTATTCATTACAGAAAGCCCCCTAAATCTAAAGATAGAGTATCAAGGCAGGGTGGTTTTGTTCTTAGACTTTTATAAGGAGGAGTAGACAGGCTACAGGTGGAGGGGATTTACAGTTGGGATTGTTTTGTGGTCAGGGAAGCCTCAATTAGCTAAACAGGAAATGTTTATCTCTGTTCTAGCTAGTTTCAGGACGATGAATAGTTCTATCTTAGCTAATCACTAATGAGACAAAGGACAGGGTATTGACCAAGGCAAAATAGAGGGGTGTGTCTGGCTTTGTCACTCCTAACCAAGATCTTGTGTATGTGTATATGTGCTTTTTCTCTTTTCCTTTTTTCAAGTGGTAAAATTTCAAATATATGCAAAGGTAGGGAGAATTGTATGATAAATATTCATATGGTAATCCTTCAATGTCAGTAAGTATCAAAACTGGGCCACCCTTCATAATTTAACTATTTTCTTTTTGTTTTTTCTTTTGAAGTACTTAAAACAAATCCTAGACATTGCATCATTTTACTCTTACATCCTTTTATATGCATCTGCAAATAATATTTAACCAATTTTGGGGGTTCAGGAAGGCCTCCTAGAAGAAGCGACATCTGAACTGAGATCAGAAGGATGAACAGCAAATAGCCTCCTGAAGATATAGGTGGCAGGTCTGGAACTAGGAGCAGAGTATGTTCTAGACAGAGAGAAGAGCATGTGCAAAGACTCTGAGGCAGTACTGGGGAGAAAGGGATCCATGAAAGATGAGCGTAAAGAGGTGAACTGTGGACCTTTCACAAAAGGTTTTGTGAGGCTCCAGTTTGAGAAGGCCTAAGTTAGAGGAGTGAGAAAGGAGAAAAGAGCATCTCAAAAGATTTCAGCCCACCCACATAGGCCCCTCTTGTAAAGCTTCATTGCTCTGGGATCCACTTTCAGTTCTTCCCTGAAGTGGGGAACATGGAACCCAGTGGGTCTCAAAACATCACTAGAACAAGCCAAATGTCTATCTCAGGGTGCTCAGTTCTCTCTCAGAGCATTCCCCATTCGGGCTGGCAGAGGAGGCAGGCCCCTGGCTGGTTCATGCCTCTCCAGAATATTAGATCAGAAGTAGGGGCTTGCCTTTCACTGGTTTATTCCTCCTCAGACCTACTCATGGGAGTGAAGAGATCCATGTTACTGAATGAAAGAATGAAGACATCACAAAATACACAGTTGAATCCACAGGTCAGGAGAGACCCGAGCTGGTAATGGAGATTTGGAAGCCATCTTCAGAGACACACATTGGCTGGAAAATGAGGGTAGGCCAGAAGCCAGAGGGATGCCAATATGTAAGTACCTACCAGAGAAGTCATGTTACATCTTGGTGTCATTTCCTTAAGCTTCCTAATTGCCCCTGGCTTGTTATTTTAATTCTTTCCAACTGTGTTCCTACAGTAAAATCTATAAAGCTGCTAATTATTGCAGGGTTTTGTGGCCTCCTCTTTGGGGGATAGTGAGGACAGGAGGAAGCTAGGAGATAAGGTCCTGTTCTATGGCTGAACAGTTGGGGTACAGATCTCTAGGGGGGGAGAATAAAGTGAACAGTTTGATAGAGAAGCAAGCTGAGTCCCCGAGAATTACAGAAACGGGAAAAAGGAGGGAGAGAAGGAGAGCAGGGGAAGACAGACTGGCCAATGGGGAGTTAACAGAAGCAGCACAGGGGTCCAACAAAGAATGCACATTTACTATTCATTTTCTTTATTAAAAATCCATTAAAGACATTAAAACGACCATTTATGAAAACCCATGCGCGTGTCACCTTTTCTACACGATTTCACCTAATTCCAGGGACGCCCCATTGAAGACAGATTCACAGGTCTCGCTCTACAAATGAGGAAACTGAGGCTGAGAGATCACTCCATGTCTTGCTGGTTAGACCTCCGCTCTAGGTCTTCCTTGCTGGAAAAGACCTGTATGCTGATCTGGCCACTTCACGAGCTGTGGGACCTGGGGTAAGGTCCCTTCATCTTAAAGCCCTCAAAGACACCTGTCAGCTGGGTGACTCCAAGCTTAGCACCCTTAGTAGCCTCGAGGGGGTCTAATGCCCCTGCGCTCCTGCTCCAGCATTCCAAGTTTCAACATCCTGTTTTACAGATGAGGAAACTGAGGCCGGAGGCCAAGCAGGTTGTCTGCCTAAAAACCAGGCACTTGGTGGTTAAGAGCCTCTCCCTTCGAAGCTGAAGCTGCTTGCCCACTGGTCATGGAGGACCGTCCCTTCTCTCAGGTTCTCAATAAGAAAAATATGCCCAGAGCAGAAGAGGCCAATCTGAGGCGATGATGCGAAAGAAGGAGGCCTCGGACTCGCAGGCCCCACAGCGGCTGCGCCCCCGCGCCGAGCCTCCCCCAGCGAGGGCACTGCAGGGGACCCCGGAATAGGGAGCCCCGGGCGTCCGGGTGCCAGGCCCTGCGGCTGCAGCCGCCTCGCGCCCGGGGAATCCCGTCCTCCGAAGGGCGGGGCAGGCCCTGCGGCCCCTGCCGCTCAGCCCACCTGCAGTCGCCCCAGAAACCGCCGCCCCGGGCTCCCGCAACCAGGGCTCGCCCTCCTTCCCGCGCGAGGGGAGGAAATAACGACCAATGACCAATGGGGCACAGCGGGAGTCCCGTGACGTCATCCGCAGCTGGGTGGGTGTTCGCGGCGAGCGGAGCAAGGCCCGCGGAACCTGGGGCCGGGGGGCTGGAAAGGATGGTGCGAGCTGCGGAGTGAGACGGATCCCGAGAGACGCAGCCTCCGCCCCTCCTGGGTGTCCCGCAGGCGCCTCGTTTGTGTTCTCCGACATTCACCTCCCCCTGCCCCCCACACTCCCCCCGAATGCGCCGCCATGGGGCATTGGGATGGGGCGGGGGAGGACAGTGGTGCGAGAAGGCTCCGCCAAGAGGGCGCTGACTGCATGCTGCCTGGAAAGGCTGAGCGGGGTGCAGGCAGCAATGGGAGGCGAGGGTGGGATGGGCTTTTCCTGATGGGGTTGGGCGGAGGAGGGAGACGACACCCTGGAAAACAGACGCCTACTCAACCAACTGAAGTGTACGCAGGGCTGAGGAGAGGATGGGCTGGAGCTGAGTTGCAGGGAGACTGAAGGCCGGCCTGTTGGGGCTTCTCCTGCTCCAGGTGGCCAGCAGTCAAGTGAAACGTGGGTCCGCAGCCACAGGGGCCAGGTTGGACGTTCCTACGGGGCAGGCATCTTCTACTCACTGGCTTTGTGGCGGAGGGGGTGTTGGCCCCAGGAGGCCCTGGAGCTGGTTCTCAGATGGCTGTAGAACCTGGCTCAGCCCCACCTGGGGTGGGTCCCCAGAAGGAAGTCATTCCTCCCTCCCTTTCTCAGTCTGTATTAAGGGCCAACTATGAGCCAGGCCCTGTTCCAAGGACTGGGGAGACCGTAATGAATATGACAACAAAGCCCCTGCCCCCAAGGAGATTGGGTTCTAGAATTCTGGCATTAGAACCTCAATTGTACACTCTATCCCAGCTTCTGCTCTGAAGGTGATCTTTTGTGCTGGACTCTGAACAGATTATAACCAGACATGGCCCTAAGGGAAGGTATTTAAAAAAAAAAAGATTCAGCTTTATTGAGGTAATTGACATAAAATTGTAAGGTATTTGAAGTGTACATTGGGGTTTGATATACATATACATTTTGAAAGGATTTCTCCCATCCAGTTAATTATCACAACTGTCAGCACACGTTTATCTTTTTTTTTTGTGAGAACATTTAAGTTCTACTCTCAGTAGATTTCAGTTATTCTACTCAGTGTTGGAACTAGTCACCATCTTTTACATTATTTCCTTACACCTTATGTCTTACAGCTGGTAAGTAGTAGTACCCTTTTACCAACCTCTCCCCATTTCCCCCACTCCCCAGCCCTTTTTCTACCTTCTTTTCTATGAGTTCTGTTTCTATGACTTTCAGTATCTGTCTTTGTTTACTTCACTAAGAGGGTATTCATTCTTGATGGCACCTTGGCCATATCCAGAAAACTGCCCCTTCCCGGTGCTGAGGTCTCAGGGCTACATCCCCCGTACCCCAGGGCAGATTCATCCCAGTGCTTCTCTCAGTAGGTTCTCTCCTTGGCTCAGTCAAACAATTCACTCGGGAAGAACAGGGATGGGTTTGAGCTTTCTCAGCCTTAGCTTGAGCTTTGGTCTCAGTAAAGAGGAATAGGGGTAACATGGATCTCTTCACTGCCCTGAGTAGGTCTGAGGAGGAATAAACCAGTGAAAGGCAAGCCCCTACTTCTGACCTAATATTCTGGAGAGGCATGAACCAGCCAGGGGCGTGCCTCCTCTGCCAGCCCGAATGGGGAATGCTCTGAGAGAGAACTGAGCACGCTGAGATAGACATTTGGCTTGTTCTAGTGATGTTTTGAGACCCACTGGGTTCCATGTTCCCCACTTCAGGGAAGAACTGAAAGTGGACCCCAGAGCAATGAAGCTTTACAAGAGGGGTCTATGTGGGTGGGCTAAAATCTTTTAATATGCTCTTTTCTCCTTTCTCACTCCTCTAACTTAGGCCTTCTCAAACTGGAGCCTCACAAAACCTTTTGTGAAAGGTCCACAGTTCACCTCTTTACGCTCATCTTTCATGGATCCCTTTCTCCTCAGTACTGCCTCAGAGTCTTTGCACATGCTCTTCTCTCTGTCTAGAACATACTCTGCTCCTAGTTCCAGACCTGCCACCTATATCTTCAGGAGGCTATTTGCTGTTCATCCTTCTGATCTCAGCTCAGATGTCGCTTCTTCTAGGAGGCCTTCCTGAACCCCCCAAATTGGTTAAGTGCCTCAAATTTGAGATTCTAGGAATTTGGGGGTCAGTCAAGGAAAACGATATGACTGCCAGAGGTGGTATCACACAAGCCTTACAAGGTTGTGCTTGTACTCGAGGGGCAGTCCCTCGCAGCATGAGCTGAAGGGGCCGGCTTCCACAGGGGAAGGAAGGCAAGGGGACGTGGGGTGGGAGATGTGATGGGAGTCGGGCTTACATGTCTAGGTGGTATTGTCCTGTAGCTGCATCTGGGGAGGTCTCTCCCTGTGCACTAGGTGAAACCTCGACCTGGACGGGTGAGGGTTCTTGACTTCGATGGAGAAGTAACTCTTGAACAGGTTGAATAAGTGTAGGTAAGGAAGGAATTCATTACAGTGAGAGTAGTAGTGAACAGCAGCAGCCCTTCAGGCAGTAGAGAGCAAGGGGAGAACAGAGGGAGGAAAAGGAAGTTCGTTGAACTCCTGCTCAGCATGGGGCAGATCCCTTGGCAGCTCCTGGAGTCAGGGTCACCTGGGGTCCAGGGTCCACTTGAATCTTCATGGCATGGGACTAAGCCCCTACCACCTTAGGATTTGGGGGAGCCTCAGAGCACTGAATGGAGTGAGATTATGTTCTGAGAACTTCCCTGTGGGTAAAATTGTAATTTATCCAGAATATCTTGCCTGCATATCAATATATGCATATCAACAGGAGCTCAAGGGTGGAGAAAAGTATGGCTTTAGTGGATTTGCATAATTCCTCAGGGGTAGAGAGAAGTTCATCTCCATATCAATGGATAATTACCTGGGCAAGGAGGGCTTATCTGTACTGGAGAGGTGAGGGGAGTGCTGGTTTTGCTGCTGCTGGAGCAGGAGACAGATGGGCCGGACTGCAGTTTGTAAGTAATAAACGGGTTTTAAACTTTATTTCTCCCTTTGACTAATTTCAGTTTTTAGAGGTATTTTGCCCAGGATTTCCTTTCCCCAGACATACATCTGGCACAGTCGGTAGGATTCCTCTGAACCTGAAATCTGTCATAATGGGTGCGACCTTGGGGAGAGCCGCCCCAAGAAATGATGGGGAGAAGTGGCGCTCGCACCAAGGGACGTGTGTCCACACTCATGTGGTCGTGGAGGAGCCACCACCACTGCTGGCCGCGCTGACCCCGGCCTGTGGCCCGAGCCTAAGGCTACTGCTTCTGCCACTGCTGCTGTCCCTGCTGCCGGCTGGAGCCTGGTCACAGCTATGGAAAGGAGCAGAGGTCCGGTACATCTTGATAGAAAAGCAACTGGCTGCTGTGTACCATGCCTTGCTGGCTATGGAGCCCATCGCCGGAAAAGCTCCAACCAAGGTAATAACCACCTATCCCATCGCAGGGTGGGTGAGAGACTAGACCCAAAGGCCACAGAGTGGTGTGGCACAGATGCCTACTGTATATCATGTGACTGGCCATTTGCCTTTGGCATCCCCAGGGAATGGTGAAGCAGACGCATTGGCCCAGGTGTGCTGGCTAGAAGGAAAGCCTTCCTCTGATGTGGCCCAATGGCTACATCAGCGTTTGTTGCACGTGGGGCAAAAAACAATGTGGGCTGTAGCCCATTGGTGGGGCTTGCCATTGATCATTGAAGAAGTCAGCCGATCCTAGAAGGAGTGCCCTGCACATTGTGCAGATCAGCAAACCACCAAGAGGGGCCTAGAGCATCTCTTTGCAGCCTGTGGCTGGTCGTTGGTGATCGAGAGCAATCAAGGCACCCACTTTATTGGACATGTGTTGCAAGATGGGTGCAGCAACTAGGAATAAAATGGACATGGCCTTGGACATTTTGACACATGGATCGGCAATGGCTGGTTCTTCTGGCACCTTGGGGAAAAGGCCTGGAAGCTGGTCTCCTGGGTTTTTCTGGAATAACAGCAAAGTGGCCCCCACAATTAAGGTTATTTGCTTCTACAGACTTTGTGTCCTGGATGTGCCCCCTGGCTGCAGCTGCCACCTGATGGCTGGAATGGACCAGCTTTGTGCTTAATTTGCATGGGACTTTGAACTGATTCCTCTGGCTTGAGAATTATCATGATTGTATTGCTGTTGTCAAGAAAAAAATACTTAAAGAGAGGCTTGACTTTGTTTAATGTTTGGTAAAAGTTTTGTGAGTTATCTGGCATGATTGTTAGGAATGAATAAACAAGTGTAGAAACATATTTTGAGCTTAGTGAGAGATTGTGTTGTAAAGTAGATTTACTTAATCTGCATAGGCTGAATCTTCTGGTTTGAGGATTATCATGATTTTGTTGCTGTTGCTATTGTATGTCATTAGTTTGGTTGGAAAAGGGGGAATGAGTAAATTGTAAGGCAAGATTTCTGGAGGGGTGGGTGGCCTGTGGGTAAAATTGTAATAAATCCAGAACATCTCAACTGCATAACAATATATGCATATCAACAGGAGCTCAAGGGTGGAAAGAAGTATGGCTTTAGTGGATTTGCATAATTCCTCAGGGGTAGAGAGAAGTTCATCTCCATATCAATGGGTAATTACCTGGGCAAGGAGGGCTTATCTGTACCTGAGAGGTGAGGGGAGTGCTGGTTTTGCTGCTGCTGGAGCAGGAGACAGAGATGGGCCGGACTGCAGTTTGTAAGCGATAAGTGGGTTTTAAACTTTATTTCTCCCTTTGACTGATTTCGGTTTTTAGGGGTATTTTGCCCCAGGATTTCCCTTCCCCGGGCATATATTCCCAAAGCAAAGAAACGGGACCTCCGGGCAGTACGAAAGAGCATGACTGTACAGCTGAAGTCCCGTCCAGGTCACCTAGGTGATGGGAACTTGCAAGCCCAGTCAGAGGTCTTAGTAGTCCTTCCCTGCTTGTCTAAGGTAGAACAAAGAGAGTGAGGACTTGTGCTTAAGTGTAGAAAATTTATTGAAGTAGCGAAGTAACAAAAATACTTGCCACTGGGAAAAGGATCTCTTGGTAACCTTCCAAGGTGCTCGGAAGAGTGCAGAGACAAAACACAGTAAGGTGAGCTTCGAGAAAGCTTTATTTAAGGCAGAGTACATACTTGAAAAAGTGTGGGTGACCTCAGACGGGAGGCATGCTTAAAGCTTCAGATTTGTGTCTTTTAAGAATTTTAAGAATGCAGCAAAAGGTCAGGGGTCGTAGGCTAGACATGTGATCTCATGATGCCTGTCTCTCGCCATTCCTAGTCAGTTCTTTAGATATTCTGTAAGAGATACTTAAAACAAGGGATCTATTGTTCCTTTTCTTCTCCAAGATAGTGGTTACCCTCAAGCAGTGGAAACACACCATTTAGGACTGCCTTGCATTGCCTTAGGATAGGTTTTTAAAATGGCATTTTAGCCTTAAGATTCTTACTATATTCTTAGCCTTAAGATTCCTGTTCTTACTATACCATTTTTATCTTGGCATTTTTAATCGTAGGTGGGAAAAATGAATCACGATGCTTGTCCCATGTCCCTGCCCTGCCTCAGTATTGCTCAGCAGCACGGTGGGAAGTGTATGGGTCAAAGGGCAGTGTGGTGTCTTATAACTACCAGATCTATTTTATGTATGGCTGGCAGATGTGCAGGTGAGCTGTGTCTCAAAAGGCATGCAAAGTGGGCAGACTCTAAATGACTAAAAATCTTATTTGGCTATTTTTTAAATAACTGGATTTGTAAAAATTTGAATTTGGCGCTAGCAGGCTTTTTAGCTAATGGGTCTCAGTCCACAGGGAAGAAATAAACAACCTTGGGACCAATACATAGAGGCCAGATTAAGCTCATTAATATAATGCTTGGACGGAAGGAGGATAGAAAGGTCTATTGATGGCCTCCCCTTTGGGTAAGACCTTGACTCGGGGCCCTCGCAAATAATAAATGTGGACATATCATTATGTATGGGTTATTTTCACCCTCAGGGGACTCCTAAGCCTGCCATTCAAGATCCTTTATGATCTGACCTCTGGTGCCCCCTGTACCCACTGTTGTAATTGTTTAAAGGGTAGATAGTCTTCTTAGAATACAACCTCCTTCATGTTAGTATACTGGAAAATGTCATGGCTCCCTATTATTCACTTTGTCCCACCAACTGGGTGAACAAAACAACAGAAATGTATCATCTCACAATTCTGGAGGCTCAAAGTCCAAGGTCACGGTATCACAGGACTATTTTCTCTCTGAGACCTCTAGGGGAGAAATGCTTTCTTAGTCTTTGCAGCTTCTGATGTTTGCTGACAATCCTTGAGTCCTGTGCTGTGTAGAGGCATCACTTCAATCTCTGCTCCATCATCACATGGCTGTCTTCTCCCTGTGTGCCCCTCACTGCCTTTTCTCTTTTTATATGAACACCAGTCATACTGGATTAGGGTCCACCCTTAAAGACCTCATCTTAGCCCGATTACAGCTGCAGAGGTCTTATTTCCAGCTGCGGTCACTTTCTCAGGTATGAGAGTTGGGACTTGAACATCTGTTTGAGGGGCACAGTTCAACCTGTGGCACCTGGTGACTGACTTCCAGTTAACTGAATGGGATGGAAATATGCAGCAGCTTCTGTAGGTCTTTCTTAGGAAACAGTATGTGGGTTCCCATTGCTCTTTCTCTGTCCTTTCCTCCATCCTGCCACCCAGAACTTGGACTCTGATGTTGAGGCCACATAGGCAGAGCAACAAGAGAGAAGAGTCTTAGCTACTAACTGGGACTTTTATTTTTAAGGAGAAAGAAATTGCTAAGTGTGTGAACCCCCTTGCTGTGGGGTTTCCATCCCTTGTAGCAGAGCCCAGTTCTAACCAGCACCCTTGGTGCTATCCTTGAGGTTTGGTTCCCCTCGGAGTTATTGAGGAGGCCCTTTGCTCTCAGGTCTTCACGCTAACTTCGGGACTCTACCGTGCACTCGTCTTCTCGGCAATGCTCACTCACTAGGGCTCATCTCTCTTCCGACTTTTCCCTCTCTTTCTCAGTTCAGCAGGTCTGAATCTCTCCTATAGCATGAAAAAAATAATTCTCTTGCATCATATGAATCAGAGTTCTGCCATGAACTACCTTCCCTCAGACCCTTGGGGCACGACTTTTGAGACTCAAAACTTTTCTTTCTCATCTGTTGTCTCAAAGATGTAGTGCGAAAGTCAGAAATTCAGAGCTGGTATTTTTATGTTGCTGCATCCCAGATTTTATGTTGCCATGAGCCCAGAATGCTGTAGTTGATGCCTGAATAGGGAAAAGGTCACAAAGGACCAGGAATGACCAGGAGCAAGACACGCTGACTGGTTTATCAAATGAGACCCTGCTACATGAGCATTCACCTAGATGTAGTGTCAGGAAATGCCAGTACTAGAAAAATCTCTAAGAATCTCCCCCAAAAGAAGAGTTCTGTGTTTAAATAAGTTTCAGAAACAGAGCTTTTACTATGCCAGTATGCATTGTGAGGTAGGTAAAGTGCAGTATGTCCTAAATGTGTCTTTCTCTCCAGGACCATTTATCAACACGTTAAAGTACACGAGAGTTCTGTCTTCTAAAATGCATCTTTACATAAGTCTGTGTGTGCATTGTTGCAGAGACAGTGTCTGGAAGGAAATATACACTGGTATGCAAGGTGGCCTTTGGGGAGCCACAGTGGCAAGTAGATCTCCTTCTCGCCGTACAACTTTGGTATTTGGGGCTTATATTTACTATGTACATGTATTAAAGTAGATACATGTTGCTCCGGGAGGAGGGGGTTCCCCACTCCAGGCAAGTTCATTGTGAATGTGCTGAGACTGAACAAAGACAAGAGCAAGTTGGGGGCTGTTGAAAGGGGTTAATACCATGTTTATTCTCACAGCAGTAGACTGAGTGCTGGAGTCCCATCCGTCTCGCTATGTACAGGTGGTAAAGACAGCTCAGTCTCTCCCTTCCTAGCACCATGGCTCCTCAACTTACCCCCGCCAGCCTCCATCCTCGCCTGGCTCTCGCTCTAGACTTCCCTTCTCCACTCTCTCCCACCCTCCTCTTCTCCCCACGTTCTCCACCTCTAGCGGGTGGAGGAACTCTGTGGGCGGGTCTCTGCTGACTGGCAGACACCTGGCCAATTAGGTGCCAGGAACTGAGGAGAGGCTAGAATGGGTGTTTCCTGGCGGACACCTGGCCAATTAGGTGCCAGGAACTAGGGAGAGGCTAGAATGGGTGTTTCCCCTCTACCCCTTTCCTGTGCTGGTACTCCCAGTGACTGACCAGCCCTTTGTCCAGGGTAAACATCCTGCTGCCCATAGATATGCAAACAGGCTCGCCATGTACAATGGGCAACATTAAGGTCAGGCAAGCACCCTGATCAGGAATTTCCATTTCCTCTGCAATACAGTATATTGGTGGGAGCTAATGTGAGTTCAAAGCTGGAAATCCACTGGCATCATATTGAAGTGAGACCTCCTCAAGAACGTCAGCCACTGCCCTTTGCTGAAGGTCATCATAAGAAGTGACCCTCAGGAACTCTCCACTGAGCCTGATGTAAGGATGACTTTGAGGATGCACTGAAATAGGAAAGCCAGAAAAACAAAAAGTTGGATTTGACGGCTCTAGTGTGGAACTGGATCTACCAGATGTTTAAGGAGCTCTAATGCACAGCCCAAACTGAGACCCACTGGGGTTGGGAGGGAACTTTAAGAAGTCCTCATCCGGTAGCCATTTCCCTTGCTTGGGACAAAGCACTGGGCCGGGGAAATTCAAGAGTAGGACTCAGTATATCTTAAAGTGGCTCCTGGAGCTGGAAGTTGTTCTGTTTCTTATCAAAGGCATTTCAGGAAGAACCTCTCCCTCTCCCCCCACCCACTGCTTCCTCGGGCAGGAGCTGGGCAGGGTTTGCCCAGAGAGAGCTGAATGGAGCTTGCACAGTCAGCTTTGGAAGATAAAGAGCTTTGAGTCACGCGGGGCCCCGAGGGTAGCCTGGCCCGTCCAGGTGCTCCTGAGAGACTCCACATTATGGGTCACTGAGGCCCAGGGAGTACAGGAGGGGTCAGTCTGCCTGTACAGCAGCAGATCCACATCGTGCCTTACAAAAGCCTTCCCAATTGCTGGTCCAATAATTGTGTGTGTCTGTGTTAAAATTCATCCATGTAAATGTGAAGATCTAATTGGCTTTATTAAGCGATTTGTAAATTTGGTAGCATATCCTCCAGCAGGTGATAGGTGCTCGAGGAGCTGTGCATGGAAGGTTTTTATAGACTGGAGTGTGGGCCAAAAAGTTATTAGCAAAAGAAGAGATTAGGGATTGTTTTGGGCAAGGTCACTTTCTCTTAGGGGGAAGAATACGGAGCCTTCGAATGCAGATGACCTCATTTTCTTTTAGGGAAGATGGAGAAGGCTCAGGTGACAGATTATACCATTGGTGGTGCTGGCCAGAAAATTCCTGCCCGACTACATTTTTCAGGGAGCTTGAAACTGTAATTAAGTATAGGCATTAAGCCCCAGTTTGGTGACTTGGCCTAGCAGAAGTGACACCATGTTGGGCCTGTGTGTTTCTTTTTAACAGTATGTCTATATATATATTTTAGCATCCCAGATAGAGGCTTTTTTTAATACAATTTTTAAAAATTAAGGTATTATTGATATACACTGTTATGAAGATTTCACATGAAAAACAATGTGGTTACTACATTCACCTATATTATTGAGTCCCCTCCCCTCCTCCACAAACCCCATTGTAGTCACTGTCCATCCATGTAGTAAGATGCCAGAGTCACTACTTGCCTTCTCGGAGTCACCCAGCCTTTCTTAAAACTCTAGCATTGGAGTGTAAGGGCCAAGCACGGGCCGCCCCAAGAGGTGCCACTTTGACAGGCAGGTTATCTCAGAGATGAAACAGTCAAGGCCCAAAGACTTAGAAAGAACTTTGACTTTCCCTCCCTGAGCTGCATAAAAAGAAGATAGTTGGAGGAACTGTTCCAGAGAAGAGCCACCACCCCAGCTGAGTACCTTATAATATAAACGAGGGGTGGTAGGCAGGGAGGGAGGTGGCAAAGTCTGTTAACATTCTTCTTTGTGTCCCTCATTGTTTCTGCGGCCCAGCAAACATGTTTACCAAACATTTACTCTCTCAGGTTCCGGTGAATTGCTTTCCTTTTCCTTTGAAGTCTCAGGTTCCTATCCGTTTCTCCTTAGTTCAGAATGACGTATGCCTCATTGTCCCTGACTGTCTTTGTCTATGGATTCCCCTTAAATTCGAAATTAAGCTTTTTTTCTTCTGTTAATCTCTTGTCAGTTTGATTTCTACACCAGCTAGAAGAACTTTGAAGGAAGAGGAAATTCCTCCCCAGCAAGAAGAAACCATCTTTTCATAGGAGACTGTTCTGATCTTGGACAACTCTAATTCTATTTTATCTTAAATTTTTTATGGAGAAATAATTATAGTCTTGTAGGAAACTGTGAAATTATTACAAGGGATCCCATGTACCCTTTACCTACATTCTCCCAGGAGTGACATCTTATTTGGGTGTATGTATAGCAAAACCGGAAATTGACATGGGCGCATTACTGTCCAGACTGTAAATCTTATTCAGTTTTCATCCCTTTTTAAAACTACATTCAGTTGTGTGTATGTGTATTCTGTGTGACTTCATCCCAGGATGGCAGAAATTCCTGTAACCACCACCACAATGAACATATGAAACAGTACCGTCCCTGAAAAAGAACCTTCTGCTACCTCTTGGTATTCACACCTACTACCTTGTCCTGCTCCCCTCCCTGGAAACCACGAATTTGCTGTCCATCTCTAGATGGAGAATGTTATATAAATGAAAGCATACAGATGCAGTCTTTATTGATATATAATTCACATGCCATACAGCTCATCTATTTAAAGTGTACAGTTCAATGTGGAGCCAGCACGATTGTCAATTTTAGAACCTTTCATCACCCCACAAAACCTTTTATCTGTTAGTAGTCACTCTCTATTTTTCCCAAACCACCCAGCCCTAGGCAACTACCAATCTCCTTTCTGTCTCTATAGATTTGCTATTTGGGACATTTCGTATAAATGGAATCATACTATTTGTGGTCTTTTGTGTCTGGTTCCTTAGTGCAGTATTTTCAGAGTTCATCCATTATATAGCATGTGCTTCATTCCTTTTTATCGTTGAATAGTATTCCTTTGTGTAGATATATGCCATTTGTTTATCCATTTGTCAGTTGACAGACACTTGGGGTGTTTCTACTTTTGGGCTATTATGAATAATGTTGCTTTGAACATTTACATACAAGTTTTTTTTTTAATATAATTTATTTTATTATCACTAATTTACAATTACATGTGCAATATTACGATTATTAAACTACCCCTTCATCAGGTCCCCCCCACCAACCCCATCACAGTCACTGTCCATCAGCGTAGTGAGATGCTATAGAATCACTACTTGTCTTCTCTGAGTTGTACTGCCCTCCCCGTGCCCCCCCAACATTACATCTGCTAATCGTAATGCCCCTTTTTCCCTCTTATCCCTCCCTTCCCGCCCATTTTCCCCAGTCCCTTTCCCTTTGGTAACTATTAGTCCGTTCTTGGGTTCTGTGAGTCTGCAGCTGTTTTGTTCCTTCAGTTTTTTTCTTTGTTCTTATACTCCACATATGAGTGAAATCATTTGATACCTGTCTTTTTCGGCTTGGCTTATTTCACTGAGCATAATACCCTCTAGCTCCATCCATGTTGTTGCAAATGGTAGGATTTGTTTTCTTCTTATGGCTGATAATATTCCATTGTGTATATGTACCACATATTCTTTATCCATTCATCTACTGATGGACACTTAGGTTGCTTCCATTTCTTGGCTATTGTAAATAGTGCTGCAATAAACATAGGGGTGCATCTGTCCTTTTCAAATTGGGCTGCTGCATTCTTAGGGTAAATTCCTAGGAGTGGAATTCCTGGGTCAAATGGTATTTCTATTTTGAGTTTTTTGAGGAACCTCCATACTGCTTTCCACAATGGTTGAACTAATTTGCAGTCCCACCAGCAGTGTAGGAGGGTTCCCTTTTCTCCACATCCTCGCCAACATTTGTTGTTGTTTGTGTTTTGGATGTTGGCCATCCTCACTGGTGTGAGGTGATATCTCATTGTGGTTTTAATCTGCATTTCTCTGATGATTAGCGATGTGGAGCATCTTTTCATGTGCCTGTTGGCCATCTGAATTTCTTCTTTGGAGAAGTGTCTATTCATGTCCTCTGCCCATTTCTTAATTGGATTATTTGCTTTCTGTTTGTTAAGGTGCATGAGTTCTTTATATATTTTGGGTGTCAACCCTTTATCAGATACGTTTTTTATGAATATATTCTCCCATACTGTAGGATGTCTTTTTGTTCTACTGATGGTGTCCTTTGCTGTACAGAAGCTTTTCAGCTTGATATAGTCCCACTTGTTCATTTTTGCTTTTGTTTCCCTTGCCCGGGGAGATATGTTCATGAAGAAGTTGCTCATGTTTATGTCCAGGAGATTTTTGCCTATGTTTTTTTCTAAGAGTTTTATGGTTTCATGACTTACATTCAAGTCTTTGATCCACCTTGAGTTTACCTTTGTGTATGGGGCTAGACAGTAGTCCAGTTTCATTCTCTTACATGTAGCTGTCCAGTTTTTCCAACACCAGCTGCTGAAGAGGCTGTCATCTCCCCATTGTATATCCAAGGCACTTTTATCAAATGTTAATTGACTGTATATGTTTGGGTTAATGTTTGGATTTTCTATTCTGTTCCACTGGTCTGTGGGTCTGTTTTTGTGCCAATACCAAATTGTCTTGATTACTGTGGCTTTGTAGTAGAGCTTGAAGTCAGGGAGTGTAATTCCCCCTGTTTTATTCCTCCTTCTCAGGATTGCTTTGGCTATTCGGGGTCTTTTGTGGTTCCATATGAATTTTAGAATTATTTGTTCCAGTTCATTGAAGAAAGCTGTTGGTAGTTTGATAGGGATTGCATTGAATCTGTAGATTGCTTTAGGTAGTATAGCCATTTTGACAATATTGATTCTTCCTAGCCAAGAGCATGGGATGCTTTTCCATTTGTTAGTGTCCTCTTTAATTTCTCTTAGGAGTGTCTTGTAGTTTTCAGAGTACAGGTCTTTCACTTCCTTCGTTAGGTTTATTCCTAGGTATTTTATTCTTTTTGATGCAATTGTGAATGGAATTGTTTTTCTGATTTCTCTTTCTGTTAGTTCATCATTAGTGTATAGGAAAGCAACAGATTTCTGTGTGTTAATTTTGTATCCTGCAACTTTGCTGAATTCAGATATTAGTTCTAGTAGTTCTGGAATGGAATCTTTAGGGTTTTGTATGTACAGTATCATGTCATCTGCAAATAGTGACAATTTGACTTCTTCTTTACCAATCTGGATGCCTTGTATGTCTTTGTTTTGTCTGATTGCTGTGGCTAGGACCTCCAGTACTATGTTGAATAACAGTGGAGAGAGTGGGCATCCTTGTCTTGTTCCCGATCTTAGATGAAAAGCTTTCAGCGTCTCGCCGTTAAGTATGATGTTAGCTGTGGGTTTGTCATATATAGCCTTTATGATGTTGAGGTACTTGCCCTCTATAGCCATTTTGTTGAGAGTTTTAATCAGGAATGGATGCTGAATTTTGTCAAATGCTTTTTCAGCATCTATGGAGATGATCATGTGGTTTTTGTTCTTCTTTTTGTTGATGTGGTGGATGATGTTGATGGATTTTCGAATGTTGTACCATCCTTGCATCCCTGGGATGAATCCCACTTGATCATGGTGTATGATCCTCTTGATGTATTTTTGAATTCGGTTTGCTAATATTTTGTTGAGTATTTTTGCATCTACGTTCATCAGGGATATTGGTCTGTAATTTTCTTTTTTGGTGAGGTCTTTGCCCGGTTTTGGTATTAGAGTGATGCTGGCTTCATAGAATGAGTTTGGAAGTATTCCCTCCTCTTCTATTTTTTGGAAAACTTTAAGGAGAATCGGTGTTATTTCTTCTCTATATGTCTGGTAGAATTCAGAGGTGAATCCATCAGGCCCAGGGGTTTTGTTCTTGGGTAGTTTTTTGATTACCAATTCGATTTCGTCGCTGGTGATTGGTCTGTTTAGTTTTTCTGTTTCTTGCTTGGTCAGTCTTGGAAGGTTGTATTTTTCTAAGAAGTTGTCCATTTCTTCTATGTTTTCCAGCTTGTTAGCATATAGATTCTCATAATATTCTCTTATGATTCTTTGTATTTCTGTGGGGTCCGTCGTGATTTTTCCTTTCTCATTTCTGATTGTGTTTATGTGTGTAGATTCTCTTTTTCTCTTAATGAGTCTGGCTAGGGGTTTATCTATTTTGTTTATTTTTTCAAAGAACCAGCTCTTGGTTTTATTGATTTTTTCTATTGTTTTATTCTTCTCAATTTTATTTATTTCTTCTCTAATCTTTATTATGTCCCTCCTTCTGGTGACTTTGGGCCTCATTTGTTCTTCTTTTTCCAATTTCAGTAATTGTGTCTTTAGACTATTCATTTGGGAATGTTCTTCCTTCTTTAAATAGGCCTGGATTGCAATATACTTTCCTCTTAGAACTGCCTTTGCTGCGTCCCACAGAAGTTGTGGCTTTGTGTTGTTGTTGTCATTAGTCTCCATATATTCTTTGATTTCTGTTTTGATTTGGTCGTTAACCCATTGATTAATTAGGAGAGTGTTGTTAAGTCTCCATGTATTTGTGAGCCTTTTTGATTTCTTTCTAAAATTTATTTCTAGTTTTATACCTTGGTGATCTGAGAAGTTGGTTGGTAGGATTTCAATATTTTTGAAATTAGTGAGGTTCTTTTTGTGGCCTAGTATGTGGTCTATTCTGGAAAATGTTCCATGTGCACTTGAGAAGAATGTGTATCCTGTTGCTTTTGGGTGTAGAGTTCTGTAGATGTCTGTTAGGTCCATCTGTTCTAGTGTGTTGTTCAGTGCCTCTGTGTCTTTACTTATTTTCTGTCTGGTTGATCTGTCCTCTGGAGTGAGTGGTGTGTTGAAGTCTCCTAAGATGAATGCATTGCTGTCTATTTCCTCCTTTAATTCTGTTAGTATTTGTCTCACATATGCTGGCGCTCCTGTGTTGGGTGCATATATATTTATAATGGTTATATCTTCTTGTTGGACTGACCCCTTTATCATTATGTAATGTCCTTCTTTATCTTTTGCTACTTTCTTCGTTTTGAAGTCTATTTTGTCTGATACAAGTACTGCAACACCGGCTTTTTTCTCTTTGTTGTTTGCATGAAATATCTTTTTCCATCCCTTCACTTTTAGTCTGTGTATATCTTTGGATTTGAGGTGAGTTTCTTGTAGGCAGCATATAGATGGGTCTTGCTTTTTTATCCATTCTGTTACTCTGTTTCTTTTGATTGGTGCATTCAGTCCATTTACATTTAGGGTGATTATTGATAGGTATGTACTTATTGTCATTGCTGGCTTTAGATTCATGGTTACCAAGGGTTCAAGGGTTGCTTCTTTACTATCTAAAAATCTAACTTAACTTTCTTGTCAAGTTATTGTAAACACAGTCTGATGTTTCTTTCTTTCTCTCCCTTCTTATTCCTCCTCCTCCATTCTTTCTATAATAGGTGTTTTATTCTTTGCCTTTAGTTAGTATTTGGATGGTCTGCTTTCTTTGCTATGATTTTGTTTTCTCTGGTGACATCTTTTTAGCCTTAGGTGTGCTTCCATCTAGAGCAGTCCATTTAAGATATCCTGTAGTGGTGGTTTATGAGATGCAAATTCTCTTAACTTTCGTTTATCTGGAAATTGTTTAATCCCTCCATCATATTTAAATGATAATCGTGCTGGATACAATATTCTTGGTTCAAGGCCCTTCTGTTTCATTACGTTAAATATATCATGCCATTCTCTTCTGGCCTGTAAGGTTTCTGTTGAGAAGTCTGATGATAGTCTGATGGGTTTTCCTTTGTAGGTGATCTTTTTTCTCTCTCTAGCTGCCTTTAATACCCTGTCTTTATCTTTGATCTTTGCCATCTTAATTATTATGTGTCTTGGTGTTGTCTTCCTTGGGTCCCTTGTGTTGGGAGATCTATGAGCTTCGGTGGACTGTGAGACTACTTCCTTCCCCAGCGAGGGAAAGTTTTCAGCAATTATTTCTTCAAAGACACTTTCTATCCCTTTTTCTCTCTCTTCTTCCTCTGGTACTCCTATAATGCGAATATTGTTCCGTTTGGATTGGTCACACAGTTCTCTTAATATTCTTTCATTCCTAGAAATCCTTTTATCTCTCTCTGCCTCAGCTGCTCTGTACTCCTGTTCTCTGTTTTCTATTCCATTAACAGTCTCTCGCATCTCATCCATTCTGCTGTTAAGCCCGTCGATCGCTTGTCTGATTTCTGTATTGTCTTTCCTCAGTTCCCTCACTTCCTCCCTCAGCTCTTGCACATTTCTCTGTAGGTCCATCAGCATGGTTATGACTTTTATTCTAAATTCTTTTTCAGGAGGCTGTGCATTTCCATCCCTTCAGACTCCCTCTCTGGGGTTGTCTGGTTGATTTTGGTCTGAACCATATTCCTCTGTCTTTTCATGGCTGTATAATTTGGTCACTGATAGTTGCCACGTGTGTCAGCTGGGCTCTTTAAGACTTTAAAAAGAGAAGAAAAAAAAAGAGAAAAAAAGAAAAAAAAGGAAAAAAAGGAAAGAAAGAAAAAAATAAAAAAAGAAAGAAAAGAAAAAACAAAAACAAAACAAAACAAAAAAAACAAAAAAAATGCCCACCGGACGTAGATTCTGTGGGAATGCTGTAGGTGGCGCTATTGCCCCACTATTCCACAGCTCTGACTGTGCCGCTCCACAGGGCCCTTTATCGCTCTGGCAGGGTTGGGAACGAATAGGAGGCTGTTGATCTCAGTGAGAAGTGTTAAGTATGGCTACGTTTCCTCAGTCCCCAGCTAAGGCGTCTGAAACTCCCCAGGACTCCCAGCCTGCTGGGCTGAGTGTGCTGGGGCGATCCAGCTCCTCCGCCGGGCTCCTGTCTCTTTAAGACCGCTGAAGAAAGCGCGCGCTTTTTTTTTTCCTTCCCGGGAGCTGGCTGCAAGCACCCTGGTGCGTTCCCCGCTCAGATCCTGCCCCTCTGTCTCTCCAATCTCCGCTGCACTGTGCAATGTGGGTCAGCGCTCCCTGCGCAGATCACCAGGGCTGGCTACTTCGCAGGGTGCACTTCCACTCCCTCCCGGCTCTGAATCCTCTCCTCCCGCTGGTGCGCTGGGGTGGGGGAGGGCTCGGGTCCCGCCGGGTCGCGGCTCCGTATCTTACCCGCTTCTTGGGGTGCCGAGTCCTCTCGGGTGTAGCTGCACGCTGTGCTCTTTCCTGTGTATTCTCGTCTCTCTTTTAGGAATAGATGTATTTTCTGTGTTTTCGTAGATAAATATAGTGTTGGGAGGAGATTTCTGCCGCCCTGCTCACACCGCCATCTTCCCGGAAGTCCTCTCATTGTGGTTTTAATCTGCATTTCTCTGATTAGCGATGTGGAGCATCTTTTCATGTGTCTGTTGGCCATCTGAATTTCTTCTTTGGAGAAGTGTCTATTCATGTCCTCTGCCCATTTCTTAATTGGATTATTTGCTTTTCGTTTGTTAAGGTGCGTGAGTTCTTTATATGTTTTGGATGTTAACCCCTTATCGGATACGTCTTTTATGAATATATTCTCCCATACTGTAGGATGTCTTTTTGTTCTACTGATGGTGTCTGTCCTTTGCTGTACAGAAGCTTTTCAGCTTGATATAGTCCCACTTGTTCATTTTTGCTTTTGTTTCCCTTGCTCGGGGAGATATGTTCATGAAGAACTCGCTCATGTTTATGTCCAAGAGATTTTTACCTATATTTTTTTCTAGGAGTTTTATGGTTTCTTGACTTACATTCAGGTCTTTGATCCGTTTTGAGTTTACCTTTGTGTATGGGGTTAGACAGTAGTCCAGTTTCATTCTCTTACATGTAGCTGTCCAGTTTTTCCAACACCAGCTGCTGAAGAGGCTGTCATCACCCCATTGTATCTCCAAGGCTCCATTATCATATATTAATTGACCGTATATGTTTGGGTTAATGTTTGGATTTTCTATTCTATTCCACTGGTCAGTGGGTCTATTCTTGTGCCAATACCAAATTGTCTTGATTACTGTGGCTTTGTAGTAGAGCTTGAAGTCAGGGAGTGTAATTCCCCCTGTTTTATTCCTCCTTCTCAGGATTGCTTTGGCTATTCGGTGTCTTTTCTGGTTCCATATCAAATTTTAGAACTATTTGTTCCAGTTCATTGAAGAAAGCTGTTGGTAGTTTGATAGGGATTGCATTGAGTCTGTAGATTGCTTTAGGTAGTATAGCCATTTTGACAATATTTATTCTTCCTAGCCAAGAGCATGGGATGCATTTCCATTTGTTAGTGTCCTCTTTAATTTCTCTTAGGAGTGTCTTGTAGTTTTCAGAGTATAGGTCTTTCACTTCCTTCGTTAGGTTTATTCCTAGGTATTTTATTCTTTTTGATGCAATTGTGAATAGAATTGTTTTTCTGATTTCTCTGTTAGTTCATCGTTAGTGTATAGGAATGCAACAGATTTCTGTGTGTTAATTTTGTATCCTGCAACTTTGCTGAATTCAGATATTAGTTCTAGTAGCTTTGGAGTGGAGTCTTTAGGATTCTTTATGTACAATATCATGTCATCTGCAAATAGTGACAATTTGACTTCTTCATTACCAATCTGGATGCCTTGTATTTCTTTGTTTTGTCTGATTGCTGTGACTAGGTCTTCCAGTACTATGTTAAATAACAGAGGAGGGAGTGGGCATCCCTGTCTTGTTCCCGATCTTAGATGAAAAGCTTTCAGCTTCTCGCTGTTAAGTATGATGTTAGCTGTGGGTTTGTCATATATAGCCTTTATGATGTTGAGATACTTTCCCTCTCTACCCATTTTGTTGAGAGTTTTAATCAGGAATGGATGTTGAATTTTGTCAAATGCTTTTTCAGCATCTATGGAGATGATCATGTGGTTTTTGTTCTTTTTTGTTGATGTGATGGATGATGTTGATGGTTTTTGAGTGTTGTACCATCCTTGATCCTTGGGATGAATCCCACTTGATCATGGTGTATGATCCTCTTGATGTATTTTTGAATTCGGTTTGCTAATATTTTGTTGAGTATTTTTGCATCCACGTTCATCAGGGATATTGGTCAGTAATTTTCTTTTTTGGTGAGGTCTTTGCCAGGTTTTGGTATTAGAGTGATGCTGGCTTCATAGAATGAATTTGGAAGTATTCCCTCCTCTTCTATTGTTTGGAAAACTTTAAGGAGAATGGGTATTATTTCTTCTCTATATGTCTGGTAGAATTCAGAGGTGAATCCATCAGGCTTGGGGATTTTGTTCTTGGGTAGTTTTTTGATTACTGATTCAATTTCGTTGCTGGTGATTGGTCTGTTTAGGTTTTCTGTTTCTTGTTTGGTCAGTTTTGGAAGGTTGTATTTTTCTAAGAAGTCCATTTCTTCTAGGTTTTCCAGCTTGTTAGCATATAGATTCTCATTGTATTCTCTTATAATTCTTTGTATTTCTGTGGGGTCTGTCGTGATTTTTCCTTTCTCATTTCTGTTTCTGTTTATGTGTGTAGATTCTCTTTTTCTCTTAATAAGTCTGGCTAGGGGTTTATCTATTTTGTTTATTTTTTCAAAGAACCAGCTCTTGGTTTCATTGATTTTTATATTGTTTTATTCTTCTCAATTTTATTTATTTCTTCTCTGATCTTTACTATGCCCCTCCTTCTGGTGACTTTGGGCCTCATTTATTCTTCTTTTTCCAATTTCAGTAATTGTGTCTTTAGACTATACATTTGGGATTGTTCTTCCTTCTTTAAATAGGCCTGGAATGCAATATAATTTTCTCTTAGAACTGTCTTTGCTGCGTCCCACAGATGTTGTGGCTTTGTGTTATTGTTGTCATTAGTCTCCAAATATTGTTTGATCTGTTTTTATTTGGTCATTTATCCATTGATTATGTAGGAGCATGTTATTAAGCCTCTATGTATTTTTGAGCCTTTTTGTTTTCTTTCTAAAATTTATTTCTAGTTTTACACCTTTGTGATCTGAGAATTTGTTTGGTAGGATTTCATTATTTTTGAATTTACTGAGGTTCTTTTTGTGGCCTAGTATATGGTCTATTCTGGAAAATGTTCCATGTGCGTTTGAGAAGAATGTGTATCCTGCTGATTTTGGGTGTAGAGTTCTGTAGATGTCTGTTAGGTCCATCTGTTCTAGCGTGTTGTTCAGTGCCTCTGTGTCTTTACTTATTTTCTGTCTGGTTGATCTGTCCTTTGGAGTGAGTGCTGTGTTGAAGTCTCCTAAAATGAATGCATTGCTTTCTATTTCCTCCTTCAATTCTGTTAGTATTTGTTTCACATATGTCATTGCTCTTGTGTTGGGTGCATATGTATTTAAAATGGTTATATCCTCTTGTTGGAATGATCCCTCTATCGTTATGTAATGTCCTTCTTTATCTCCTGCTACTTTCTTTGTTTTGAAGTCTGTTTTGTCTGATACAAGTACTGCAACACCTGCTTTTTGCTTCCTATTGTTTGCATGACATATCTTTTTCCATCCCTTCACCTTTAGTCTGTATATATCTTTGGGTTTGAGGTGAGTCTCTTGTAGGCAGCATATAGATGGGTCTTGCTTTTTATCCATTCTGTTACTCTGTGTCTATTGATTGGTGCACTCAGTCCTTTTACATTTAGGGTGATTACTGATAGATATGTACTTATTGCCATTGCTGGCTTTAGATTTGTGGTTATCAAAGTTTCAAGGGTAGCTTCTTTACTATCTAGCAGTCTAACTTAACTTTCTTGTTAAGTTATTGTAAACACAGTCTGATGATTCTTTATTTCTCTCCCTTCTTATCCTTCCTCCCCCATTCTTTATATACTAGGTGTTTTATTCTTTGCCTTTAGTTAGTATTTGGGTGGTCTGCTTTCTTTGCTATTTTATTTTCTCTGGAGACATCTTTTTAGCCTTAGGAGTGCTTCCATCTAGAGTGGTCCCTTTAAGATATCCTGTAGAGGTGGTTTATGGGAGGCCAACTCCCTCAGCTTTCACTTTTCTGGGAATTGTTTAATCACTCCCTCAAATTTAAATGATAATCGTGCTGGATACAATATTCCTGGTTCGAGGCCCTTCTGTTTCTTTTTGTTAAATATGTCATGCCATTCTTCTGGCCTGTGAGGTTTCTGTTGAGAAGTCTGATGATAGTCTGATGGGTTTTCCTTTGTAGGTGATCTTTTTTCTCTCTCTAGCTGCCTTTAATACTCTGTCCTTATCGTTGATCTTTGCTGTTTTAATTATTATGTGTCTTCCTTGGGTCCCTTGTGTTGGGATATCTGTGGGATTCCATGGTCTGAGAGACTATTTCCTTCCTCAGCATGGGGAAGTTTTCAGCAATTATTTCTTCAGAGACACTTTCTATCCTTTTTCTCTCTCTTCTTCCTCTGGTACTCGTATAATGCGAATATTGTTCCATTTGGATTGGTCACACAGTTCTCTTAATATTCTTTCATTCCTAGAGATACTTTTATCTCTCTCTGCCTCAGCTTCTCTGCTTTCCTGTTCTCTGATTTCTATTCCATTAACAGTCTCTTGCATCTCGTCCAGTCTGCTGCTAAGCACATTGATGGCTTGTCTCATTTCTGTATTGTCTTTCCTCACTTCCCTCACTTTCTCCCTTAACTCTTGCACATTTCTCTGTAGATCCATCAGGATGGTTATGACTTTCATTCTGAATTCTTTTTCAGGAAGATTGTGCAAGTCCATCCCATCAGGCCCCCTCTCAGGGTTGTCTTGCTGATATTAGTCTGGAACATATTCCTCTGTCTTTTCATGGTGATAGAAGTGGTCACTGGTAGGTGCCACGTGTGTCAACTGGGAGAACAAAGTCCCTTTCTGCTTGTTGTTCTCCCTGCCCCTTTCCCGGGCCTGAGCTGTTTTCCTGCACACTGGGAGGCCGTCTCTGGGATAATCCTCTGAACTGCCTGTGTGCGGGGTCACCCTCAGTCTAGACCTGGTTCTGGGGCTCTTCCCGCTTAACTGCACGCACACCGGGGGTCTGCAGTGCTGGCCGGGGAGGGAATGAATGGGAGGCTGCTGGTCTCTGTGGGAAGCCTCAGAGTGGCTGCTTTGCCCAGCTGCTGGCCAAGGGGTCCGAAATTCCCCAAGACTCCCAGCATGCTGGGCTGAGTGCACTGGGACGATTTTGTTCCGCTATTGGGCCCTTGTCTCTTTAAGACTTTTAAAAAAGTGCCCGCTTTTCTTTTGTCCCGAGGAGCTGGTTGAGAGGACCCGTTTGCGTTCTCATCTCAGATCCTGCACTTCTATTTCTCTAATCTCCGATACACCACAAGATGTGTGTCAGTGCTCCCGGCGCAGATCACCAAGGGGTTATTTAGCAGTCCTGTGTTTCCACTCCTTCCCCACTCTGATTCTTTTCCTCCCACCAGTGAGCTGGGGTGGGGGGAGTGCTTGGGTCCCGCTGGGTCGCGGCTTTGTGTCTTACCCGTTTCATGAGGCACTGAGTTCTTGCAGGTGTAGCTGTAGCCTGGCTGTTGTCCTGTATCTTCTGGTCTCTCTTTTAGGAATAGTTGCATTTGTTGTATTTTCATAAATATATATAGTTTTGGGAGGAGATTTCCGCCACCCTGCTCATGCCATCTTCCCAGAAGTCTTATCTGGCTTTTTAATAAAAAAGTTTGCTGACCCAGGACTAAATCTTGTTGGTAGCTAGAAAGCCAGATTAATGGAAAGTCCAAGACACTTTCTTTAAAAAAAATGAGTGAGCAATGAGAGAACTACTAAAATTTCCATTTTAGAGCTATCACTTTTCAGGGTGTTTGAGAAATTAACATTCTGTTGGTACATATAAACCTTACTGGAGAGCAGAAACTATTCTACAGAAAGAAGGGAAGAAGGAGCACTTCAGAATTTTTGTTTCCCTTTGCTCATGTTTGCTTTGGAATCAGAGTTAATTTCTGTTTTTGGAACCAAGATGTAAACTCCAAAATAACTTAATGGATTTTTAAAGTTGCATACTTTCCCCTAAAATAGGTGATGTATTAATAGCTAAACCATTAGTACATTAACATAAAATTTGTCATTTCCTATAGTGTTAATGAACTTGTATTTATAAACGTTCATGTATTTGTAAACTGACATCCTTAAAATTAAAAGAGCCAGCTTTTTTTTTAACCAGCAAAATGGGTTTATTTGGGAATAGCAGAGGCATTGCAATGTATGGCAAGTCTGGAGAACAAAGAGGAAACTGTTCTTTTATAGAGGAAAATGAGGAGTTGGGAGAGACTATTATAAGCAAAAGGTCTACTGGAATAAGCTGGTAGTTGAAAGTGTAGTGGCATTTTATTGGCTGAGTTGTGACAGTCTTTCATTGTTTGGGCTGTTGCCAGGCAAGGAGAAAATCTTCCTTTTGCTAGGGTAGTAAAGCAGACTTCTTCCTGTTGGGTCTGCAAAGGGCTACAACTAGTGGTACAGGGTGAGAGCTCTACCTTCTGGCCTCCCATCACCATTTTAAATAAGGTTTCCTTTATTCAGTTTCATCAAATGCAATATAAAGAAAGTTGACATCAGGTTAAAATATATATACTGAAAGAATTCCCACATTGCTTAGTCATGACTGTGGGCTTTGGGATGGGAAGCTGGTGTCATCTTGGGTCGGTTGGTTCTCTTCAGCCAAGGACATGTCCCGGGGAAGGTCCTGGTAGCAAACTCTCAGCCACCAGGGTGGCTTCAGGGCTGGAGGAATGAGTGTTTCAGTCCTGAAGGGAGTTCTAGATAGCGTGCCATAGCATCTCCCCATTCAGATAGATTCTAGGATTGGCAACTGGCTGGACAGCTAAACAGAAGTGTGGAAAAGATCCTTAAAGATGAGGCAGTCAAAGAACTGAAGGACAGCAGGATATGCCACCCCAAAATATGCCACTTTGGAATGTTGATTATTTTGAATTTTTGCTGGTACAAGAAGGACACTCTGACCCTCCTTTGTCCCTCTGAAAACAGGAAGTAAATCTCCTATATGAAAGGTACCCTCCCTATACCAAGAGGGTAGAAAGCCTCCTTAGCACCGGAGATAAGAAATTTATGGCTGAGGAGGCTATATAAACAAACCTTGTTACTTCTTCAATAATTTATTACCCCAAGCCCAAACCCCTTTGTCTTGTCAATTCTTCACAAATTTATTGTTTCCTTGTCTGAAAGGTATAAAAAAGGAACCTTCTTTGTTCTCTGCTTTGAGTCACATTTTTTTTATGGTGCTCCCATGCGTATTAACTGAAATTTATTTTTTCCCTGTTTATCGATTTTATGTCAATCTAATTATTAGACTAGCCAAAGAACCCAGAAGGGAAGAAAGGAAGTTTCATGCCCTTATAGAACCAAAAGGCTTCAGGCTGGATAGATTATTCACATTGATGTTTAAGTCATCAGAGATGAAATCAGGAAGAACAGAATGTTAGGAGGGTGACACATGCTAGGTTTCAGGTTCTCTCATTGGTTTCCTGACTTTTAAGGGGATAATGATTATTCTCCCACATCACGTTTACCTCAGGTTTGGGATGTGGTTAAATATTTTAATTCCCAGGAAGTGTTGCTTCGCAATCTTGACTTCTCCAACCTCAGTTTCGGTTTTATGCTAATCTGCTAGGCTCACATCAACTCCTCCTCATGACTCATGACCTCAGCTCAATTAAGGGCCTCTGGATTATGATCTCCCTTAACATAGAGTCCTCAGGTCATCCTCAGTAACTTAAACTTCTATGTAAGTATTCCATCAAATAACCTAGCTGTCTGGTTCTTTGATTACCCCATCTTCATGAACTCCCCTCTCCACCCCACTCTACTTTAGCCACCCATGTGCCCATGGCCATGCAAATACAAGGCTGACATAAGTGTTTACGTAAAACAGTCCGTGGGCAGTGATACAAAGCCATCTGAGTTTAGAGAGTGAGTTTTTAGTGACACCAATTAGTAAGATCCAGGAATTTTTTTACTTTTTTCTTTTAACGCCTTCGGCAGTATTTAACAAAAAGTAATAGAGAAAAGGTTTTGTTCAATGAGAATTTCTAGAAGCTAGGCATTTTAAGTAATTCAGGGTGCTGCTGATAATCTGGGAACTACTGATAACTAGGGAATTATGGGAGCTCAATAAGGAATTGAAAGACTGGGAGGAAATGGAAACATCAGTGACCTAGAATCTCTGGTCAGGGGCTGCACGATAGTCTTGGGGGTATGAGAGGGTGGTAATGGAAAGAGGGTGTGGTCAGAGAGTGGTCAATTTAAGGATCATGTGTCTGAGATGGAGCAGATCCTGGTTATGCCAAAACCTGAGAATAGATGGATTAGAAAGGGTAGTAACAACCCTACTCTGGGTGGGGCCATCTCTTCTGGGTTTTGGATTATAAAGGACTTTCCTGAGATATGTGAAAAAGAATATGTCTAGTGGAGGTGAGAGATCTCTGTCTGAATAAAAGCTAGTAATCCATCAGAAAGCTAATCCCTCTTAATGTTTTAAGAAATGATTTCTTTAAACACACTGTTAAATTGGTTGCTTGAAATTTTTATATAACTTCAATTTAATATTTAATTATATACATTTCTGAGCCATTTTAAAATTGTTTCTTTTAATTTAATTTTTACCCCATTGAGATAGTACATTGTTAGATGGCAGAAAGCTTTATTTTTAGCCCAAGAGATGATCTTTTTGTTCTTCTGTTATCTTCTCTAATGATAAGCCTGAAGAAGGATATGGAGAAACCCTGTGTTACCCCTGAGAGAGTCCTTTCTACAGAATGTAGTGGCTTGTGGATGGCCCCACCAAAGTGTCTTATGCTTAATCTTTTCACTCTGATATGGGAAATATTATTACATGTCCTTCTTTAAGAGGGTAACAACTTCTCTATCCAGCTCCCTTTCAAAAGCTGGAAATTCTGGGGGTGGAGATTCCCATAAAATATGCAGGCTTTACAGGGGCTTCACCCTCAGTTTTCTCAGGTGCACTTAGAAAAGAGCATGCTTGGAGTCCTTTTTCCTCATTACCAACACCCTCCGCTCCCCCACCCCCACCCCCACCCTCACCCCCACGAGAGAAGCAAGGGTGACGGTGTGGACACAGCCTGAGATACGTGGCGATGCCAGCTGCCTTACCCACCCTACTGCCACTTTCTCCACTCTGCCGATTGATGTCTGCCCCTGGAAAATTCCTGATGACATAAGGGTAGACCCAACCTACTGCGGCTCAATTCTGGGCCTCTGGGAGGGCTGTGGATCTCTTCTTCCACGGAAAAAGTAGGTGACCCTGCCTGCAGGGCCTTCCGTAGGCACGAGGCCCCCCGGTGGCTGATGTTCGCAAAGAAGCAGCCCTTGGGGGCTTGGCTGCAGCTCGCTCGCACTCCTTGGTCGAAGGACTAGACCTCCACAGTTGTGGCACCTGGTCTGCCTGTGATCTTACTTCCGCGTGTTCGCCCTTTCGGCGGCCTCTCACTCCCAATACAGAACACCCCCCTAGATGGGTGACAGCGTAGATTCCAGGCCCTCCCCTTCGCGGACTTCTTAAGGCCACGTCCACTGCCTCAGCCCCATTCAGGCTCTGGAATCCCTCCATGGGCGTTGCTCTGGGGCACAGAGACGTCCACGCGAGGGCCGAGGGCGCGCCCCGCGCAGGCGGTCACGGACAGGGGGCCCGCGAGCCCCGGGAGTGCTCACAGACGCTGGCCCGCCGTCGCGGCGGCTCCTGGGGGCTGCGCCCCGCTCCCCGGGCCCCCGGCCTGCAACCTGCCGGCCCCTGAGAGGTCCCGGGGCAGAGGGGTAGCGGGGCGAGAGGCTGCAGGAGCTTCTCCAGCCCTCGAGGGGACGCCAGCATGAGAAAGGCCGTGATGCAGAGCAAGAGGGTGTGTGGCCTGTTCGGAGACGCGTAAAAGGACAGAGGAGAGTTTGCTTCTGGGAGAACTGCCGGCTCCCCAGGGCTTCGTGGACAGCGTTAGGAGAGCGGAGGGCGGTGGGCTCTGAGACCCAATGGCGTGGTGAGCAGGACGCGGGCATTCAGTGCTCGGAGCGGGCTCTGGACGGGTGGACTTGGGCCTGAGGTGCTGGGAAGAATCCCAGTAACAACCGTTAAAGACTAGAGAATTCAAATGAGAATAAAATGGCACTTCGCTGTGAGAAACACACTTTATTCAAGAGCCAGTCATAAATGTAGATCTACTCGCTCCCACCGGGCTCTCATTGCAGTAGCGCCAAATTGAAGTTACTGCTTTTACTACCAGAAAAAGAAAGAAAAAACAAAACTTGCAATTTGGCTTCTCACAGTTTCTTTTTAAGTGTGCCTCAGTTGGAGACTAATGTATTTTTCCTAACGCCTGCAATAGGGAACATTTCCTTTTTCATTTGAGCCCCATTTAGTCAGAGTCCCCTAGGAGCAGTAGTTAGTTAACACATGCTTGGGTCAAGCCTTCTGGCACAATACAACTAGTACCAGGGCAGGGGTTTGATTCTAGAATTATTTTGGAGTAAGACAATGCAATCAGTATGATACAAACTTTTGCATGATTGAAAATAAATTTGGTTTGTGCCTCTCCTTCTTACTCTTCTTTCTTCCTTTTTTTAAGAATTGAATATTGTTGATATACAGTCTTAGATTGGTTTCAAATGTACAACACTGATTCACAAGTTACCCATACTATTGAATCCTCACCCTGACTAGTGAGGTTGCTCTCTGTCAACACAGAAAGATGTTACAGAATCACTGACAGAAATTACAGAATATATTAATATTCTCCATGCTGTACTACTATCCCCATGACCAACTTATGTTGTGATTGTGAATTATTGTGCCCCTTTATCCCCCTTCCCCCCACTCATCCCAACCCCTCCCTGTTGGTAACCACTAGTCACTTCTCAGTGCCTATGAGTCTACTGCTATTTCATTTCTTCTCTTTTGTTTTGGTTTTATGGTCCATAAATAAGTGAAATCATATGGTATCTGGGTATTTGTCTTTCTCCTCCTGGCTTATTTATAATATCCTCTAGATCCATCCATGTTGTTGCAAATAGCAGGATTTCTTTTCTTTTTATGGATGAATAATACTCTGTTGTGTATATGTACCATACCTTTCCCATTCATCAATTGATAGACACTTAGGTTGCTTCCATATCTTGACTATTTCAAATAGTGCAGCAATAAAGGGGTGCATATATATTTTCAAATCAGGGATTTTGTTTTCTTTGGGTAAATTCCTTGAAGTAGAATTGCTGGGTCAAATGATATTTCCGTTTTTAGTTTTTTGAGGAACTTCTGTACTGCTTTCCTCCGCGGTCCCACCAATTTATATTCCCACCAAAGTGTAAGAGGGTTCCCATTTCTGTACATCCTCGCCGACATTTGCTATTTCTTGTCTTTTGGACAGTGGCCATTCTAACTTGCGTGAGGTGATCTCTCATTGTGGTTTTGATTTGCATTCCCCTGATGATTAGGAGTGTGGAGCATCTTATCATATGCCTGTTGGCCATCTGTATTTCTTTTTTGGGGAAATGTTTTTTCAGGTCCTCTGCCCATTTCTTAATTGAGTTATTTTTGGGGGGGGGTGTTAAGATGTATGAATTCTTTATATATTTTGGATGTTAACCCCTTATCAGATGAGTCATTTATGAATATAGTCTCCCATACTGTAGGATGCCTTTTTGTTCTGCTGATGGTGTCCTTTGCTGTACAAAGTTTGATGTAGTTCCACTTGTTCATTTTTTATTTTTTTTCCCTTGCCCAAGGAGATGTGTCCAGGAAAAAGTTGCTCATGTTTATATGCAAGAGATTTTTGCCTGTGTTTTCTTCTGAGTTTTATGGTTTCATGACTTACATTCAGGTCTTTGATCCATTTCGAGTTTACTTTTGTATTTGGAGTTAGACAGTAATCCAGTTTCATTCTCTTACATGTAGCTGTCCAGTTTCCCAACACCAGTTGTTGAAGAGGCTGTTTTTTCCCCTTTGTATATTCTTGGTTCTTTTATGATATATTAATTGACCATAGGTGTAGGTGTGTTATATCTAGGCTCTCTATTCTGTTCCATTGATCTGTGGGTCTGTTCTTGTTCCAGTGTCAAACTGTTTTGATTACTGTAACTTTGTTGTAGAAATTGAAGTCAGGGAGCATAATTCCCCCAGCTTTGTTCTTCTTTCTCAGGATTACTTTGGCTATTTGGGGTCTTTTGTGGTTCCATATGAATTTTGGAAATATTTGTTCTAGTTCATTGAAAAATGCTATTGGTATTTTGATAGGGATTGCATTGAATCTGTAAATTGCTTTGGGCAGGATGGCTGTTTTGACAATATTAATTCTTCCTATCCATGAGCATTGGATAGATTTCCATTTATTGGCATCTTCTTTAACTTCTCTCATGACTGTGTATGGTTTTCAGAGTATAGGTCTTTCACCTCCTTGTTTAGGTTTATTCCTAGGTATTTTATTCTTTTTGATGCAATTGTAAATGGAGTTGTTTTCCTGACTTTTCTTTCTGCTACTTAGTTATTAATATATAGGGATGAAACAGATTTCTGTGTCCTGATCTTGTAAAGTGCAACTTTGCTGAATCCAGTTATTTGTTCTAATAGCTTTTCGGTGGAAACTTTAGGGTTTACTATATATAATATTGTCTGCAAAGAGTGACAGTTTAACTTCTTCCTTACCACTTTAGAAGCCTTTTTACTCTTTGTTTTGTCTAATTGCCATGGCTAGGACCTCCACTACTGTGTTAAATAGAAGTGGGGAGAGTGGGCATCCTTGTCTTGTTCCTGATCTTAGAGGAAAAGCTTTTAGCTTTTCGCTGTTATGTATGATGTTGGCTATGGGTTTGTTGTATATGACCTTTATTATGTTGAGTTACATACCCTCTAAACCCATTTTGTTGAGAATTTTTATCATGAATGGATGTTGAATTTTGTCAAATGCTTTTTCAGCATGTATTGACATGAGCATGTGGTTTTTATCCTTTTTGTTAAAGTGGTGTGTGATATTGACTGATTTATGAATATTATACCATCTTTACATCCCTGGAACAAATCACACTTGGTCATGATGGATGATATTTTTGATGTATTTTTGAGTTTGGGTTGCTAATATTTTGTTGAGGATTTTTGCATCATGTTCATCAGGGATAATTGGTACTCTCCCTCTTTCTTTTTGCAGTAGGCATAAAGGGAGACAAGGTGGATAGAAGAAAACATGAGAGCAAAATGAGCTTCACATTTTCTGCAGTTGACTGCTTTGGTGTTTCTACTACTTAACAATACCTTATTATGAACAATTTTTAAGTTTTTAAATAATGTAAGTGCTTATCATCAGAGGTATTTTTTTCCTTTGACCTGTCACTTGTTTGCTTAGTGAAATATCAGTAACATGAATAAGATATAAATTATCAAAATTTGAATTATTTGTTTTAGCCAAATAAGTGGCTCCAATCAGCATTCATATCTATAGCACCAAGGCCTAGTTACCATGCATTTTTAATTCTTTATGTTCACTGAGGCCATATCTCAGTCTTAAAACTCTTTTGCATTTCCTCAAAGTTTATAATACATGGTAAATTCTCAATACATACGACTTGATTTTTACAGCTGTAAAAGATAGCATAGGTTCAAATTTATTGATAATCCCTGTTGGAAAATTTGATATCTATTCTTGCACATGGATGGGTTAATGCACCTATATAAGCGAAATGAGTGGTAGATAATGTAAGAATATCCCAGAAAAAAAATTTTTTCTGAAAAATGGAAATCTATTTATGCAATGAGAAATTTACAACAGAATAGTGATACATTTCAAAGATTGTCTTTATTAGATTTGCACTCTTAAAAGTATTTTCCAAAATTAGAGAAAAATACGTTATAAACCCCTTTTTTGGAACCAAACATGGTGTTTAAGTAGTCTTTATGGCAGTTTGCAAACACATATACTCTCCAGAGACCTTTGGTCATTAATTTATTCTTATTGACGAAGATAGAGCAGCTCTTGCCTCTTTTGTTGACCACAGTTTATAATGCATCTACCAGTAACACTGTATTCATCTCTGTGTGTGCCATCTAGAATGTGCCCATGTGATTTTCTTTGCCTTGTTTCTGGATGTGTTTCTCTTTCTGATCTGTTGTTATCAAGGGTTGGGTTTATTTTGAAATATGAAGAAACCAGTGAAAGCCCATATGGCTGAAACTTTTAAAGGAAATATTTAGCACCATTTTGGAGTGATAGGTAGCTACTTTGTCTCACTGAACACAAAGCAATTGTCAAAACCCTTAGATTTCAGGCAAGTGCACTTGGACTCAAGGAAGAGTTTCTCTGCACTGTGTGTTGTCAAGCCCTTGAACGGGTGACATAGGTGGTAAATTGACCTCAGAATAGATTTTTATTAATAAATCTTGGTTGCTTTACTTAACAATATGATGCAGTGGAAAGCCCTTTGTAACTTAAAAAGTACCCCAACACTCTTGAATCCACCCAATGTTGATCAATAGGAAAATAATTAGGTAATTTGTAGAGTTTCATATAATGCAATATACTCTGCATCTATTAACAAGAATGAGGTAGACAGGCATAGGTAAATTAGAGAGCAAAAGCAAAGTGCAGTATGTACAAAGTTTCATTTCTGTATATTTGTAAAGATCTCTGTCTGTATTCTATTCTACATGCCAATGTTCTTTTCTGGAAGGACATACATGAAAAGAGGAAGGATTATTACCCTTAGGGAGAGGAGGTAGGGTGAATGTATGGGGAGGATGACTTTTATTTGTCATTTATAAATTTGTGTAGTACTTATATTTTTATTTTTATTTATTTATTTGTTATTTTTAAAAATTTATTTTTTTAATTTTTTTATTAAGGTATTATTGATACACACTCCCATGAAGGTTTCACATGAAAAAGCAATGTGGTTACTACAGTTACCCATATTATCAAGTCCCCACTCATACCCCAATGCAGTCACTGTCCAACAGGGTAGTAAAATGTCACAGATTCACTGTTTGCCTTCTCTGTGCTACACGGTTTACCCCATGATCCCTCACACCATGTGTACTAAACATTATACCCCTCAATCCCCTTTTCCCGCCCTCCCCACCCTCCCTCCAACACCCCTCCCCTTTGGTAACCACTAGTTCCTTCTTAGAGTCTCTAGTCTGCTGCTATTTTGTTCCTTCAGTTTTGTTTCGTTGTTATACTCCATAAATGAGGGAAATCATTTGGCACTTGTCTTTCTCTGCCTGGCTTATTTCACTGAGCATAATATCCTCCAGCTCCATCCATGTTGTTGCAAATGGGAGGATTTGTTTCCTTCTTATGGCTGAATAATATTCCATTGTGTGTATGTACCACCTCTTCTTTATCCATTCATCTACTGATGGGCACTTAGGTTGCTTCCATATCTTGGCTATTGGAAATAGTGCTGCGATAAACATAGGGGTGCATATGTCTTTTTGAATCTGAGAAGTTGTATTCTTTGGGTAAATTCCAAGGAGTGGGATTGCCAGGTCAAATGGTATTTGTATTTTTAGTTTTTTTGAGGAACCTCCATATTGCTTTCCACAATGGTTGAACTAGCTTACATTCCCACCAGCAGTGTAGGAGGGTTCCCCTTTCTCTGCATCCTCGCCAGCATTTGTTGTTCTTAGTCTTTTGGATGGTGGCCATCCTTACTGGTGTGAGGTGATATCTCATTGTGGTTTTAATTTGCATTTCCCTGATGATTAATGATGTGGAGCATCTTTTCATGTGTCTGTTGGCCATCTGAATTTCTTCTTTGGAGAACTGTCTCTTCATATCCTCTGCCCATTTTTTAATCGGGTTAATTGCTTTTTGGGTGTTGAGGCGTGTAAGTTCTTTATATATTTTGGATGTTAACCCCTTGTCGGATATGTCATTTACAAATATATTCTCCCATACTGTAGGATGCCTTTTTGTTCTGTTGAGGGTGTCCTTTGCCGTACAGAAACTTTAGTTTGATGTAGTCCCATCAGTTCATTTTTGCTTTTGTTTCCCTTGTTCAAGGAGATGCGTTCAGGAAGAAGTCGCTCATGCTTATATTCAGGAGAGTACTTATATTTTTAATATGTGCCTATGCTGTTTTTACTTAATGAACACTTAAAAGTCAATTTATATTATGCCTCTGTGAAAAATGTTCAATATCATATTCCATATTTTCTGAAGCTGATGTGAATTCAAGTGGGTGAGTTATACATTATAGAAAACTCCTGTAAAAATTTCACAGGTATTTAGATAACAGCTAATCCATTATGGAGACTTTTTCTTTTTCTTTCTTTTTTTAGCAGTCAGACTCAAGTCTTTAGAAGATTTATAAATTATTAGCAACATTATGATGCAGTAGAAAGAGAAGTGGCTTGAGAGTCTCACTGTTGCTCTTCCACTTGAATACCTTCAGCCTAAGACCCAACAATCTCCTGTATTAAAAGGAGGAGGTGACTATTTCATCTTAAAGATTCTATCCCACCTTAGAATTCCAGTATTCTAACTGTACATTTTAGCATAGAATTTGATGGTAATCTAAGTAGTTCTCTGAACTCTTTAAATATTTAAATAATAGCCTACATGATATTATATATCAGCAATTAGGAATGCTCACTCTCAGCAGGATCACGTTGTACCCAGATGTGTGGGGAAGTATTAGATAGAGAATTGAACTGGGTGATTACGGTTGCTACAATAATGGACATCTCTAAAGATGTCCATGTCTTTTTTTTAAAATATAATTTATTTTATTATCATTAATTTACAATTACATGTGCAATATTACGATTATTAAACTACCCCTTCATCAGGACCCCCCCACCAACCCCATTACAGTCACTGTCCATCAGCGTAATGAGATGCTATAGAATCACTACTTGTCTTCTCTGAGTTGTACTGCCCTCCCCGTGCCCCCCCAACATTACATCTGCTAATGGTAATGCCCCTTTATCCCTCTTATCCCTCCCTTCCCGCCCATTTTCCCCAGTCCCTTTCCCTTTGGTAACTATTAGTCCGTTCTTGGGTTCTGTGAGTCTGCTGCTGTTTTGTTCCTTCAGTATTTTTTCTTTGTTCTTATACTCCACATATGAGTGAAATCATTTGATACTTGTCTTTTCGGCTTGGCTTATTTCACTGAGCATAATACCCTCTAGCTCCATCCATGTTGTTGCAAATGGTAGGATTTGTTTTCTTCTTATGGCTGAATAATATTCCATTGTGTATATGTACCACTTCTTCTTTATCCATTCATCTACTGATGGACACTTAGGTTGCTTCCATTTCTTGGCTATTGTAAATAGTGCTGCAATAAACATAGGGGTGCATCTGTCCTTTTCAAATTGGGCTGCTGCATTCTTAGGGTAAATTCCTAGGAGTGGAATTCCTGGGTCAAATGGTATTTCTATTTTGAGTTTTTTGAGGAACCTCCATACTGCTTTCCACAATGGTTGAACTAATTTGCAGTCCCACCAGCAGTGTAGGAGGGTTCCCTTTTCTCCACATCCTCGCCAACATTTGTTGTTGTTTGTGTTTTGGATGTTGGCCATCCTCACTGGTGTGAGGTGATATAAAGATGTCCATGTCTTAATGCCTGAAACTTATATCTATGTTACCTACATAACAAAGGGACTTTCATAGTCTCTTTTGTAAATGTGATTAATTTAAGGATTTTTGAGATGGGAAGATTGTCTCAGATTAGCCAATGTAATTACAAGGGTCCTTATAAGAGGGAGATAGGAGGTTTAGTGTTGGAGAGAGTGTGAAGTCATAGTGTCAAGAGAGAGATTTGAAGATGCTACACTCTTGACTTTGAAGACTTCTAGTCAACAAATAGAGGCAGCCTCTAGAATCTGTAAAACACAATGGAATGGATTATCCTCTTGAGTCGCCAGAAATGACAAAATACTGCAGGCACTTCTATTTTAGGCCAGATCCATTTGGAACTTCTGATCTCCAGATGGGTGTCCTAATAAGTTTATGTTGTTTTAAATTACCAAGTCGTAGTAATTTGTTATAACAGCAATAGGAAACTAATACAATGATTTGTATCTAGAATTAAAATTTGAGGGTCATGCCAATTGTATGTGTTTCCATCTCCTTTAACACAAATAGAAATTGTCAACTGAAGCAAGTCTGTGTAAAATTTGTGACCACTAACAATCAATAATACATACAAAATGCTGTTGACTTTTATGGACAAAATATAAGAAAAGACAAATTAGTTAATAATTATTTTTAGGCAAAAATATATTTGGGGTCAGATGCCTGAATTTTAATTGTAAATGTACACTATTTAAGAGGGAGAAATTGCCAATAGATATTTGATGAGACTCAGAATGAGGAAATACCATTATGCTTGGCATGATTGGTAGAAAACTGTAGGTAAATGTTTCAGTTTTTGTTTAGGCTTCTAAAGTAAATAGTCCTTTAGGAAGATGTGACTTCTTGTAGTGATATTAAATTATGTAAGAATGAATGACACTGGCAGCAAATACTTAACAAGTCCTGGTTTGCCGCCCATCCATATCCCTTTTACTCTAACTTAGCACTTCTGTTAGCTTCAGTTTCACATGTCAAGCACAACCAAAGTGGGACTTATGGAGAAGGGAATTTATAAACAAAATATAAGTGTCTTGTTTTCCTTCAGAATTGACCATGTTTACAAAGGTTTACTGTATAGTTAGGGAAAGAATGTTGGTAAGAGAGATACTGTGGTCATGACAAGACCACATTTAAGCCAAGTGACCCTCAGGGAGGCATAATTCCAGAATCTTCCTCTGAAGTCTACCCTCTGTCTTATAGCCTTCATTGTTAAAAAAATCTCATGTCTCAGTAGAATGTGTTTGAGAGGTGGGCTGGATGGAATACAGTGAGGTCCTTGAGAAGTAGGAGTCTTAGATATACATATTCTGAATAATCAAGTATAATTAGAGAGGCAGATCTTCTTTGACATCAAAGGAAAACATAGCTGCTCAAATCTGTATACTGCTCTCTCAAGATTTGTTTATTAGAGGTTAGACTGTGGGCTCTGCAGACAGACTGTGTTTGAGATTTGAATCTGTCACTTAGATGCTGTGACCATGTAGAGTACTGTGTTGCACTTATACCTTTAATATTGTTTTACATTGCAGAATGTTTAAAAGTAGAAAAAGGAATAAGGGATGGGACTTTGCTCCTCTAGTGCTTCCAAAATGTGTCCACATAGAGAAATATGAAAAAGAAAATATCCCCCAATTATGTAAAATATAGTCATTTCAAATCACTCTTTTGATACATGGCATCTTGATTTACATTTACAATATGTTGTAATTAGGCATATTTTCAGTTTCTAAATGTATTTTAACAGTATATCCATCTTAAGTGTATTGCATATATATTATCACTGACCTCAACAATTCTTATTTTAAAACTTTAGTGGGAGGGATTGAGAAAGAACACTTCTTGTTATTCTTGGAACTTATTCTTTAACTTTCATTACCAGATTGAATTATAGCCATGAAATGTCAGTGCCCAAACACCATCACGGATTTCAGTTATCCCAACAAAACTCTCTTTAATAGAAGTACAGTCAAAATTTGGCTAATTATGCATGTAACCAGATATTTGATCCAATTCATTGGAAGTCTGAAAATACTCACCAGCCTTGGTATCCCAGGTATCCAATCTCTTCTTTTCTGTGTTTATTCTTTTCCAAAACATAATCATTCTTTCATTCTTAGAAAAAACATCCCATGCCTATTTTTAATTTAAAGTGTCCTAATTCTGTTTATTCCAGCAACAAAATGGGGGTAAATTTGAAGTGGGGTAGAAATAGAAGAATGTTTTAGTCTTCCATAGCAAGCAGAGCTAACTTTATGGGAAGGTCACCTGTGTCATTGTACATGGTCTCCATGCTCAGAGGAGTTGGAAAGTGGATTAATGCTCTACTGTCCTCTTTATGATATTCTTAATATATTATTTTTGAGCCTGTGGTGAGCAGAGGAGATACCTTGGGGTGGCAGCTTGTGTGAATGTTTATGATCCAGCAGCAGTACTCATGGCACTGGCTAAGGCACAGGGTGCAGCATGCAGAGGAGCTGGCCTGGCCTGCCTCAGGGTCGTTCCGCTAGGCTGAGGGAGGGGCCTGGGACCAGACTGGCAGTTGTGACAGTAGCAGCTGTTGCCACAGAAGTAGCAGATGGACTCCAGGAGAAAGCAGAGACCAGGGCAGTCCTGGGAACTATGGGAGGCTAGCTTGCCCATTAATTCCCCAAGAAGGCTAGTCCCTGCAGCTTCTGCACAAGTATTCACTCTGGTTTACTGCTGAAACAGGAACTGCTAATGCTCAGGCAGTAGATTTTGTCAGTAAATTATTACATGATAAAAGCATATATATCAATATGCAATAAGGCATATCATGTTATTAGTTATTAGAATTATTCAGAGAGTTTAGAGTCTCTGGTTTTGAAAACTGCTGCAACACTGTAAAAGAAATATCCACAGGCTTACAAATAGAAATGAAAGATTATAGCATTAACAGGAGACAGAAAATAACTCTATTTTCATATGATGCTTCAGAGGAACAAACTATTAAGGAAAGCAATTTTAAAATTATTTTTCTTAAAATTGAAGATACAGCCATAGAATACTTAAGTAGGCACTTTCAATTACGTAGAAATCATGAAGCCACCTTCAGCTTCATGAACAACCTCAATAAGTTACAGAAAACGTCAGAGAAAATACTAAAATGTTACTGTATAATTTTGATTTAACATTAAGTTCAGATTTTCATGAAACTTATTTTTATGAAGTTAAATCTTTTTAGAAAAATTATACTGCGAACCAGTAACTCAAATGACTAAATTTATATTTCAAAATAATTTGTCAGAAATGTACCCCAATGTTGTTACCCTTTACAAAACACTCTTCATAGCTTCAGAAACAGTTGCATCAGCAGGAAGATTCCTCTCAAAATTAAAAATAAGAAAAAAAATGCAGTTGTGATGTATTTATCAAAAGTGACTGACAAAAGTTTCATTTATATTGACTGAAAATAAATTAGCTAAAAGTATAATTTTGATAACCTAAAAAAAGGGTCATAGAATGTTGAGTCAAAAATGTTATGATCAACCAAGACATCTCATTAATAAAGTATTATATTCATCAGGTTATTTAAAGTTATAACACCAAAATATTTTTATAATTTATTTTATATTGTTATTTATGTACTAATATTACCCTTATTATGTTTTGTAAGTGATAAACTATTCTTAAAGGAAAAGTCTTTATATATTAGTACCTTTAGGAGCACTGTTTTCCTACTCTTTGAACAAGCAAGTCACCCCACATTTTCATTTTTCACTGGACCCCACAAACTATCTAGCCAACCATGAGGTCCGTCTCCAGACATCTCCTTCTTGAGTTATTCATTACTCATTACAACAACAGATGACTTGGCCCAGGAATAGAAATGTTTCGTGTTTAAGAATATTTACCTTTCAATACTCAAAACATAATCACTGAATATGTTTTGCTTTTCTGTGAATTATTAGCATAGGCCCCAGCCTCTCAAGCCCCTGGCACTGCCCTACCTATTTGCTTTTGAAGATAGGAAGGCTAGTTCCCTGATGCGTACAGCACAAGATCGTTACATCCTCACCACTGGGGGGCTTTTCATAGTCTTCTCCGAGTCTGACACTCTCTCAGCGACTTGTCGTTTGTAACTCAGTGTCCAGTTACTTGACTTCATCTTAAGAAAGTCTTGGTCAGCCTGAAATAACAATGACAAGAGGCTCAGGTGTCTTGGTGGCCTCCAGTTTGAGGCATGGAAGATTTATGTCTAGACAGCTGTGTGCAAAACCTCTCTGCACATGGAGATCAACATATCCGCAAGGGATATAACAAGTAAAACTGGAAGAATAATGAAGAAAAATGACAGGCACGCAGGAGGGGAATAACCAGGGTATGCCTTTGGTAAATAACTCCCTGAAGGACTCTTAGAAAGGACTTACTGATTAATTGAATCAATCCATCATCCCTGGGGTGACAGCACCAATTTACAATCTTTTTGGGGGGTTGTTTTATTCCATTGCTGTTCAGCTTAAATTCACAGAGGAAAGAATGAGAAGTTTAAAAATATACCTATTTTATTATTGAGGTGCCACGATTCTGTGCTTTTATTATAGAAAAGGCTACATTAATTTCAATAAAGGTTTAGACTGTATCAGAGCATCAACATGTGGCTTATAAAAGGATTTTTCTCTCTGAATTTATCTTACAGGAATCAGCTTTCAATGCCCATCAAAATTTTAAGCTCATTAGCTTCTAAACTCCATAGTATTTAAGGATTTTTTGAAACAACTTTCATTATAATTAGAGAATGTAAAAAGATCTGCCTTTATCCCTTTTAGGAGGAACTTACCTCTGTCCTCCTCGCCGTCACTGGCAGTTGTAACCCATGATACCTGTGCAGATTTCAGTGGTAAATGAGACCCTTGAATATATTAGCTAGTTCAAGTTGTTTTTTTTTTAAGTTAAAAGGCATAGAGTCATAAATGTCATAGAGATTTTGCTTTCATAGCTATCAAAAGTGATTGTTTCAAGATGCTAGCATGGCTTTAAATTGGACATAATATATCAATTACAGATTTTCTTTCCTGTCTTGGGAATGGGTAGTAGGTAGATGTAATAAAATGAAAACAGGATTGAATATGGATCCTAAGTAGATTCACATGTGATGAGAATATCCAGGGCTTCATTTTTTACCACATAAGGATCTTGGTTTCAGATCGAGTGCTGAAATTTTTCCAAAGACAGAAGGGAGATTTCTTTACAGTCATTGGAAGTATTCAATATGGAACAATTTAGGTAATCTTAATTTCTCTAATATTAGCTATCATAAAATGTATTATAAGAGAAATAACGGAAAACCTTCTAGATCTGAAACTGAGCATAATTGGTTGACTAATATAAGAGAACATATCATATATATACATGTTCCCGTATGGGTATGTAAACATGTATAGAAGAAATATTCCATAATAAAACATATTTAACATTGAGAATACACTGAACCTAATACACAATAACTCGGAAGCATTTTATGATCCTGTATGTCTTAGGGACTTCCTTATCAGGGTTCACTCTGATTTACACAGTCAAAGGGCAGTTGGCAAATCCCAGTTGTCTGGGATTTAGTTTATCCTACTCTGCCCAGAGCACACATACTAGAATTTGTTGCAGAGTGTTGAGTTTTGTACATTTTTGATGATAAGTGGTAATCTTGAATAATTTCTTACTCTCTGGGGGCCTTAGTTTACTGTCTCTATAATGGATAAATCTGGATCTCAAAATTTGTTCTGCAGTGTGACCTATTTAAAATTACTTTTTATTTCTGTAAATGGTCACGCTTGTATAGTGTGATATTGGACATCTGCTTCACCATATCAGAGATTATGTTTTTAATAATTACCAAATGAAGATTTTGGTACCATCGACAAATAACATTTGTTACTTACCGAAATTAGATCCTTTCTGAGAATTCCAGAAGAAAGAATCCTTTCTTTAGGGTATAATATATATTTGCTCTATTAAATTTTGTCCCTTTCTATGCAACTGAGATGCTGTGTGCATTTGACCTCACAGTGTGAAGCAACACCTGATAGTCATCCACATCTACTTCAGTGAACCTGCACCGGCATACTTTCCACTTAGAGAACAAGAGTAAAAACAGGCTGGACCATGTACAAGGCTCCCACAGTGTGGTCAAGAAGTCAAATACTACAAGTTGACCTTCAGCTTCTTGGAATGCTATCTCAAAGCCTTCCTGGTTGTCAATCAATGTCTGCATTTTGGCCCCTGGGGGCTTGTGTGTCTGTGTGCAGTGAGAAGACACAACAGCAGGCTGAATTTGGAGCAGCCCGAGCCTGTTGTCCTCTGTCCCTTTCATCCATTCAGTGGACTGCAGCTGAAATTGTGATTCTATAAAAACAAATGGCCGTGCTTAGCCTCATCTACTCACCTAGCCTACCCGATATACTTCTCTATAGTTGTTGTCCAAGACTATGTTATGAGTGAGGCAATAAATAAATAAGTATTTTAAATTATTTGGCTTATAAAAAATGAAAAATTCTACCTATGTTAACCAAACGTTTTTAATAGAGTGTCCTAATACCTCTGTCATTTATTAGCCTGATGCTAACTCTAAATTCCAGAGAGAAGAGGAAAGAGAAGTTCTCCAAATGACAGCAAGTCTATTTCCGGCAGTCTTGTAAAAGAACTCTTGGTGACAGGAGATAATGAAAGTGCGTGTTACCTATGACTGAGCTAAAATGGTGCTATGACCTGGCAATTCCTTTTTATTGCTGACACACCCCTGCATGGCAAAGAACATCAGCCTTCCCTTCATGTAAACGTAATGGGGTTTCCCTGTCAATGACATAATCAAATACATTGTAAGAAGGAGCAGGCCTTTCAGGGATGGCTCAGAAACTTAATTGTTTTTCCATTTATTTTTAAAATGCAAATTACACTAGTTAAGTCAAAAAAATCACTTTGTTAAAAATACATTCAGAATTAACAAACGCAAAAAAAAAGACACATCAGGATTGTAACTCTTGCCTTCTGAATATTAGGGTTATAATAAAAGTTCAGCCTAGAAAAATAGCATTCTTCACCGGATTTTGAGGAGGATACAGCTGTACAACTTAGATGTTTTTTCCAGATATAATCACACTACTGTGCTCACTGCTCCCAAAAAAAGACGTGTCCACTGATTACTTTTTAGTAGTCAACAACTGTTTTTGAAAATTTTGGTGGTGATGATAGCAGTGATTAGGTGGTGACTTGGCTGCAACTTAAAGCAGGAATATGAGGGCTTATTCTGTGCACTTAAAGTCTCTATCCATATACATGGCCTATAAGATGGAATCTCATCACAGCATGAATGTACAGTGAAACCTCATTTTAATTGTCACATTAATAGTCACATTAGAATAGTTTCTGGCATGTATAGTATTTATATTTAAAGAATCATAGACAATACATTGGTAAATATTTTTTCTCATACACTAAACATGCATGTCACTGTAAAATCATCATATGAGGTTTCACTGACATGTTTGCAATTATATATTTTATACATGGATGTAGGGACAAACATATAAAAGCCACTGAGAAAATTCAAGCGCAAATGCTGGAACCTTTTTTTTTTGTAGTTTATGTTCCAATGGTAACCTCTGTTCCTTCATCATTTTCAAATGTATACGTGTGTATTTCACAGACATCCATGCAAACACAGTAATGGGAACTGGTTTATGTAGATCTGGATGGGCTAGGGTCCAAAGCTGGTTAACCCTATAACTAAAACTACATGGAAACCAAGAGAAAAGTTTGCTCCATGCCAATTTATAACTTTTCAATTCCGAATTTAACTGCCTTTAAGGATGGATAAAAGTTAAAAAACTGATCTTAGTGTCTCAGGTGGATCCAAGAAATAACATTACTCATCTGAGTTCCTGACACGCCTGAGCTAATTGTGTTCTTCACTAATGGAAACCAATAATTTTTGAATATATAGAACAAAATTTCCTAGGAATTCAGAATATTCCAAAACACATTGACCTACTATTAAGTTTCCAAAGGCATCTTGTTGCCAACTACATTAACAGCACAGTTTTTTTCTGCCACAATAATACAGGAGGATTAAAATACACTCTAACACACAACAGATCCCCCAAATACCACAAAGAGATCTCAAATATTTCACCAAGGTAACTATTGCTCCCCCCACCCACCCAAAAAATAATCTCGTACACTGAAGTTAGGAAAAAAAGTTCACCTACGTAGTGTCTTCAATCTGAATTAGATATAAAAGAGTAAACATAGCTAATACATATTCAGTTGGCCTCTGTTGATAGAAATCCACAGCTGTTTCTGTGTTAGTAAAAGACATTTGTAGATACTTATAAAAGCACCTAGAGTGCAATAAATAAAATCAGTGAGTTAAGCCATTTTTGCTCTGTTTCCAGTAGACTAATGAGTTTAGTAGATTAATAAGTTTTACTTTGTTTCACCCAACCCCATCATAAGACGATGTTTAAGAATTATAAAGATGACAGTTCCTATTCTTGTTATTGTCACACGTCTCTTTTTGGCCACCCAGAGGCTCAATGGTAAAGTACTTCGCTGATAGCTGGCAGTTTTCCTACACTCAGATGCACTGGAGCTGCTGAGCTATGCAGTCTTGTTTCTTGACATGAAACACAAAGACTCGAACTCATTCAGAATTAATAGCAGTGTGTTAGCCTAAAGGAAGTGACTTGGGGATGTCTGCACTGAGATTCTTGGGTGCACAACTTAGGTGGGTTAAGGCAAGTATGTACGGTACAGCCTTTAGGGCAAACAACCTGCCGTTTCGGACTTCGGTTACAAAGTCACCATGGCATGTTTCGTTTATATGTTTTTGCAGTGACATTACCTACGTAGCCGTGGTGCTGTCAAGACTCAGGGAGTGCGGAAGACCGGGCTTTCAAACTAATGCGCCCCGGATGACTTCGCAGCTCGCAGAGGCCGACGGGCTGGGCTGCGGAGGAGTTAGTGACGGCCAGCAGAGGGCACCAACGTGTCTCCGTATGAATCTTCCAAAGGCCTGGGAGAAAGAAGCCTGCTTTCTGGAAATCCAAGATGGGCGTGTCCTGAATATTTGTTTCACTTAGAAAGATGAGGCCGGGAATTGGTGTGTGCGTGTGTGCGTGTGTGTGTGTGTGTGTGTGTGTGTGTGTGTGTGTGTGTGTGTGTGTGTGTCCCAGTGTATGTGGAGGTTTTATGTTTGTTTTGTTAATATGTATATATATTTAAACTCAATTGCTTCTTGCTCTTCAAAAAATTCAGGAGGCCACTGCGAAACAAGTTCTTTGAAAAGTCCAGGAGCTGACTATTGAAACCATGTGTATTATTTTGACCTATGAGAGAGAGAGGAAAAAAGATGTTTTTAATCAAGGGGGAGGGCTCAGCTCCTCTTCTCACCTTTCCAAGCACAAGAGCAAAAAAAAAAAGAGTAGTCCAAACCCAAATCGTGTTTCAAATAGCAATTTCCCTCTCCTTTTCTTTTTCTCAATGCGACCTCCTGGATAGAGAGGCCACTCATGGTAATTTACAATCCATTTCTGGGTACAAATGAAATGAATATAGATCGCTCCACAATTAGGCTGCTAAAAGGAATGTGATGCTTTCAAATGTCTAATATACCATGGGATATTCTCGGTTTATCCTGCAGGGAGCTCACAGTGATTTCTACTTGCTGTGGTACATAGGTCAGTGGTAGTCAAAGCAACTATTTTGTTAGAAAATTAACCTGTGGACATGGGAATGTTTTTGTGCAACGACTTCATAGCCATTATTTGTTTCAAAGAGGTTTACCAAACTGTAAGGAAAAAAAATAATGAAAGCCTTTCGTTTTTAGATGGATTATAGATAATCTAAAGAATTATGGGCTGAGAAAATTCATTCCACTTAACTAAAGAAAGAGGACTGTCTATTCATTGACTACAGGAACTGAAACTTGGTTGTGAATGGAAGCGAGTCAGGCTGTTTTTAAAGCTTTGTCCGGGCTCTTAGCCACAGAACATTTACTGGGTATAATGGAAGCCCCACAGCTAAAACTGTAATTGCTTTTAAGCATTTGCTTTCCTTCTACGGAACAACTTTTATTTCCTGTTGTTATATGATATGGTTAGGGTGCTTGAACTGGCCCATGATGTTAAATTACTCTTCCTTTATGAGACTTATTTACGGCAGGTTCAGGAAAAGTACACCCCAAAGGACAAAGACATAGGAGATGCTCAGGTCTCTGCTTCTCAGCAGGGGATGAGGTTTATGTGCGAATCACTTTTGGTTTTTCACAGGATTTGAATAGACAATGACTCTCCAATGAGGGCTAGAAAGTTGAAAAAGCCCTTCATCCATCACTGTATAATGTGACATCAAAAGGAATAAAGGCTTTGCAGAAAAGAGAAAGGGGGTGGGCATGGATGGAGGGATGGCAGCTGAGGTAGTGTGAGGAAGTCCAGATAAGTACATTAAACATCAGGAAATGTAATGCCAGAGCAAATTCAGACTCTGTCTAAGAATTTGGGAAGAACACTGAACTGAGGGGTCCGGAAAACTGGTTGGTAGGTGGGGCTGCAGAGCCGACAAGCTAGTTACGTCTGTTTTCCTTTCTCTTCATTCAGTTCCCACATGCGTAGAATAAATCTTAGTGTTGTATTTTTGAGGTCCCCTAGGAGATGTGTTGTGGTAGGGATGGTGGTATTATTTTGACTGGTGATTTGTTAAATATCTTAAAATATATTGCTCACTTCCTAAATTTGAATTCCATTAAACATTTTACTTATTTCATGAGCAGGGAGACTTAAAAGTGCCTATAACTTTACCTTATGTACAGGTAGTAGGGAAGAAAACAGTATTTTTGTTACTTTTGATTTGGCATTTAAAGTATTCTATTTAAGAATATCACAAGAAGTTTTATCCTCAAGGAATTTAATGCTGGATATTAAATTTGTAGAGGTCCCGCTTTAAAGACAACATTAGACTTATAAAAGCCTGATTTAAAATAATATTCTTGATTATGTATAATTAGCATCCTTATGTTATCATAGCCGACCCTCACATGAGGTTATAACTAATTTATTACAGCTTAACCATATTTATTGATCATTTATATTGACCAACATAATGAAATGCTATGTGATAAAAATGTGAAGTGATATTGTCAGAAGCAAACAATTGCAAGCCTTGTAGATATTCTGGTGTACTCTTAAGCACAAACATATTGTTACATGTTTCTTGGGCTGATATTATATGTGACATATGGTTTACAGGGAAATCTTTTGGGAATGAAATATACAGCATATTGATTTCTGACTTGATAAAGTCTTTTCATGAGTTATATTGGTATCATAAGCATTGTTTTTACTAATAATAAATTATGTTTATTAAGCATTTACTGTGTGACATGCCCTGTGTTTTATGTGTGCATGCATTATTTCCTATAAATTCAGAGCAATTCTATGAAATATGTATGCTATCTCTATTTTGCAGGTGAATAAACTTAGGCTTGGTGAGAATAAATAAAGTCATTCAAATAAAGTTATTTGTCCCAAGTCATAAAGAATTTTATCTCAGGCAGTCTGCTTTTAATAGGTCATCTTAACCACTACTCCTTATTGCTTTGCCTTTATTTTTTAATAGAACACTTTACATAGGCTATGATACAATACCAAGAAGAATGGTAGAGAATTGAAAGGATTTATCATTTATTTTTATTTAAGCTATCAAATATTTCTGGGAAGATACAAAAGTTAGGTATAAATAGAAAACAATTGTACAGGGCAAAATAAGAAAACTATCAGAGGAAAGGAGATTAGGAAATGTTTCATAAAGGAAGTATATTTTAAGATATAGTTTGAAGGATAACAGGGTTTCGAAGAGTGGAATTTGGAAACAAAGATGTTTGGTATTAAGAAAAAAACATGGACTATTGGAAAAATACATGTCATAATTTGCAGAAGGCAAGAGTTTGGCTGGAAAAAAAATTGGATAAGGGGAGATATCAGACTCTTTATGCCCTCAATAGATTATAAGATTCAGGAGGACAGGAGCCAGTTTTTATTCACTAGTATATTTTCCTCAGGCCTCTCAGCATCATCTGTATATGTTAGGACTCAAAAGTTATTAAGGGTTGAAGAGAAGAGATAATATTTCTAACATAACATTGGGGCCCAGTAGACCTGCAGGCTATGGTAAGGGGTTTGAACTTTGTTCAGCAGGTAATAGGGAGTAATTGATAGTTTTTGGACAGGGGAGTGAAATTATCATAGTGATACTTGAAGAAGATTAATTTGGGAGCCACATGGAAGACAGGATAGGGAGTTGTAAAATGAGAAAGAGTCTGGGAAGCAAGGAAATGAATGCCTGAATTAGGGCAGTGATCAGGGATGTGAAAGAGGGAATGGGTGATGTACTGTTTGCAGAGAAAATACTTTAAATGACATACAGTATTGGCTGATTTCTGAACTGATAACGTCTTTTTTGAGTGGTTGTTACCACATGCTTCCAGGGAACTACAACGGACACAAAGAAAAATGCAGGCATGATGCACAGATCATTCCCTTTTTAAAGAGAAGTTTGAAATGGGTGTACAAAGATTACTTTAACGTCTCTGAAGGAATACTCTAAAAATCCATTCATTATCCTGCACACTAATGATACTAAAAGGTAAAATGATTCAATGGTGGAGGACAACGACGACAAACACATATCTTCAAAGAGAGAAGCTCACGTTTCAAAATGAATTGGAATCTTACTTTCTATTTTGATCTTCGCTTGCAATTCAGCATATCACTTGATGCTGATATATAGAATTTGTTATCAGTTGTTATCCAAGGGAATTTGCCTAAACACAGATATAAAAATCAGGCTCTGATTGTATGTCTGTTCTCTTGAGTGCTAGAGTTAAGGGTCTGATAAGTAGCTTCAGTGTTTAATTTTCACTTTTCACATCAGAAAAATAGAGACAGAGTATTATTGCTCAGTTTTTATTTTTCTTAACACTACATATAACTAGGGTGATAACCTATCATTTATCATCCAAATGAGAGCACTTTTGAGAGTAGTAGGGGGTGCTGGTAATAATTACACCAGGACAACCGAGTAAACTAAGACTATTCTGGGAAAAATAGAACATACAGTTTATATATAGTTACATGTAACTACCTACAATGTTAGATCATTTTCAAAATATACAACTTTTGGGTAATTCATAGAAGTGGTATATTACATAAGCTTTTTAGCATGTAGCTGATACTTATGTAAGACTGAAGGTAACTTTAGAGATGGCATTTCTGAGAAGTTAAATTTAAAAAAATTATGAAGAAAATGTTATTAGAATTATTACAATCGAAACAATATCAATAGAAAATACTAGAAGAATATAACTGAAGGAAAGTTGCATGCCATCTGTTTTGTTGCCACAATAATGTTTACTCAATCACCTTTTAGTATCCCAGAAGAAAGCCTCTGAAGTACTTACATGTACATAGGCTGTAGTTGTAAATGAGATGTCTTCTGAGGCCCTTGATAGCCATAAGAGTCAAAGCCACCTATGAAATCAACTGAAAAGGGACAAATGCCTTCGTTAGTTAACTTTTCAAAAGAGATAAACATTCATGAAGTAGGTCTCACATGGATTGCTAATATGAACCTCTTAATAAGCTATTAAACCCAAAGTGATTATTTGTGGAGGAAAAAAGATAGCTCCTTCAAGGCAGGGCCACCCCTCCAAACTATGAGAGATTCAATTATTGCTTTACAAGAAACTCTTCACTTGGGAGAAGAAATCATGTACTCCTCTCTAGCCACCAAGACCTAATTTGAGTAAATAAAATTCAATTGCACATTAAGGATGGTGCATGTCCTTTTTGGTGAGTGTGGAGATTTCCTGCAACACATTACAAATGTAAAAAATAATGATTGCTCAAGTGCACATATCTGTCAGCAATTGCAACACTAGTAATAACATTATACATTATGATTGTCATGTACAAGCTGCTATGGTAGAGCTCATGTAAATTAATACGGCTGTCCCTGCTGTTATGTGGTTTATAATTTGAGGTAGACAATCGGAAATGAAGATGTAGAGCAAAGTCTAACCAAACATTCAAATGCAATCCATCCCTAGATATTAAAGGTACAATAAGATATAATAAGAGCTACCGTGGTAGATTATATGGTCCAAAATGGTTGCAGCAAAATCTCTTATTCCATATCTATTTGTAATGTGTCCTTGCCATTTCTCCTATCTGGTGGTTTGGGTCTATGCCTCTTCCTCTTGAACCTGTCCAGACCCTTGTGGCTGCCTTGACCAACAGGGTTTGGTAGAAGTAACACTATGTAACCTCCAAGACCACATCGTAAAGATGTCATACATTTCCCTTTGGTCTTTTGGGATGCTCTCCTTTGGAACACAGCCACCATGCCCAAACCAGGAATGGTGAGATCAGTGGACTCAATGGAGAATCCATGGTATGTGTTCTGGCTGGCAGGCTAGCTGAGGTCCCAGCCGATAGGCTCGACATTCAGACAGGTGAGAAAATATGCCTTCAAGTGAGTCCAGTCCCAAGCTGTTGAGTCAACCTAGTCTTGGGATCTTCCCTGCTGAGGCCTCTGATATCTGGGATCAAAGACGAACCAACTTCAGGGTGCCCTGTATGAATTCTTTTTTTTTTAATTAAGGCGTCATTGATATACAATCTTAGGAAGGTTTCACATGAGCAACATTGTAGTTTCAACATTCACCCATATTAAGTCCCCCCCACCCCACTGCAGTCACTGTCCATCAGCGCAGTGAGAGGCTGTAGAGTCACCACTTGTCTTCTCCATGCTGTACTGCCTTCCCTGTGACCTACCAATATTGTGAATGCTAATTATAATGCCCCTTAATCCCCTTCTCCCTCCCTCCCTACCTTCCCTCTCCAACTCCTTCCCATGACCTGTCTGAATTCTTAACACAGAGGAATCCATGAGCATCATAATTGGTTGTTTTATAACACTGAATTTTGGAAGCAGTAGAAACTAGAGCAGTAAATGCTAAGAGTATTGGGAGAAAGCTGTGTTTTTGTTTTTTCTTTTCAGTTCCTGGATGTAGAGGTTGTGTGGTGGGGATAAAAGAAGCAAAACAACAAAAGGCTGAAAAGATAGATGACAGCAAGAAGAAAAAACGGGACACAGAGAATGAACTAGGAAGCCTAGGGAAATCTTCACCTTTTCTGGTGTCTCATGTGATTGGCTTAGCTTTGACTACTTTTTGTTCTCTTTTTAATATCCTAACTGCTACCTGTAGACATTGGTATAGGATGTGAGGTAACATAAAGTCATGATGTCCATTTATCTATTTAGTGGGGAAATCTTTTTTAAAAATGGATTTCATTTTTTTTAGCAGTTTTAGGTTCACAGAAAAATTGAACAGAACGTTCAAAGAATTCTTATTTATTCCCTGAACCTGCACATATACAGCTTACCTTACTATCAACATATCACATTAGAGTGTTGCATTTGTTACAGTCGATGGACATACCTTGACACATCATTATTACCCAAAGTCCAGAGTTTATATTAGGGTTTGCTTTTGCTGTTTTAAATTCTATGGGTTTCAACAAAGGTATAAGGCCATGTATTCACAATTTCAAAATCATACAGTAGAGTTTCCCTGCCCTAAAAATCTTCTGTGCTCTACCTTTTTACCCATCCTTCTCCCCTAATATCCAGCAACCACAGACCTTTTTACTGTCTCCATGGTTTTGTCTTTGCCAGACTGTCTTTCAGTTGGACTCATGCAATATGTGGTCCTTTCTCAATGGCTCCTTTGACTTAGTATAAGCATTGAGGTGTCTTCATATCTTTTTGTGATTTAATAACTCATTTCTTTTTATTGTAAAAATGCTTTTATCAGGGCAGAATTTCACTCCTTGTCAAAAGCAGAGTAGTATAAGGAAAAGAACAGAGACCCTAATGTTAGAAGCACAAGCGTTCAAACGCTGCTTTCATTATTTGCCAGCTGTGTGACTTTAGGCAAATAACTTAGCATCTCTTAAGATGGGAATTATAATATTTATTTGGTACAATCACTGTGAGGATAAAATAAGGATTTTTATCCAGAGCCCTGGATGAGACATACAGTATGGAAGAAGATTAAGAGACCCAGAAAAAATTCAGGATTTTCTTTATGATTCTTCTAAGCCATGTACTGTAGGAGAAAGAAAGACAGAAAATGTTTAATTTGGGACTATAGAACTATTTCAAGTATTTTACAGAAGATGAATTAAGTGAGGGAACCTCTTTTGTTTTCTGAATTGCCCACATTTGTAGATTAACTAATATAAATGGTACCCGAATAGCTCTACAATAATTGAATGGTGTGACTATAATGTTTATATTATTTTGAGAAATTATTGTCCATAACTGGAGATTCATTGCAGACACTGCCTAAATTCCCATTCATGTAGGTTTTCTCTTGTCAACACAAGACTTCATTAAGGACTCGCTTGCTGAGAGGTATTCACAGCACCAGCGTTTCCTTGCCCTGAGGCTCCCTTTCGGCAGGATGGTCGCCACCCTGGTGCTGAAGGATAAAGTGAGTTAGAATCCCAGCCAATAGAATAAGACTAGGGCAGATGTAGACAATAAGGTCTTTTCTGCTAAAATTGAGATCCAAGTGAAGCTCAGGCTTGTTGGTTTGTTACTGTTGTTGTTTTGAAACATTTCCCTAGCTTGTTTCCCAGGGTTTGAGATGAATGTCAGGAAAAACCAGATGGTCATTCCAAGCCAAAGACTGTGGAGTGACTCAAGGAACAACCTGAAGAAACCAAGATGAGCCTTCAAGTCCAGTGGATAAAATCAGGACCCTAAATGGCAAAAAAGTCTTCCGTCAGGACCAGGGTAGACCTTCCTAAGACATGAGAAAAGGCCAGAAGGGAAATGAGGTGTGTCCTGAGCCTGCTTATGAACGGAGCTTGAGCTGTCTGGGGCTTGCTCTTATTAGCCATCACCGGTCTGGGCTGTGGGTTGGTAGAGGTGACTTATAACTACCCAGTGGGGATCGTGAAACAAGCAATTGTGATGGCATCTAGATGTTTAGCTCATAGCTCGTCTTTACATTACTTAGATAAGAGTATCTTTGATTAATCAAGAATTCCCTCAATTCTTCAAAATAAAAATAAAAGAAATTCCTGGCAATTACAAATATGTAATAGTTCCTAAAGCCCTTTCAGGTGATAGCATTTATCTTTACAAATTTACTGTGATTTGGGTAGGGGTAATTATCTTCACTTTAAAGATACAAATTTACTTGAGTGCTTGGGGGCACATACCAGCTGAGACTGGGACGAGAAGCCAGGTATTCTCTTTCCATCCTTAGTATACTGAAAAGATGATTTCTGCTCTTCCTTCTTGCCATTACAGTAAATTCCTGGAATGTTATCAGAGGTTTTGCATCACATTTGGGATTAAACCTAACTCCTTTAGGCTCTTTCCTTTTTATATTATTCATGCAACAGAAATTTTTGAGTTCTTGCTTTGATTCTTCTATTGGTTGTAGATGCCTCCCTTTGATTTTTATTCTCCATAATCTTTCCTCTGTTCTTCCCAGAAAATTTACTCTTTCATCTTCTTCCTATCTCCAACTGAACATTCTAGGAATACTCTGATGTGAATGACAATCAAAGCAAAACCCACCAGTGTTTCACTGCCAGTGTTAGTTACTAATGAGTTATCTTGCTTCTCTGTAACGTATCTTTAAGAGGGGGTAAGGCAAGCATTTTTCAAAGTTCAGTTCATTTCCTTTGTGTCCTACAAGTTATGCAGGAGACCGTATAAACGTTTAAACAATCTATTATTCTGAAAATTATTTATATTCTCAGCCCCACATTGTGTAACTCTGATTTCAATGATGTTTTTTAAAGTAAGGAGGGAGGTTTCCTTTTTAGCCACTTGGCATATTGTATATGTTATTTTAATACTTGTCAGAAAATGTGAAAGACAGAGGAATTACTGTAGGCCTGAATTAGAACTAGGAGAATGAGAAAAGAATGATGACAATGAGGCAAGATAAATGGAGAAAGAGGTACAAAACAGGACATGCCAAGGTTTCTGAAAATGATGGAAGGGGAGAAAAAGGCAAGATTCAAAGCTGACTCTTAGAAATTTGTTGGCTGGGAGAATGTCGCTGCCTTCAGCAGAGCCAAAAGGAATGTCAGGAAGGAGCTGGTGCTTGGCTCCATTTGGAAATGTGGTATGCAAGTTGTGAGTGAGACATAGAAGTGGGAAACGTCAGAAAACACTCGGAAGAAGGGACACACAATGATAATTGGAGCAAGACAAATTGGGGATTGTTAGGATTTCAGAGATCAATTTCTTTCTCTTCATTTGGCTTTACTATGCTTCACTGTGACCTATTTCTACCTGACATATAAATCTAGCTGTTTCTCTGTTGATTCCATCACTGTAATGTAAATTGCATGAGATTTATTGTTTACTACAGTAGCCTGTGAGATAAAATAAACTTTTTTGGAGGCTAATAGAAGAAACCATCACTGTAAACTCTTTGGCCCAGAGGAGTAGAAGGAAAGAAGCTAGGACATTCTTTATCATCAAAATGACCTGGGTGATTCATTGACGAATGCTATCAAGTGTGGCAAATGTTGACAACTGGTAGGAAAAACATCGTTTGCCTTCTGGTCAGTTCGTAGTATCCTAAACAGAGGTATACACAAATAGGCAGAAGATGACAAAATAAAGTAAAATTTGTTCTTGCTTAATCTTTGCCTCGTTGGAGGGATTTACCTTTGGTCCTCTGACAAGTCAGCAATGTTATCACTCTCTTTGCAATTCTTAAGCATTTTCTCTTTGCCTTAGCTTTTCTGTCTGGGATATGGGTATGTTTATGCCTACTGACTGATGGAGACACAGGGAGGCCTAATTATTTTAAATAAGTAAAGTGCCATATCAGTTTAGTAACTGTGATTGAATAGCATTAATAATAGTGGAATTTAGAGATTACCAAGTAAGAGAAAAATGATTTTAGAATAAATATTCTTTGCTAAAATATATTTCCTGTTGTGAGCTTCCCTTTTATGCAGACCTTTTAATCATGAACACTGAGTTCAGCAAACCTAAAACTGCTTTTTAAAAATACATGTTGGCAGTGAAGTATTGTAATATAAAATTGTACCTTGACTATTAACCACAAAGCCACTAGTCAACAGACTCTCTTTTGGAGACAGAGCTGGAAAAGACCAGGAGGTGCAATTTCAAAAGGCAGCTCACAGAAAACTAAGCCTAAATATTTAGAAGAATTCATTGAAAGACATGAAAGAATTTGTGTGGGCCTATGAAAATAGTGTGCATATCCATTATCTCTGCAGGTAAGAAGTTCAAGGGTACTTATCTCCAGCTGCACAAAAGAAATTTAGAGCATAACCAACCACAGGCCAAATTCAAAGAACCGCCTTCCTCCCATGCAGACTTAGTTGGCGGTAGCAATGCAGCTGTATGAGTTTGAGGTGTTCGATCTGACCTAAAATTGCTGAGTGGATTCTGAGCTTTTCTGTTTTTCTGATTAGGAAAACACAACCCTTTATAGGCATACTTCATTCTTTAGCCTGAAAGGTCACAAAGTGTTGCTGTAGAGAGCTTCCTGCAGGGAAGCATGTATCTCATCGAATGAAATGAGACTAATGCCCTAAATCACTGCAGATCTTCACTTCCTTACCTCACTCAGCAAATGTATTTTTCAGGGCCCTAGAGTCCTATTTTCCATGTTTCCCTCATAGCTGTTTCAGAACCAGATCTTTAATATTTTAAACCTGAGAACACATTAACATATGCTAAAAAATGAAAGTGAAAAGCAATTGTTACAATGCTACCATAGTAAATGAAATATTCCTTTAGTTAGAAAAACAATAAAAATCATTGTAAAAACAATAAAAAATGGGATGTAAGTTCCATTTGGTAAACTGTTTTGTCTTTTGCTCTTGCCTATTTTCGCCGACTCTCTGTGAGGGCAATATCTCGTGAGATCTGAAGAAACACATGCTGATTTTTTGCTAAGACCAGGATCTTGCTATTAAAAAGCCTTCTAATGATATAAGCCACCACCAAATATGATACAGGGAAGCCATGAAGCATTGTAAAGACTGAGGGCTTTAGAGTCAGAAGGCTTGGGTTCAGGTTGTGGCTCCTTGCCAGAATCTTGCCCATAAGCAGGTCCCAACTGCTCTGAGCCTTACTTTCTCCTTCTGTAAAGTGGGACAATAAAACAATTTCAATTTCATAAGCTTATTGAGAGAATCAGGGTGTTGTATGTATGTAATACATAGATGCATGTAATACATAGATGCATGTAATTAAAGATACATCATGGATAGATTTGGAATCTCAACTCTTTTTGAAAGGGATTTATACAAAGAAAATGATTTGAATTATACTTTTATTGCATATTTAGTTTCTTTACTGAGAAGATGAGAACTTTGAATTAGAATTAATAGACTTTGGTGTGGAATGACATAAGTATAGAAGTCATCAGCAGAAGCTGAAGAGAATTGAGGTAGGTCTATGGAGACCCTTTAAATGCCCACTAATAGGTTTACTATGGTCTGACAAGCAATAGGAGAAGCCTGTGACATAATGTAGAAAAAAGAGAAGATATTTTATATAAAAAAAAAACTAATTGGAACTGAGTTTCTGTATTTCACATGTTTTTGGAAATCACCTGGTATGTTATCTGAAAGCACAGAGAGAGGCCGGGAATGGCCTGGTTCATGGTCTTTGAGGCTTCTACCTCTATGTAGGCAAAAGGAAGCATCCAATGGAGTGAGCAAGGATGGACACATTGAGGGTCCCTCCTCCAGGATAAGGCGGTGGTGGGGGGGGATAGTCAACACTTAGTGGAAGGATTACATTAGTGAGGAAACACTTCATAGCTCCCCTCAGATTTGTATGGAATTGCAAGGAGACAAAAGGATAATTGCTAGTATAGCCAAGATATGGAAGCAATCTAAGGGTCTAACAACAGATGAATGGATGAAGAAGATGTGGTACATATACACAGTGGAATATTATTCAGCCATAAGTAGAAAATAAATCCTCCCATTTGCAACAATAATGGATGGATCTAGATGGTTTTATGTTCACTGAAGTAAGTCAGGTGGAGAAAGGCAAATACCAAATGATTTCACTATTTGTGGAGTATAAAAACAAAGGAAAACAGAAGGAACAAAATAGTAGTAGACTCATAGACAACAAGAAGGGACTAGTGGTTACCAAAGGGAAGGGGTTGGGGAGGTTTGGGGGGAGGGACAAGGGGATCGAGGGGTGTAATAATTTGCAATCACAATATAGGTTGGTCACAAGGATGGTAATACAGCACAGAGAGTACAGTTAATGATTCTGTAACATCTTACTACATTGACAGACAGTGACTAAACTGGAGGGGATGAGGACTTGATAATATGGGTGAATGTTGAATCACTGTGTTGTGTATTTGAAACCAACATAAAATTTTATATCAATAATGCTTTAATTTAAAAAAAGGATAATTGCTAGTAAAGAAAATTATTGACGTTCTGGGAGGAAAATGGAAGTATTTTATGTTTGAGAGCTTTGATTTTCTGAGGTTTGAGTACGAGGCGTAAGCAACCCAGAAAAGTGTGGAACAGGTCCTGTGGCAAATCAATGGGAGAGGAGTGAAAGCGCTTCAGCAGGAGAGCACCCAGCCGTGTTTAGTGGCTTTCTCTGTAACGCGCAGCATTCGAAGTGGAGAAATTGAATAGAGTCTCATTGGGCATGGATTTCGAAGATCCAAGCATGATGATAATGTAAGCAAGGAAGGAAATGGAGAGCGCTAGTGAGAACATCACTGCCGATACTAATCCTGCATATAGATGATGAACAGAAAGGTCCAAAGGATGAGAAGGACAAAGGTTCCAGTGGAGGGAAAATCCTAAATAAGGACACAGAAAAACGTCTCCAGGAGACCAAGGTGGGAGGAAAGATGTGCCCAGACAGAGAATTTTAAATTTGTGGTTTTGGAGAAGCCTCCTTTCTCCACAATAAAGGTCATCCAAATTAGCCTCTTTGATGAAGGAAATTAAGGGTAGATGATGTGAGTGGTGATGAGGATGGTGGTAAGTGCTAAAAGGTCAAGAAATTATAAAGTTAGAGTTGGAGAACTGTGCACCCAGATATCCTTAATATTTTCAATAGGTGGGTAGAAGAGTGCAGAATCTTCACCGTAAAGGTGCCTGGGCTCACTTTGCGCTCTGCCATTTGGATGGATCAGATGCATCAGTCTTTGTTTTGTTCTCCCCTGTTACAATTGCTTTCAGTTATAAACGACATGCTTTTCAGTTGAAATTGGATAGAGCAAGTATTACAAGCCATAGGTGGGCTAGTTAGATATGATTGGATAGGTCTTCCCAGCTGACATCCAGGATGCACAGCCCAATTAAATGCAGTGGTTTTAATTAGAGTGTAGGCACATTTATGGATGTATGCAGTGCATATTTAGGAAAATAAAGCATGTATAGGATGATCATCCAATAGAGAAATAGTCTTTGCCTTGTAATTTTTGCTGACATAATCTTTCCATCATTTTGCAGTCTTTGGAAAGGAAAATCACAAAACTCCTGAACCTAAATTAATCATATTTTTAGAATGACAGTAGCAGTTTCAAGAAAGAGAATGTTCAGTGGTTACAGCGGGTTAGCCAATGTCCAGTGGATATTTGGAAACTAGATTTGCTATATCAAGCTCATTAAAAACTTTTTAGGATTATTCCTGTGTGAATTATGGTGTACCTTTGGTCAATGTGGATCAAAAAAGTAGTCATCTTTAATAAATTCTTTTAATAAATAATTTTGTTAAATTCTATATATCCCTCTATTTATCATTTAGGTTTCAGCTGAAATGCCATTTCCTCAGGGAAATTCTTTTCCTAGTTTTTCTTAACTGGGCAAGAAACCACTAGGGTACATTCCCACCACACCCTTTACTCTCCTTATCCAAACTCTCATTATGCTTCAGTGCATCCCTGCGAACTGTGTTCTGGGGTGTACACACCTTGAAGGCAAAGACAGTATCTGCTCGATTCCCTGCCTCATCCCTAGTAACTAACACAGAACCTAACAGAGAGTGGGTACTCAACAAATATGTGTCGAAAGAACCTATTTTGATTATCACAGTGAAGCGATGTGGAAAGTGTGTTTAGAATCAGGAGACTTAAGCTCTCTTCCCAGGTCAGCCTCTAACTCATTTAGAGCAAGTCAATCTGAGTGTTCCTTTCCTTAACTAAATTTAGGGGATTAAAATAGGTAATTGCTAATACTGTACATAGCTCCATGGTTCTGCACAATTTCATATTTCTGAGATTGGTTGACATACCAATGATGGCAGTAAAATATTTAAAATGAGCAGATCTGTGAAGGCACAGTGAATGGGAAAAATTAGTGCAAAGGAGGTATTTCCTTCTGGTTGTTACTACTATTATGCATTGATTTTATTAAGCAAGTTTCCAGGGAGATGAGTTGCTGAATAGAGTATGTGTGTGTGTATATGATATATATATATATATATATACATAAATATATATATACACACACACACACACATATATATATATAGTATTGGTTACCTGAGACATGACAATTTCCAACTGGAAAAGAGACTGATGAAAAAGATGGGACCTGGGAGAGGGGAATAGGATTGACAGGTTTGGAGCCAACAGAAATATTGTCCCCCATTTAATTTACTTCCACAATGAAGGTGTATATATGTGTGACTATGTGCTTCCCTTTGCCTCTCTGCTCTTGGGAATTCCTTTAACATCAGCTTCATTAGTCACAAACGCAGCAATCCATATCCAATTTTCTTTTTGTGTCAGGATTGTTCATGTATAAATTAGGCTCCACTGTTGGAAACGTTTACAATTAATCCTATGAACAAACAAACAAAAAACGCAAATCTTGCATTACCTACCCTGACCACCCCTGCTGACTCTGCAGCCTGACCACCGTCTACTATACACAAAAATGAACTGGTATTCCCACTTTGGGCCTAACCTAATTTTCAAGTGATAATAGGCATGGAATCCCAGAAGCACTCTATGCCTCTTGATAGCAACATCCTAATTTCCTTTCCTGGTAAATGTTTTAAATAAGATCTTAGCACCAAAGGAAATTAACCTTTAAATTAATTATAATTATAAAATGCCATCACTGATTTTTGTCTTCAGCCTAATTACTTTCTATTATTTAAACAAACCTCACCTCCTGTGAGCTTTAAGTTTGTTTCTCCTTCACCTGCCACACAATGCCCACCAATCCTAGAGGAGGCCTTTTGAGTCTGCTCTGCTGCCGGCAGCCTCGTCCACAGGTTATCAGAACTGAGGGTTGGCCCCCCTCCTGGCTGACGTGCCAGGGCACTTTCCGCGGCCCTATGGAGGGCTCCTATGCTCAGCTGCTTCCGTTCTGCAGACCTGGTGGCTGTCCTTAGAGATGCAGTGTTTTCTGGTGCTGTTAGGAAGCAGATAGCTAAACCAGCCTTCTGTTTCTATTGGATGCCACTTCCAAAACTCAAGCACAACTGGCTGGAATGGAGTGGGTGCCCGCCAGCATCATTTATAAAAGACTAACTTTGAATGAGCAGTCTTCTTTCTCTGTGAATCTCAGCTTTGGAGGGCTTTTAAGAGTTCCCTGGGCAGGCTCTTTGTCTTGTTCTCATTTATTCTTTCAAGATGGGATTGCAGCCACTGTATTTTGTGAAGGGGCACATCTATGTCCTGGTGCTGAAAGCATCCTGTTTGTCTGCCACTTAGTTGCTTTCTTTGTCACATCATTATCGATGTGAGTACAGAGGGAGATGGTGAGGGAGCAGGTTCGAGCACCCGTGCCAGGTGGACTGGGCACTGCAGAATTGGAAAACGAAGCAGAATAATCAAATGGAAGCTTTTTCTTTAATCATTTTGTGAATGGGACCACTTTTCCTTCCGTTCATGCGCTCTGGCTTGCTCTTCCATTGAGGCTGACTAAAACAACGTGAACATTCTTCCTTTCCTGCATAACTTCAGTTCACCCACCCAGAAATATCTTCTGCATGAAATGCTTCCTTTATTACACTCCAGTTAAAGGTCCTCCTTTGCTTGTATTAATATCATTACTTCAACACTGATTCTTTAGAAACAAGGTCCTGGCCATTTGGAATCAACAAGAGGTAGAGAACATATCAATTTCTTCCCCTCACATTTTTTTTGGGGGGAACATGAAATTTGTTTAAAGATGCTCGTGATGTGCATGGGTGTATGAGTGTGAGGGTGTGAGTGTGTGTGTGTGTGTGTGTGTGTGCAGGAGTAAGAAGCAGTATGTAGTATGCTAGAGGAAACATGAGAAATCAAACAGAGAAAGAAAGTGATTATTGAGGAATCAGACTCAACTTTGGCCTGAATATCCAGATTTAAAAATAAGGCTCATATATTTTCTCTTCAATGACCACAAGAGGGAGGAATTAAACAGTAGGCTGAAAAAGAAACGAGGGCTAGCCAAGTTTGGAAGGCAATGTAAAAACTATGCCTCTCCCCGTTAGGGAATGCTATTGTCACTGTTAGGAACTTGCCTTCGATTGACAGGAAGCCTGTGTCTATATAGGCATATGTTTCAGGTGTTGATCATTTATTCAGTCTTTTATTGTTACATATGACAGCACATGTTTTTTTTCCCTTTTCTTCCTTTAAGAAATGACAAAAGGTGCTTTATTATAAGTGGTTATTCACTTAGAAAACTGGGGTCTCAGGAGATGTCACATTTGCTCAGCAGTTTCCATGGAGTCCAGAAAGTGTTTGTGGTGAGCTGATTGATTCATTTATTTCCCAGATACTTATTGGGTACTACTCCATGTTAGGGATATGCTGGATGCTGAGGGTATAGCTGTGATCAAGGCAGGCGGGGCCCCTGATGGCCTCTCCTAATGCTTTCCTATCCTGAGGGGGTCAATCTGTCCTGCACTGGAGTCAGAGGTTCACGAATAAGCAAAGTGACCCTGGGCAATTCATTTAATCTTTATGGGTCAATAGAATTAAGATGTTGAAATAGAGCAGTAGGAAGTAGATTTCCATCATTTAAAACCCTGCAGTATTCTTAGTCCAAAAGAAATGTTAAGCAAAATCAGAAGTTGTAAAATTAAATAAATGCAAAGCCCCCGCACTTTGGGATGTTGGGAAAGCAGCAAGGTAACACCTTTCACCTTGGCCCCACTCAGATTCTGTAGAGCACAGCTAGAGATGAGAGACATGCAAAGTCTGGGCTCCAGACTCTAATAACATATCATTTGCTCAGAAATGGGGAAAGAGATAGCAAGTTTTGGTTTTGTGGGAGAATGGCAGACATGGAAAAGATAATATTAGACTCAGTCACCTCGAAAATCACAAAACAAGTGTTACAAAGAGATAATGAAAGCACAACATGCTAACAATTATTACTTTTTCATTTGGTTGCTTGAGTACGATAATTGAAAAGTAAAACAGACACATCATTTTCATCACACTACCATCAACCTGGCACCCAAGAACTTGGCACCTTCTCTGAACTGCTAATTGCTTGCCCCTTAGGTTACATTTGAAGAGTGATTTATAAATGGCAAGAAAGCTGAGGTTACCAAACAGAATGTATAGTACAGCTCTGATGACCAGATAGAAAGAATGATAGATGATAGATGATAGATAGATAGATAGATAGATAGATAGGTAGATGATGGATAGAAAATAGATGACAGATAAAGAGGAGTGAAGGAGGGGAGGAAGAAGGGATGAAGGGAGGGAGACTAGGAGACATAATATGCTGAAATGTTAACTGAGAGCCAGAATTCAGAATTGTAGGGTCATTTTAATTTTCCTTTTTTGTTGTTCTTATTTGTTTGTATTTTCTATACATTCTGCGGTAAACTTACCTTCCTTTCAAACAGGGAGAAACAAGTATTTTTTAAAGGCACGTGATTTCTATCTGTTTCCATCTCTACCCTCCCCTTGCAGGTGGGAGTATGTGTGACTCGTGACTGTGCTCAAAGAATTGCATACAAACTCAACAATCCTGACAAACTGGAAAAATGATCAAAACATGCAGAATGAAGTTCAATACACAGATGTGTAGGCCAGCAGGCTTTAGAAGAAAAATCAAACAAAAATAACAGAAAATTATTAGCCTCAAAGAAGTGAATAATTTCCTGTGGTTTGCTTTCAAATGAAAGATTCTATAAATTGATTGTGACTTTTATCCCAAGGCCAGTTGAATTTGGAGAATTCAGGACAGGTTTTTTATGTATTTGTGCTCAGTTGGTGGGTTCATGCATGTGTGTATCTACATGCTTAAACATCTAGAATTCATTTATTCCATATATTTTTTGTCAAAATAACTCCCCTTAGGATATTATTTTAAAAATGACATTCTGTATCCTTCCCCAGATGATGTAAATATTTAGTAACATTTGCAAATACATTGGATCTTTTTTAGAAAAGACAGTGACTGCTTAGAAAATGGACCCATTTTCTAAAGGACTGATGTTTAGTTGTCGTTTAAGTCTGAAACAAAAAGTATATAAGAAAACACAATAAAAACTGAGAAATCATTTGATGATATTTTTTCTGTTCTGGATTACTGCTGTTTTCCATGGCCTCACATCTTCCTTTTAATTGTGAGACAGCTAACAATGCTAATGAAGCAGAGATGTCTCAGTTCTTTTACTGTAAGTGGACATACGGCTGTGGTGCAGAAGAGCTGAGCATTAGTAGAAGACCTACATATATAATAAAAAGCACACCAGACGAGGACTCTCAGAATATTTTATTTCTTTCACAGACTATTATAAAAGAGAACAAGCAGAGACAATAGAAAAGACCGGAGGTCATAAGGAAGACTCAGCATGGCTGCAGCAGCCTGTACATCGAGGAGCCCTGCCACAAAGACAGCTCGGCAAGGGATGCCGGCTCTCCTGGAGAAAGTCTTTCCTCCTAAGATGTATAGCTGCCTTTTCATGAACAAATATATAGAAGTCTGTTGCGACAGCTGCCCCACTCAAACAGGGTTCAAGTGTCAAGGCACACCCTCTGGAGCAGAGTCCCAGCCTTTTTTCTGGGGAGGAACTACTCATCTGAAGGCAGATCACCCCACCCCACAGCAGGAGATGCCGACCTTCTGCCTGGTGGCCATGAGCATGGAACAGGGGACACCCTCCAGCCTCTTACGCACAGACATTTGATGGGCCAGTGGCCACAGCTAGCACAAATTTATGCTCCATGGGTGTTTTCAAATTTCCAGGAGCCACATGGTTGGTGTGTATGTTCTCTATGGGACGTTACAGAGTGAATTCCCTCCCCCAACCCCCAGTTTATATGTTAAAGGTCTAACCCTCAATATGATTGTATTTGGTGATAGGGCTTTTAAAGAGATAATTAATGGTAAAGGATGACATAAGGGTAGGGCCCTAGTCCAATCCTTATAAGAAGAGGAAGAGACACCAGGACATTCACATACAGACAAAAATCCATGTGAGGACACAGCATGGAAGTCAGCTTTCTGCAAGCCAAGGAGAGAGGTTCAGAAGAAACTAAACCTGCCAACACGGTGATCTGGACTTCTAACCTCTGGAACTGTGAAAAAATAAGTTTCTGTGGCTTACATCACCCAGTGTGTGGTATTCTGTTGTTGCAGCCCTAGGTGACTAATACGTGGGAGCAGGAGTGTCCACATCATCCTGCTCCAAGGAAGTATTTCTGCTCTGAGAGCTGGTGTTTCCTCCTGGGAGGTGCAGCAGATGGCACTGGTGTTCTGTGAGTTCGCACAGCAGCCTGCCTGTCCGACTGTGATTCTGGCTTAGGAAACTAAAGGGTCAGAGAGGTAAACTTCACTGGCCAGGATCTTTCATTGGAAAAAAAAACTCAACCATCTTTGTGTTAAAACATCTCTTTCTCTCTATATATATTAATGACAGCGGGCTCTAGAAAAGTATAAGAGATATTGTTTAAAAAGAGAAACAAGGAAAAACTATTCTCAGGCATTTCATGTGCCTGCAGTCTGAGTCTGATTTATTGCTATTTTGTGGAGTCTAAGTTTGAGTTTTGCTCACATAGCTTTGCTGGAGGTTTCTGCCTCTGGGGCTACCTGGCTACACTTGCTGCTAAGTCCTGAAGTATCAAAACTGAGCACACAGCTGGTCAGCTTCATAATAACATCAAGAATATTTTAATTTTCCATTTGCCATAATCGGGCTGTTATCTCCACAGTCCATTCTCAGCACAGTTACCGAATCAGAAGTGCCTTCTGTTCCTTGTGAGGGTATTTAGGAGTGGAAACTTAACTAATCTGGTAAGCAGGTAGCTAGCCCCTCCTCCTGCCAATACACTACTACTCCTACTAGATGCTTCATTGCAAATCCATAGTCAGAAAGAATAGACACACAGAGATCCTTTCCCTGTTTACATATACATTAAACTTCTCCTATACTTCAGGCATACTTTCTGAGAGCATTTTTTTTTACACCTCTCACCAAACCAGAATGTTTTTAAAGGATCAAAATCATTTTCTTTATGATATAGTCATAAAAAATAAGACAGATATTCGAAACCTTTTTCACTCTTGAGCATTGGAAATCAGGTATTCTACACAGTGTCTGTTGGTGAACATACAGACAACTGATCTTGACAAGGGTGGTAATGGAGAATATCAAGCCAAAACATTATGCTCAATAAATACTCATAACAAGGTGGAGCAGAGACATGGGACAAACAACGTGATTAATTTTTCCTGTTTATGATGAAAAATGCCAAGATATAAACAGTATAGAAGAACAGAGGGACTCTATCTTAAGGCTAAGATTCCATTTTAAAAACCAGGGAGTTAGAAGGTAAGATTCCTAACGTATTTTATGGTAATTAGCAGATAACCTACTCTATCTTAAGGCAGGGCAAGCAGTCCTAAATGACACATTCCAACTGCGTGAGAGCAACCACTATCTTGGAGAAGAACAAGATTAAGAAATTCCTTGTGTTAAGTTTATCTTACAGAATGTCTAGAGGACTGACTATGGATAATGACATATGTCTCTCACAGGAGATAGACATCATGAGACCTACATGTCAAGCTTATACACCATCTCCCCACCCTTTGCTCCATTCTTGAAATCCTTAAAAGACACAAATCCTAAGCTTTAAGTACACCTCCTGGTCTGAGGTTGCCCGCACTCCCCTTTGAACGTGTACTTTGCCTTAAATAAAGCCTTCTCACTGCTCAACTTACTGTGTTTTGTCTCTGTGCTCTTCCAGTGGTATTTTTGTTACTTTGTTATTTCATTCAATTTTCTAGACTTCATGCTAGTCTGCTCTCTTGCCGTTCTACTTCAGACAGGTAGGGAAGAGCTACTAAGATCTCTGATCTGGGCTTGCAAGTCTCTATCATGCGGGTGACGTGGACAGGACTGCAGCTGTATGATCCTGCTATGATTAGTAGCCAGCCCCCAAATCTCCTTTCTTTGCTTTAGGAAGTTCTCCAAACATAATTTCACTCCATCTGGTGCACTGTGGCTCCCCCAAATATTGGGATGGTAGGGACTTAGTTCCTATGCTATAGAGATTCAAGCAGACACAGGACACCAGGTGACTCTGGCTTCAGGAGTTGTCAAGGGATCTGCCCAATGTCGAGCAGGAGTTCAGTGAGCAACCCTTTTCTCCCTCTGTCCTTCCTTGCTTTCTGCTGCCTGCAGAGCTGCTTCCATTCACTGCCATTCTTGCTTTAACGAGTTCTTTCCTTACCTACCTTTGTCCAACTTGCTCAAGAATTCTTTCTCAATCAGAGCCAAGAACCTTCCCCCATCCAGGCTGAGGTTTCACCGAGTGTGCAGAGAGATAGATCTCTCCAGATGCAGCTGCCTGGCAACAATAACTCTCTGCCTGTGTGTGAATGACCACAGGAAATAAAACTAACTGGACAGAGAACTGATCCAAAGGAGCACCTCCTCCAGCTGTTTGGTGGTTACATGAGCGTCTAAGGTCTCAGTCTACTTGGATATAAAGATGAACAAGTAGTTCATATCTGACCCACGGAGCAAAAATGCTAAAATTAGAAAGCTTGTTTATGGGAAGTGTGCTTGTGTTTTGTATTAATTAAGGCAGATCAGGGGTTGTGGTCAAAATGCATATAAAGAAATAGCACTATTTTTTAGAGTCTTTTGGAAAATAAGTTTATTAGATGATTGAAAATAAACCTTATCTTCCAAAAGATATATGTGACTTCATATCCCCTTGAATGTACATGGCTTTGGCCAAAACTTTTGGGCAGAATCCCCTAAAATGAGTTCCCTGGAATTCTAATTCTCTAAAATATTAAGATGTCTTTGAAAAAGGGGTGTGTGTGTGTTCACATGTTTGGGATATTAGCTATACTTGCAATTTCTGTAATTTGATGTCTTAACATCTATCAAATGACCATTGGCTGTTCCCAGGTAAATCCTAGCTCACCTAAAACATCTGGAGACTTAAGACAGCTACAGACCATATTCTCTAACAGTTAACAGTGAACTCAGATTTCACAGAGTGCCACTTTCAAACTTAGCTAGCTAATTCTAAACCCACTTACCCTGCACCACCCATTCCTTTCCATGGAAGCCACAGTAAAAGTGTATGCCCACAATTCTCCCCTCTCACTCTGCTTTATGACTCACTCCGGTGCTTCCCAAGTGGCCTTGTGTGGTATGCTGTGTTCACCCCAGAAACCTGTGAGTATAATGATACTATAAAACTCTTTCTGGTTTGATCTGTGTCTGGCCTTACTATACCTCACCCAATGTAATATAGGTTAAAACAAAACCATGGACTAGGAAAAGCATGTTATTGCAAGACTCACAGAGATGTTAATAGGTAAATGTGCATTCTAGATTTTCAGTGTCCAACTTCTTAGCTTTATAATCTTTTTTTGAGCAATATATATTATGGAACTAGCATTTCTGGGATCCTCTTTGGGAGGCACTGTTCTGGAGAAATACTGATTGTCTGTCTGGGAGACTTGGTGTGTTAGTATTTTCTGAAGATAAAAATGCACTGGTATCATTGTGAAATGAAGTCAAACATTATAGTCTAAGGAAAGCTCAACTCCCCCACAAAATTTAACCTGTAGACTTACCTTTCATCAAAGATTTAGCACAAAAACAGTGAATGGTTACATCTGAATGAACTTAGCTTGTGGAGTTTATGTATTTAAAAATACATATATCTAATACGCCTTCCAATCTTTGAATAAACCTTTTATGAGCAAGATAAATGCTTACTAGATGTCTTCTCTTGCATATTCATTAGGCACCCCAATCTGAATCTGTCCATATTGAACCAATCATCATATCCCCATTCTACTTTCCTCCAGTGATATTTCCATTCATCCAGTCACTCATACTAGACACCCAGGACTCTGTCAGTCTCTTCCTTGTCCCTTACACAGTATTCATCCACAGCCCATTAATCATTTTGTTTTAGCATCATCTCTCATTTCATATCAGTGCTCTCCATTTCCAATACTGGTCTTAGTCCAGACCCTCATCATCTTGTATTTCAGTCATTTTCACGGTGTCTTAACAGTCTCTCTTTCCCTAATCTGCACCCCTCTCTGAAATCTTTCATTCATATTGATGTCAGTGTGATTTTCTGAAGTGCATTTTTGATCATGGTATTCTCTTTTTATAAACTACGTGCCAACAGATTTGCCATCATGCTACAAAAAATAAAGTGCAAACTTCTAGCTCAGTCATAACCATCTTTCTACTGTCCCATCCATTATCTCTTTTCCAATCTCCTCGGTGTTCCCTCCTCTAGCCCAGGATGCCATTCAGTCATATTAGTTTTGCTGCCTGACCTCCTACATGGCAGGCTGGGTGATGCCATCGTGCTTTTTACACCTTTTGCCAGGGGTCATCTTGTTCCCATATCAGCTAACAAACAGCCCTCTATTCATCTTTCAAGACCAAGCTCCAGAATGCCTCTCTCTTTGAAGCCTTTCCTCATTCCTTTTCTATCTCCCACCAACTATACACTCTATACAATTTTAGTATATTTATTTGCTCATGCTTATTTTTCTCTACTGGATGGTAAATTCCTAGAGATAAATGATTGTGTATTACTAATCTTAAAATCTCCAAAGCCTAACAAAGCATTTGATACATTGAGGAATGTTTCACAAGTGCTTTTGTAGTGTAAGGATCATCATTTGCTTTTAGGCACAAAATAATATAAACTATGCATTGTGTATTCCTGATTTTACTTCATGTATTAATATGATTGAAAAAGTGTCTCCTCTGAATTAATCACCTGACATTGCCGCCTACTTTCTAATATCAATGGAAAGTAAAGAAGAAACACATATTTATCTTTGGATATTTTCCTTAAATCATCCTGTAACAGAGCAGTGGATTCTCATCTTTTTCTCTCACTGTCTCAAAATCCTAATCATTATGAGCATTTTTGGAAACAAAACAAAACAAAAAAGATTCCCATCTCTGATTTTTCTTCAGAGTAAATATAGTTGTGTGGGCAAGTATCCATGTCAGTACCCAGAGAGAACAGAAGTACCTTTTCCAATCCTCCCATTTCAGATCCTTAGGGAGCAAGGAAGAAGTGGAATCTCCCACCTGCGATTTTAGAACCATAGACAATAGAGTCACTTAGAGGCTTGTGAGTACCACTGTCTAAGCTCTGGACCAAGCGATAAAACTCAATACAGAGACTCTAACATAGAGTTCTAGCTATTTGTATCAAGTTGTAGGAATAAAAAGGAAATATGAACATTTGGTTTCATGATGACAAATTTTGTGGATTCACCTGAATGTCAGTTCTTGTGAGAATTTTAGGAACTATTGCAAACTGTTGATTGTTGGGATTTGTAGTCCTGGGTGAAACTGATTATTTGTCAATACCTAATAATTGGTTTATAAAAAGAAAACAGTCAAGTTAGCCATATTTACAAATCACTTCCGTCTCCGATTTCTTCTCTATTTTCCCTATTAGAATTATTATAATAGGACTAGATCTTAATATACTTTTCAATGAAAAGACTGAAATATGTTTGCAAAATGGGTGCTTTCTATATCTTCAAGATACTGGGTACTTTAACAAAAACCACTAGCACGATGGGTTCAAAAGGCTTATTCCCTGTTCTAATGACATGTTGGGAGATATTGTCTGAGAAGTAGGGAGGCTAGGGAGGAAGCAGTAAAGAAAATGCCTTGAACTTGAAAGAAACAGAATAGATTTTTGATACTTACAGCTGTCCTCTTCTTCAGTTATACATTTCACAACATAACAGGCGTAGATGAACCCTGCCAGCTGAAACGAAACAAAGATGCTTTAGACATGAGGCAAAGGCAACAGTATTGGACCTCACCGGGGAGGGTGGCTTTTCAAAGGCAGGCAGTTTACGAATAGATTCAGTATTCTGAAATGGTTTATCAGGCAGAATCTTGACTCCAGAGTGGATTCTTGATTCAAGAGATGTCTTTCTGTCTTGTAAAGAAATTATTGGTCTGTTTTTCTTTGATAGACAGTCTAAGACAAGTTATTTTAGGTGTAGGGGAAACAAAGAATTATGGCCATTCATGAATGAAATAATATTTGCATTTGTGCCAGTCAACTTCTAATTTACTTTCATTAGCCAAGAGCCATAGATTCTAAAACTGGAACCTCAACTGACTACCAGAAAAATGTTTTGAGGGAAAAATATTAAGGAAATTCCCTAGTATGTTGCATCAATGTTTTGTGAGAAAAACTCTTATTTTGACAGGGACATGCCAAGTATCATTAGGATGACACGTTACAAAGAGTGACGGGGTGGACACCTGTAGGTAAGGAGTGTCACAGTGCATTGAACACACACACCACATCATCCTTTCTGAACATGCTACACAAATGTGCCTGTGGTCAAGGAAGTCTTTGTTCCTTTTCCTTTTTTTTTTTTTCAGAAAACCACTTAGATGGCCTTCTCCCCTTCTTACTCCCCTGAGGGAAGAGAAGGACGATCATCAATGGCAAACAGCAGTTGTGGATGCAACACCCAGAGCCTCTTCAAGCTCAGGAGGGAACGAGCCTCCTCCTTGTGGTCTCAGCCTCTCCACACGTTCAGAGAAACCTAGAAATGAGCCCTGAAAGTCTAGTCTTCAGGGAAGTCCCTGCTTACTGAAATCACTACCTGTTAAGAAGTAAAGTCATTTGATATCTACCCCTCAAACTGAGTGATTTTGTATTTCTTCCTATCAGTATAATATTTATGTAGTCAAATTATGAGCACTGATAGAAGGAAGCAAACTAATATAATTTCCTGATCATGGGAAAATATTCCCTCTCAAATAATCCAGTTTGGGGTAATCCTTAAAGGTAAATCCTCAGAACAGTGATAAAGATGATTCATGCTGACATTCCAGAAAGGCATTGATTTGTCTGAGAACTGATCCCGCATGATAATATTTACCATGGGAAGGGGATGTTACAAAAGGCTGCAGACTTTTATCAGGAAGCTAAGGCACAGGGCAAAGAGGAGCTGCTGTGATAAGCCTAATGAAGTTGCTTTTCATTAGCTGACAGTGATCTTTCTGGAAGGAGCAAGTGGCACATTTTAAGTCAGAGGGTACACTGATAGGTATTGAATGAGCACAGAAGTGTTTAGAGACAAAAATGGGCTGAATTAAAAGGAGTTTTAGAAAATATCTAATTTGGGTTTGAAAGAGAAAGCACGTTCTGGCAGATTCCAGCTCTCTTGCAAAGAGAACTGGCATGGCATAAAACCGTGGTTATTCTGGCCCAGAAACAGTGACCCTGGTGACAGGGAGAGGAATGGATGGGCAAGAAGACCTGAGCACCATCATCTTTCAAGGGCTTTTGTTTTCAGATCTTGGATGAAAAGGAATGTGTATCCCCTGCCTTCCCACCCACAAATATAGTAGATGAAGCAGTACACATAATAGAGAGCTAAGTAAGAATACCACTGATGTGATATTAGCAGAGTCAGTTTTCTTTTTTTTAATATCTCAGAAAAATCATCAAGTCTGCATTTTTCTCTTTGAATTATATGTTGCTATTGGCAAGAAAATAGTGATAATGAGAACTATTTCTTTACAGAATTGAATAATCAAGATCATTGTTTTTATGGAGCTTATCTTTAGAGTATGGGGTACTATTAAAAACCAGGGTCTCCTATTTGGCTTTAGCAAAAATTTTGATTTGACCAAATAAAATCCACAGTGATTTGAGCATTTTCATGGGTACTGAAAAACAGACTAAGCTAATACTTCTCAATCTTTTATCCAGCAGGACCCATCAAAGTGCTCTAATCATCCATGGGTACTGTGTCACTGGTATTTGGATCTCACTGTGGCTAAGTAAAGAGGTTGTGGCTTTGGTTATGTCCTTTGAAAACTGCCTTGAGCTCTTCTCCTTCCTCCACATGAAGTCCTTCCTATCCATGGCAAATGCTTAGGATTTATCAATAGTTTATCTCTTCTCTTCAGTTTTAAATAGTACTCGAATTATCTACAAAGCAACTTTTTCCTAATTACAAGTGTTTCTTTTGATTTTCATTCATCACATCATTACTTTCAAATGAAAATCTAGATAAAGAACATTGATAAATTCTGAGAGTCAGGGCCAGTAAGTTTAAACTTCTCATGAAAGTGTCACAAGATTCTAGGTTATTTACTGAACTGCTCTCCCAGAATGCAGCCAAGGCACTGTATTCTGCTTACCAGTGATCTTTTTATTGTGTTCAGTTGCATTCTTTAACTGTCAGGGGAGCTCCTTTGATACAAAAGTAAATCCTGCTGCATTTCATTACAAAAGCTTGCTGATTAAGAGAACTTTAGCTTTTAAATTGGTTACCCCTAAGAACAAATGGAAATTATTTTCCCCAAATTAATCAAGATTTGTGTTACCTGTTACCTTCTAATTTTATTACACCATATACATTTCTAATTTTATTTTTACTCCCTCATAACAATTTATAAAATTTGCCTACAGAAAAAGGGTTTCAAATCATTTCTAAAGACTCTGAATGCTTTCCTATAATGTGCAGCTTTGCTAATTGCTACGTGGGCTGCCAAGATGAACTAAGTCAGGGTTTCTCAACTTTGGTGACATTTGGGGTTGCAAAATTCTTTTCTGTAGACGTGTGTTATAGGATGCTTAACTAGTAACCTCCTACAGTCAAGATGGTAGACAATAGAGACAATCAAAAATGTCTGCAGACGTTGCCATTTGTCCCTTAAAGGAAAAAATTACCCTTGGTTAGAGCCACTGTTTTAGATACAGTGTTATCCTTAAGGAATTTGCAATTTTGTAGCAGGGATCCACATACACATGTAATTCAGAGCAGATTAAGATAAGTGTCAGGGGGAGGGAAGAACATTGAATGTCTACTAAGTGACAAACAGTAAACTGGTGCTTTCAAGCATTAGCTCATTAGTTCTCACAGCCATCCTTACAAGAACAGTATATGTATTTTTGCACAGAAGAGATAAAATGGGTCTTGCTTTTTCAGAGTGAGTTCACCAAGAGGGAAAGGTATGCTTTGTGGTCAGGGAGAGACCCATAGTTCTACCTAAGAGTTTGGGGACCTCATATAAGAGCAATGGAAATAAAATCTGTGAATGAAGATTAGGACTGTGATGTGAGGGCTCTGAGTATGTATCAAACTGCAAATCCAACTATGCCATTTTCTACACAATACACATAAGAAGTACTCCATCTTCTGAAAATGCATACAGTTTTTCATGGAACACAATTCTTCCTACTGTGATACTATTTCTTTTCTAGCCTCATTTGCTACCACTCCTATTCTCGGAATTGATGCCAGTGTTAGGTAGAAAGACAGACATGAGTGGGTTGGAGAGAGAATAAAGCCAGTAAAGCTCACTAAAAGGGACTCAGAGAGTTAACCAGATACAACCAGAGATCCAGAAAGGACTCAGAGAGTTAGTTAATTAGTTGAAGTTTCAAAGGCCAGGAGTGACTTGAAATGTCCAGATATTCCTTATATGAAGACCAATTCCCCAAATAAAGAAAAATATCAGAACACAAACACTTCCCAGATAAAGAAAAACATCAGAGCACAGCCCATGTCTTCATTGTACCAATTAGATCAGGCCTCCAAGGCCAAAGATTGTTAATCAAGGACGCTCTGCCCTGCCAAAAACCCCATAAAAAGCCTTACAGTAAGCAGTTGGAGCCTCCCTGTCTAACCTCAGGTAGGCCCACTCTGTTACTCTACTACAGGGTATAATAAGATTTACTTTGCTTTCCTGACTTTGTTTTCACTCTGACTTCCCTGCATCTCTGAACCAGATTCCTTCCCAACACCATTAGTAAGCTGTTGGTAGTTTGCTGACATGTATCAGATGGCTTTAACTTACGAACCCATTCTGCCAACAGAGCATGTGAATACCCTACACCTCCTCTCTTCCCTCCCTGCTCACTTTGCACTTTTCAGTAATTCTAACTCATCCTTTAAGACTGAATAAAAGTGTTGCCTCCCCCAAGAACTGGCAAGCCATGCCAGGTAGGCTGTAGGTTGCAGGTTGGCACTTTGGAGATAGAGCTTGAGAGATGGGAGGGCTTTGAGAAGGAAAGGAGAGAACATCTTCAAGAAGAACTCAGAGAAGTTCTGGGAAGATGTGGATTATGTTCAGGGAGGAGAAAACAGCTCCAGTTCACAGGAGTTTGGATGATGTGAAGGGGAATAACAGTGCCCAAATCAGAGAACAGTGACCACACGGTCATAGTAGAGCTGAGTATCTGGAACTAAAACAAAATAATTTTATTCTGTTTCTGACTTAAAGGTGACTAGAGTAATAATGAAAGATACCAGTGGTATTATACTAAGCAACCATACAATTATTGACTTCTAAAAAATCAAAATATTCTAGTTGTTTTAGTCATTGGCATTCAAAAGCAGAGCTAAGCCTATATCTTTTCATTTTTATTTATCTTTTCACCTTGATACATCTAATATGATTTGTTCACTTCTAATTCACCTGATAGAGAATTACAGATCTTGATATCATTACTGGTAGAAAGGAAATGATATTTTCTCTCCATAACTAAATCAGATTATAATTCTTTTTTGTATCTACAAACCAAATTATGATCATATGTCCCAGGAATTCACTTAGAAGCTAATAGATAAGAGGAAAATGAAGGCTTTTGGTGAGTATTTAAAGATTCAATTATAGTAATTGAAAAGGTAACAACTTTAATATTTAAAATACTATCTTTTGGATTCTCTTTATAGAAAGTTGAAGTAGACATACTTTTCCTTAGCCTTCCCACTAAGTACAGCTAAAATCTCTGGAAGTTTTATATATAACAAACATAAGAAGACTCTGAAAGGTGGAAAGAAGGTAGAGTCTAGGAATCTTGGCACCGAGAAAAGACACAGGAGTGACTTCCTTATTTTTCTTTCCTCTTATAATACACTTGGAACTGAAGTCCAAGCCCAGAAATGCCCATGGGTACAGATAAAAAAGCCCAAACAAGAGCTTGTTTCCTTTTAGCCAAAGGACCAGGAAAGTGACAGCATAGCAAAACAAAAAAATTTAAGGCAATAATAGCTCTTCTTTAGCCAACACCACAGAAAAAACCTGTAGCTCCATCTACAGCAGCAAAGAGTTGAAAGTCTTTCACCAGGCTGCAGTGTCTGAGAAATCAGGCAGGGGTCCTGGACTTGCAAAGCTGCCAGGAAAAATGAAGACTCCCCTCCCCAGTGTCAGCAGAGACCACACAGGGAATGTAGACTTGTAGCCTCACTCTGTAGTGAGGAGGCATCCCTCCTACCTGGGGTGGTGTCAGAGGAGGCTTAGTGGGTAACCAGGACTTTCACAAATACCTAGCAGTAATGAGGCCAATCCCCTGTCCTGTGTTGTCAGATGAAGCCACCTGGAGCAGTAATGAGGCACTGGTATGTCTCCTAGACATGGAGGCATCAGTGAAAGCAGAGCAGATAGCAAAAAATTCCACTGCCTCCCGGCCTTAATGAGAAGCCCTTCCCCACCATGCGTTTCACTGGAGGTTGTGTGAGGAAACTGAACTTTTCCCCCACTTGGCAGTAATGAGTTACGGTCTCTCCTTCCTTTGCCAAAATAGCATCAGAGGAAGCCAGCTAAAACAGAAGGTTTAAGAAAAATCTAGAGTCTCATAATAGAATACCCCAAATGCCCTTTTTTAATTTAAAAGTACTCATCATACTAATAAGGAGGAGGATCTCAAACTGAATGAGAAAAAATAATCAATGGAAGAGTGAAGTGACAGAGATGTTAGAATTATCTGAAAAATATTTTTAAATAGCTGTCACAAGAATGTTTCAACACGCAATTATGAACGCACTTGAAATAAATGTAAAAAATAGTCTTGGCAAAGAAAGAGAAGATATTAAAGAGAACCAAACTGAAAATTGAGAACTGAAAAAAATGTAATAACCAAAAATAAAAAAAACTCAACTGAAGAATGGAGGAGGCAGGAAAGAATCAGTGAAGTTGAAGATAGAACCATAGAAATTACCCAATATAGACAAGAGAGAAGAAAGAAGATTGGAAAAAAGGAACAGAGTTTCAGGGATAACCAAACAGCTAGCATTGTGTCATCAGAGTTCTAAAAGGGAGGGAAAAGGAGAGCGGGACTGAAAAGGCACTCAGAGGAACAGTGACGGCAAACATTCTCGATCATGATATAAGTTGGCCAGGGGGATGGTAGTACAGCATGGAGAATACAGCCCATGATTTTCTGTAATATATTCCTCTGTTGACAGTCAACTAGTATGGATGAGTAACTGTTGAGCCACTGTGTTGTATACCTGAAACCAATGTAAGATTGTATATCAACTATACTTCAATTAAAAAAAAAACACATTTAAAAAACAGAAAAAAAAGAAACAGTGACTAAAACTTCCTAAATTTGACAAAAGACCTATATTTACATATTCAATAAGCTGAGTGAAGCTTGAACAGTATAAACCCAAAGAAATTCACACCAAGATACATGATGGCCAATCTTTGGACAATCAGAGACAAAAATCTTGAAAGCAGAAAGAGGGAAATGTATATACATAGCTATTTTGGAAAACACTTTGGAGGTTTCTTAAAAAAACTAAACATGCCACTATAATACAATCCAACAGTTGCACTTCTGCTGTTTATCCCAGAGAAATGAAGATATGTTTGCACAAATACCTGTACACTACTGTTTATAGCAGCTTTATCCATAATAGCCAAACACCGCATACAACCCGGATATCTTTTAGTGGGTGAGTAGTTAAACAAACGGTGCTATGTCCTTATCCTAGCAATAAATCCTACTCAGCAATGAAAGGAAGGGACTATTGATACATGCAGTAACCTCCATGCATTTCCACCAAATTATGCTGAGTGATAAAAGCCAATACCAAAAGGTTATACACAGTGTGATTCCGTTTATATAATATTCTTGACATAATGAAATTATAGAAATGTAGAGCAGTTTAGTGGTTGCTAGGTACTAAGGGGGTAGTGGGGTCACAGGAAAGCGGATGTGGCCATAAAGAGGCAACATGAGCTATCCTTGTGACAGAATTGCTCTGTACCATGGCTGCATCAATGTCAGTATCTTGAGAGTGATATTGTACTATAGTTTTGCAAGATGTTACCATTGGGGAAAACTGGGTAATGGGTATACAGAATCTCTCTGTATTATTTCATACAATTACACGATTTATAATTACCTTATGATACAAAGTTTAATTTAAAAACATTGTATTTTAGACAACTATTATTTATGTTGACAATATTTTGTATTATAATTTCAAAATTGCCAATATATTTAAACAAGGTAGATATAGTTGTCTTGAGTACAAAGATATTTTAACTATGAGCTCTTAGATCAATATGGAAGTCCAAGATAGTTTTTGATGTTGATACAATATAGAATCATCATTCAAAACTTTTTAAAACTGGGAGTGGAGATGGGAGGTAGCAAAAACTACTTTTTTATCTGCAATGATCTCATTCCCAAATAAATTAGTTCTGTGTTTCATTTCAATTAAATCATCTATTTTCGTTCTGAATTCATAATTCTGACTCTGTAAGCCCATGATTTTGGAATATGAGTTTGCATAGAAGGGTATCATGCCCTCACAAAATATACTTTTAAGCTGCAAATGATTGTACTTGCTCTTTTGTATCTTATCTGTCTACATAATTCAAGATTGCTTCAGCAAAAGATTCTAATATGATTATATCAGTGTTATTAATGAAGGTCTTTTATATGAAATATTTTTAATGTGAGCTGCTGTATCATCTCTGTTGTCCACCAGATGATTCTTATCCCACACTATTCCACTGGCTGGACTGTTAGGGAGCTTGCTGCAAATTTTCTTTGCTATGAATAATCTAGGTGCAGTTATCAACCTACAATGACTCAAAGAGGATTGCCTTTAGGGCTATTGTGAATGTTCACAGCCTACTGAGTCAGAAAAGCTTTTCAGAGGATCAGAAACATATCTTAATACCAGCCTTTAAGTATTGCACTGCATCATCAAGCATGACTGTATTAAACATTTTTGAAAAGATTAAATAAAAGTAGATGTACAAGCAGACTTGTATTATCTACTTAAAGCTGGGAAATGGACTGAACCAAATGCCAGCCCTGGCTTAACCAATAATTCCCTTTATAAATTGGCCTCTGGAGACTGGTAGATTTCTTTAGGCCAAACTTACCAAAAAGCTACCTTGAGTTCAAATGAGTCTAGTCTATTAGTAAAGTTGGCAAAGCAGAAGATATTCAGGCAGGCATTTATTATTTCAACTGATAAAATTCAAGTGTCATCACGGTTAATACCTGTCTCAGAGTTTAAATACCAGATTAGTTTTAAAAACTATATTGGTGAGGTGAGTGCTGCGGTGCGCAGGGTGGGGCTGGGGTAAAAAATTGTCTTGAGAGCAGTAGTGCAGCCGTTGTATACATATGCTGGTTAGGAGGTTAATGAATAAATGGCTGACCTAGGGAAATAGAACTGCCACAAGATGGCTTCAAGTTTTGTGGTACAAGCCATACGGGGAGTCCTTAGCTAAAACTGTTCATTGGAAGTAACTGGCATTATGTTGCACACCTAAAACAAATACAATGTTTTGTGTCGATTATATCTCAATAAAAAAAGAAGTGATTGGGAGATGCAAGAAGCAACCTATCAACAAACATCCTACAATTTCAATCACAAAACTTCGTTGAAGATTGTATATGTGTCACCTATAATAGGGATCCTGACTTACTGTATGAAAACATTTGAGAAAGAAGGTGCAATTTTAAAGGGTTTTGCAAAATATAAACAATCAGCAATGTCTGGCAGAAATTTTGGACAGAAGTACATAATTCCTTTGCGAGCAAATGTACAAATAGCATAATTTTTGCTCAGAGACAATAGGGAACCTAAAGCAAAATTAATTGTGTAAAAAGTAAGACATATGCAAAAATAAATTAGCCCATCTTAGGAATGTCAATATTAATAGACAGGTTAACAATGTTCATTGTATTTCATTGGAGAGAGTATGCTGTCTCAGTGATGATAATGAAAATACAAGGCCGGATTCTTCCAAATTTTATTAGAATACTGGTTGCAAAAATAATCTGTATTTAAAAACAGTGCTAAACTATATTAACATCTGTCTTTTTCAGAGGTGCTGATTAGAAGATAAGGAAAACATAGAATATATAATGCACATGGTCCTGCAGCAACATATTACAATACCATATTTCAAGAAATCATAAGTGATAATGACATCATGGGGCTATGAATGTATATATGTATAGAATATGCACAGGGACTACACACTGACTCTGTGTCTGGTTACAGATGTGGACTCAAAAAAGATCAATGATGAAGAGATTAGTTTAGAGTTGGAAAGCAGTTTCAATGGAAATGTTTTAGGGTCTCACCTTAAGTCCTGTTCTGTATGACATTTAAAAACACTGGAGGAAGGACAACATGATCTGATAACCCAATTTTGTAATTACATGAAGGGTACCCAAACAAGCAGTGTGGCTCTAGGCTATCTGGAGAGAATTCCTTATATATAGAATGAGGGAGGTGAACAGTTTCCTTCATCTTCAAAATGCTGACAATAGTCAATGCTGGCATCATAACTGAAGAGAGAGACCCAACAGAATTGTCACCACACTGGGAAAGGATGTAGAGGAATGAGACAGGATGAGTAAACTTCCTGGCTCACAGAAGATTCTCAATAAACATTGTGATGATGATGACAACGATCAGAAAGCTCCCCAGGGAAGCTGATGGCTGACTGCTTCCTGGGAACATCACTGAAGACCAGAGGACCTCAGTAAACCCTTCACCTCAAGAGATTTTCAAAAGAGCTAATGAGTAAATTATTATTCTTTAGAAATAAAAATTTGGGAATCGTAAGTCCATTCAGATGTTTTCTGTGTATATAAGCTAGTAACTTAGCATTTGTCAAAGGGCAAAGTGAACACCTCCACCTATGCTAGATTAGTAAATATCCTGTGTTCTTGCTTGTTAAAATTACTGTGATGGAATACAGCAGGCCATTTAATATTTGGAGGATGCTGAATAAGACATTACCTTTGGTCATTAAAATTCTGTCTTGCCCATGTTTCTAGAGGAATATGGGGCCATCTAGGATGCGTAGAGTAATACATACATATGTATGTCATCACAAGGCCTCTGTCTAGGCAGAAATCATTCCTTCCAATTGCATCTTAGGATACTAATTAGACTAGATCTCATTAGAACCATTTCTGGAACTGATCAGTTGTCATCTTCCAGACTAGAAGTTGACTTCCATTCAAATGTTCCCTTATAGAAACAGGGGTTGAGTCAACAAACACAGATGAATCTCAGGAATCTCATTAGGCAACCTACAAGTCTGACCTCAAACTCCTTGCTGGCTTTATGCATATTTTGACATGGCCTTCTTGGATGTCTCCATGGTTTGGAAGCACATGTTATCCTCTCTTGGTCCAAGACCAGGTTAGGGGTAAGGAATGTAAGGAAGGGATGTAAGGAAGAGTTAATGTTACCTAACTCTGACAAGTCTTCCTAAGACATTTTTTCTTTTTGTAGACAACAAGTGCCAGAAGAGGTGTGAAATGACAAACTCACCATTATCAAAAATAATTTTTTGAATAGTATTATATAAAAATAGTGCCAACAGGAATAGTGCTCTCACTGTACTGAAAAAGAAAAAGAGTGAAATAAAAAGACAACATGAGGACATATCAGCAAGAGAGAAAAGTCGCTTCAAAATGTTATAGTAAACTTAGATGTATTATTAGGGTTTTGAAGATATAGTTAAATAGGAAACTTAGAGCAGCTGGTCCCTTTACCATGACATCTGTGGAAATAAGCTTTGTGCTCTATGAAAAGGTATTTTATGTAGCATTCAATGAAGCTTGCTTCCGAAGCAAAGTATTTGCTGCAAAATGTGGCAAAGGAAAATGAAGGAGAGTGAAAGTGGTTACAGAAAGAGAACCCCCAAGGGCAGTAAGATGTGGATTGGGGAAGACACAAATCTGAAGGCCAGTTTTTCTCCAAAGCAATTTTAAAAGGCACAAAACTGGATCAAAGTGTCACTGAAGAGGCCTACGCACCCTACCCGTGTGTAGCAGTACAATATCATTGGACTTAGTAACTCTGGAGCCAGAACTTACCTACGTTTGGTGTTCTTCATTGACTCTTCATTTTACTATCTGAGTTGCCTTCTTTCAACACAAATCCTAGATTATCTTCTTTCTACATAACTCACAGCCAATATGAGTTTTGAAGGTGCTGTCAACTGCCTCAGAATGAAAGGAGTTCATTAACTACCGGTAACACGATCATTACCACTTAGGAATATATAAACTGGGAAAAACCGCAAGTGTATTTGTGTGTTTTGCTTCTCCATTTCTCAATGTTTAAACCTCAAAACAACCAGTTATCTTTCTAACCGCATATCATGGGAGGCAAGAAAGGAAAGGCTAGTGATTGATATTTAAGGTAATAACTAGCATTGTTGGAAAACTTCCTGCATTTGGGGCATACGCTAAGTTCTTTACAGCTCTTGTCCTATTTCTTCTTTCGAGAACCAAGGAGAGAGTTTCTATCATTATCCATGATTTATGAATGACAAAACTGAGGCTTAGAGATATTAAATTATGTCCTAAAATGAAGAAATAGTAAGGAGTGGACTTGAATCCATATTCAGAAACCCCGAATCCTGTATTTTTCACTCTTACATAGGATTGCTAACTTGTCCAAAGGCTAAACTGACAACACCCTCAAGTGAAGGGAACATAAGATACTGAAAATCAGAGTGAATTCACATTCAGAAAAAAACAAAACAAAACTGAAATTAAGTGCACCTTGTTTTCCAAGTTGGAAATTTGGATGTGGAGCACAGTATATAGCTTTTGATTAGCAAAGCTTGGAAACCAGCAAGGAACAAACTGGCTTAGCCACCAGACAAAGCACAGAGGAGTTTAATGCCACTCACGGGAAACATGGAGTATGTAGAAATGGAGTGACCCTCCCACTCATTTAACTACCATTTCAGTGGTTCCAACCCATCGTGATTTTATAGTCCCCCTCTGAATTGTTTATATATGCTTCTCCACACCAGAGTGGGCTTTTTATATTTGAAGTATATTGGTGAGCCACTAATTGCCTTCAGTTTACTACTGGTGAGCAAGGCGAGTGTCATATTAGGTGGAAAGTCATTGGGGTGGTATGTTTTTAAGTCTGAAAATCTAATCAATGGCTCTCCTTGCTCATAAGATGAAGAACTGAAAGCAAAGCATTCAAGTACATACTGATTGGCTCAAGACTTCCCTTCGAGCCCCAGCTCTTATGGCTCTGCTTTACTCTTCCATATTAAACTCTGTGCAGTTCCCCCAATATACATGCCATACTGTTTGATACTGTCATCTTTTTTCATTAGGCATTTCCCTATCCAACAAATGAAATTCAACACTACAGTGCCTACAGGCAGCAAGCATGTGCCACTTCAAGACTACTTTTCAGGGAAGCATTTCCTAAGTGCCAAAAGGCACAGCTAGGTATTCCTTGCTCTGGGCTCAATACCGGTATGGTACAACTTAATTCATTTTATAGAATTCACTTTTTGCATTTGATCTCTTATGATGGGCTATGAGCATTCTGAAGACTCCCCAATAATATTCCTATCATCCTAGAAAGTTCCCTCTGGACACTTTCCTGTCACCATTCCTCCCATCCCCACCCCCCCAATTAGGCCACCACTGTTCTGATTTCAATAACAAAGAATAGTTTTTCCAGGCCTTGTACTTCATACAGATAGAATCATAGTGCTTTGTACCTGGCTTCTTTCACTGATCATACTAGGTTTGAGATTAATCCAAGATATTGCATATATCAGTAATTACCTTATTTTCAACTGACATTCCATTGTATAAATATTATACAATGTATATGCAATATATGATGTATAAAAATACATATTGTATACATATTATACATATATCAGTTTTTTGCTACATAACAAATCTCCCCAAAATTTAGTTTGAAACAACAGTCACTCATTTTTTGCTCATTATTCTATGGCTTAGCACTTTGGGCTGAGTTCACATGGCAGTTCTTTTGTTAGACCTGGTTGAGTTCATTCATGCATCTGTGGTTGGCTGTCAATCATCTAGGCAGCTTTTTTCCTCGGAGCTGACTGACTGTTCCTTGAGGTGACGAGGAATAGACCACATACTTGTGGTCTCACATATCTAGTCATCCATCCGGACAATCTGGCTTATTCACATTGATGCGGCAGGTTTCAAGAACAGTTAGGAGTTCTTGTTAGGCTGAATTTTTCAAGTCTCTCTGTTCATATTAGTTTTGTTACCATCCCAATGTCAAAATAAATGGGTGGCCATTACAGCAAAAATCTCCCATTATACCATAATTTATTTATCTGTTGAAGGACATTAGAGTTGCCTCCAGGTTTGGGCTACTATGAATACAGTTGCCTTAAATATTTTCTACAGATCTTTTTATGAACATATATTTTCATTTATTTTAAAGAAATTCATAAATGTGGAATTGCAGGGTAGGAACCTGGCTGGATGGAAGTGCTTTGAGCCTCTGTAAATAATGAGAAAAGAGAATAAACAGTGAATTTTCAAGAATATAGATTTTTGACTTTTTGGTATGTTTGCACCATGTGATAGTCTTCCCAACACCTCATTTAACCCTAAACTTCAGTAAAGTTTTGCTATGCACTCTTCTGTCGGACATCCTTGGGGGAACTGAAGGAATCAAGGTAACAGTGTACAAAGATGAGATGTAAAGAGACTACTGACAATTCAGTTGAAAGAGTGGAGTAAGGGTGTCATGAAAGGTCCCAAGAATACCTCAGTGATATTGCAGAATATATTGTGTATGGGATGGGGGTTTGGGCTATTTTTTAATCCCAAAGAACAAGTTGATTTCAGTAGATGGAAGGCTTTCACAGGCAAATAAACATAATGCCTAACACTTAGTTGGCCCTCAAGGATTGACTAGTTATTTCCAACTAGTTCTAATCTTGTATCTTGGGCTAATTCATTTAAATAATTACACTTTAGGATTTCATAATTAAATAGTGACAGGAAGATATGTTTCATGTAATTTACAGGTCCGTGTGAAGATAAGTGAAATCATAACTATGAAAACACTTTGAACTCTTAAGACAAATACTGTATGTTTTAATCATTCTCCTCATCTTTATATATTCATTAGACTGAGACTCTTTTCAGCCATTCCCCCCGCCCCCGAGAAGGAAGGCAGTCTTTTTATTTCTTTTTTGCTTCCAGCATGTATTGATTGTCTCAAGTCGTTTATTTTTCTTTTCTTTTTTTAAACTTTAAGGGTGTAGGAGTTGAAAACTGTTGCTTAATTTAGAGATTTTTATGGAAACACCTTCTAAAATTGAAGTTGAAACCTAGGGTTTAGATTTGTTTCTCTAACCTGCAAAATTTAAAAGTCTTTTAAAAGATATTTATTTCTTATTGATTAATAAACACAATCATATTCCTGAGCCTTAACTCTTCCTATTTATGTCAAACTAATTCTATCCAGATTAGCAGGTCTTATTTTGTCCCTCTAATTATGGTATCATTAAAGTTTTCTCATTATACACTTGTCAAAAATTATCAAGGAGAGTACAACATTGATGATTCCACTGAAGAAACAAGAAGGGAGGAGAAAACAAAACAGAAAAAAAAAAAGAATTTGATAAGCTTATAAAGATATGAAAAAAAAGAGAGCCTGCAGAGAATGGCTCCCATGCAGCAATTTTAAAAATTACTATTACTTAGAATTGTGACCCAGATGCTGTAAAAACCAAGTTTTTATTCCTTTTACTCAGCATGTTGGTATTAACACTGATGTGTAGTTGTTTTCCCCCAATCCAGGAAAATATGTGTCCCATTTCATTTTATTTTTTATTACATTTGAAAAGATGCAAAGGAGCACGCTCTTCATAGCCACAGCATAAGAACTCAGCGGGAGTGAAAGATATCAGTTTTTTTTCTTGTCATCAAAGATGCTGTCATTAACAGTTATTCTCCAAGAAACGTGAGGCTTGATGACAGTCTATCTCCTCATTTTATCTTAATGACGTCAAAACTGTTGAAACCTCATTACTGAATGTCATTGCTGTGCGTGTGTGTGTGTGTGTGTGAATGTGGTTTTGAAAGAGGGAAATACTAAGAGATGACATTCTGTTGATTTTCATGGTCTCTTATGAAGGTTGACTGAGTTCTAAAATTAGCCCCACACTGCTTCTGCAAATCTGTTTTCTAAAATTAAGAGATTAAGTTTAAGAGATATTTTTTTTCTATGCCTAACTTTTCCTCCACCTCTAGTTCCATCTAGAATTTGTTTGTGACCCAGTGTGATTCCTTCTAGATTCCTTCCTTCCTAGAACTGATTCCCAGCCACTTGCAACTTTACTACCCTTCTCACACACCATATTGAATCTTTACAGCTTCCTGAAAAGTGGGTGGACAGAGTTCCTCATCTTTGATGAATATATTCTGAGAGTATTAGCAAATAATAACATGGACATTTATACAGTACTCATTCTTTGCCAGACAGTGTTCATACATAAACTCTTTAACTCCTCACAATCATATTATGAGGTAGGTATAATTATTGTGACCTCTTTATAAATGAGAAATTTGGGGCATAGAGAAGTTTATTGACTTATTTGAGGTCATCCGCTAATAAGTAGTAGAGCTAGGATTCAAATCCAAGTTGGCTGGCCCCAGAATCCACACCCTTAACCACTACACTATACTGCCAGGATAGCCGAGGACCCCATTCTCCCTGGCATTATGGATTTTTAGAATATTCACATCACAGAATAAAATGTTTCCTTTGAAATGCAGCTGGTTAGGAAAATAACCATAAATGAATACCAAAAAGGATAACATTTCCCTCTGGGCTTTAACATTATTCCTTTATATTAAACACCTGAATTATAGAGAATACATTCTCTTATATTTAAGTCTTTAGGCAATTAATAAAAATTCTGACCACGTGACAGTGTATTTCCTAGATTACACTTTGTTTTGCAGAGGTAAACATTTTAGGTTCACATCAACGATTTCTATTTCTTAGTGACAGTGGAACACCTAAACCTTTAACTTAAGTTGTATATCTGCAGGTACGATGAAATAAACTATGACAATGATGAAGTATAGTCAGCAATAGGAAAAGAGGAGCTTTTAATTTTCCTAAAGGTAAAGTAACAGAGAAAAAAAGCCAGTTGGCACAAAAATACATAAATAATTGTCAATATAGACTGTCTATAATTTGAAATTTGGTTTCCTAGTTATTTTCAGAGAAATTAAAAAAATGGAAAGCACAGTGTTACCTCTTAGAAAATATGGTATAATAGAAAGATGTCATAAAAGTTAAGATGTCTGGTTACATAGTTCAGGCTATGTGACAGTGGAAGTGCAGAAGAATATAAGGCTATTGTAGAAATAAAATGCCTAACCCCACCCTGAGGAGCGCACAATATTTGGGAAAGCAAGGTAAACACACACACACGTGCAGACACACACCACAAACTACTTGAATCTGGTGGAATAAAAACTGCAGCAAAGGAGAACTTTTCCACCTTTCTGTGGCTATGATGCCTTTTCCCCACTATAAGGAGGTGTGATTGGAGGGCAGATGAAAAAAAGAGGTAAAATAATCCACTTCCTATTCTCAGTTTCTCTAGACTAAAATTTCTGTTCTTTTTCAAACTCAATAATATCAGTTTCAATTATGGTGCCTTCAGAAAAAAATCTAGTATACAGTGAACCCAAGGGCACTGGGGTAATAAGAGAAAGCCCAATGCTGTGTATTGCATCTGAAGTCCATTGTTATGCAGAAATATCTGTGGAGACTTGACGAACAATTTAGGCAAATTAGACTGAATCATTGACTGAGTGAGAACAGAGATATCTCTGCATATGGTTTCACAAAAACTCCCCCAAACCAAACTGCAAAGGGACTCAGGAGGAGGAGGTTTGATTTTCTTTTTCACCAGAGATGTTAGTCTCAGTCAAAAGGAGCATAGCGTTGAAGCTGACCCGGCAAGAGGGGCGCTCCCACGTTACTGAATCCTCCTAGGCTAGACCACTTCAAATTTCTTTTTTTGATCCCTTGTCCCTGACTCCTTCCATACTATTGGTACTTCAGGGGCTTGACCTCTGTAAGAGAACAGAAATGTTCAGGACAGTAAAAGAAAAAAAAATCTTCTTTCAATTAAACCAGTGTCAAGAGGGTTCTGAAACTGCCCAGTGCAATAACCCCGCCTGATACAGTTTGGTTCTTGGCAGTGTTATCACAGCTAAGATGGCAGGGTCACTGCTCAAGTGGAAGGGAAGATTGAAGCTAGGGGCATTTTCCCACTTTGGAAATCATGTTCTCTTTATGTTCAGGTGGAATTATAATACATCCTTTCATAATAAATTGAAAAGTTTTACCTGCATATAATTATATCATATTCAAAGAGCTTTTTTGGGGAAAATAAAATTTGACTAAACAACAGTAATAATGTAGTTTTCTGGGTGGTCAAGTATTCCTAAACGAGTTAGAACCTGAACATATCATTTGGAGTTGACCTCAGTTTATAATATAGGTTTTTAATCTGCCCTGTATGAACACCTTAGGTAAAGCTACTCATACAATGGGTGAAAATAGTTCACTTGAGAAGATATTTCCTTTGAGATTAGAGACTGGCTTCATCTCAAGACAGCTGCAAAAGAGGGTTGAGAATGAGTTGGTTCAATGAGCTTCCTGAGGGAGTGGCAGATGCAGAAATCATGTCTGAATTCCACTTTTCCTGTCTCGAAAATTTTCTGAATGCCTGCTCTTGCCTTTACTGGTTAATTCACTGAGTCGTAAATATTCCAAAACCTTATAGTTAGAAGAGATGAAGTGTTTTCCATTTATGGAAGTAAAGCATGTGCTCGAAATATTTGATTATCAAATATTGACTGAGCGCCTTCCATATGCTATGTCCAATGTAGGGGGCTTGAGGGGTCAGGAAATGAAACTTTTCTGTTCCATCTAGAGTTGGAAAGTTAACTTTTAAAAATACCATCAAATTCCTTGGCAGCATCTCTGGAGCTCCTTACTTGTGTTTCCAATGTCCACCAGGCATCTACCAGGGAATCCTGGTAGACCTCACAAACATATCATACCCCAAGCTAAGGTCCTTCTCTTCTCCCTAATACTAGAGTGTACCCACAGCCTTTCTGTTTTAGATGATGACGATACCATACTTCTAGACGTTAAATCCCAGGACTGAGGATTCATCCTTGAGTCTCTCTCACGCCACAGAATCAATTTCTCAGGAAATATTGTAGGAACTGCCTTCAAAGGATATTCAGGATATGACCTCTTGTAACCACTGCTGTCTCCCAGATCCAAATTTCCATTTCTCTCACCTGGATTGCTGCATTAACCTCCTAACTCATCTGCCCATTCCTCTTTACCCATAATCTATTTGCAACACATCAGCCAGAAAGATAATTTAAGAAAGTCAGATCCTTATTCAAAACCCTTTCTGGCTCTCCAGTTTATGCAGAGTAAAGACCTAACTCATGACAATTGCTCCCAAATGTGACATAATATTCCCCCCCATTCCCTCTTGACCAGTCCTCACCTACTGTTCCCTTCGCTCGCTCTCCTCTAGCCACCAAGAGCTTTCTTGCTGCTACTAAAACGGACAGATGCATGGCAGCCTTTATGATCTGGATATTCTCTCTGTCCCTCTTTCGAGTTATGTTCAAATGTCACCTTCTCAATGAGGATTACCTTTTTTTTTATTAAGGTATTATTGATATACACTCTTATGAAGGTTTCACATGAAAAAACAATGTGGTTACTACATTTATGCATATTATCAAGTGCCCACACATGCCCCAATGCAGTCACTGTCCATCAGTGTAGTAAGATGACACAGATTCACAGTTTGCCTTCTCTGTGCTACACTGTCTTCCCCGTGATCCTCCACAACATGTGTACTAAACATAATGCCCCTCAATCCCCTTCTCCCACCCTCCTCAAATGCCCTCCCATACCCCTCCCCTTTGGTAATCACTAGTTCCTTCTTGGAGTCTCTGAGTCTGCTGCTATTTTGTTCCTTCAGTTTCGCTTCATTGTTATACTCCACAAATGAGGGAAATCATTTGGCACATGTCTTTCTCCGCCTGGTTTATTTCAGTGAGCATAATATCCTCCAGCTCCATCCATGTTGTTGCAAATGGTAGGATTTCTTTCTTTCTTATGGCTGAATAGTATTCCATTGTGTATATGTACCACCTCTTCTTTATCCATTCATCTACTGATGGAAACTTAGGTTGCTTCCATATCTTGGCTATTGTAAAAAGTGCTGCAATAAACAGGGGTGCATATGTCTTTTTGAATCTGAGAAGTATTCTTTGGGTAAATTCCAAGGAGTGGGATTCCAGGGGTCAAATGGTATTTGTATTTTTAGTTTTTTGAGGAACCTCCATATTGCTTTCCACAATGGTTGAACTAGCTTACATTCCCACCAGCAGCGTAGGAGGGTTCCCCTTTCTCCACATCCTCGCCAGCATTTGGTGTTCTTAGTCTTTTCAATGCCAGCCATCCTTACTGGTGTGAGGTGATATCTCATTGTGGTTTTAATTTGCATTTCCCTGATGATTAGTGATGTGGAGCATCTTTTCATGTGTCTGTTGGCCACCTGAATTTCTTCTTTGGAGAACTGTCTCTTCATATCCTCTGCCCATTTTTTAATCAGGTTATTTGCTTTCTGGGTGTTGAGGTGTGTAAGGTCTTTATATATTTTGGATGTTAACCCCTTGTTGGATATGTCATTTACAAATATATTCTCCCATACTGTAGGATGCCTTTTTGTTCTTCTGATGGTGTCCTTTGCTGTACAGAACTTTTTAGTTTGATGTAGTCCCATGAGTTCATTTTTGCTTTTGTTTCCCTTGCTCGAGGAGATGTGTTCAGAAAGAAGTTGCTCATGCTTATATTCAGGAGATTTTTGAATATGTTGTCTTCTAAGAGTTTTATGGTTTCATGACTTACATTCAGGTCCTTGATCCATTTCGAGTTTACTTTTGTGTATGCGGTTAAACAATAATCCAATTTCATTTTCTTGCATGTAGCTGTCCAGTTTTGCCAACACCAGCTGTTGAAGAGGCTGTCATTTCCCCATTGTATGTCCATAGTTCCTTTATGATATATTAATAGACCATATATGATTGGGTTTATATCAGGGCTCTCTAGGCTATTCCACTGGTCTATGGGTCTGTTTTTGTGCCAGTACCAAATTGTCTTGTTTATCGTGGTTTTTTAGTAGAGCTTAAAGTTGGGGAGCATAATCCCCCAAACATTATTCTTCCTTCTCAGGATTGCTTTGGCTATTCGGTGTCTTTTGTGGTTCCATATGAATTTTAGAACGATTTTCTCTGGTTTGTTGAAGAATGCCATTGGTATTTTGATAGTAATTGCATTGAATCTGTAGATTGCTTTAGGCAGGATGGCCATTTTGACAATATTAATTCTTCCTATCCATGAGCCCAGGGTGTGTTTCCATTTATTGGTATCATCAATTTCTCTCATGAGTGTCTTGTAGTTTTCAGAGTATAGGTCTTTCACTTCCTTGGTTAGATTTATTCCTAGGTATTTTATTCTTTTTGATGCAACTGTGAATGGAATTGAGACTTCTGGGAAGATGGCGGCATGAGAAGGGCGGAGAAATCTCCTCCCAAAACCATATATATCTATGAAAATACAGCAAATACAACTATTCCTAAAAGAGAGACCAGAATACACAGGAAAGGTCACAGCGTGCAGCTACACCTGAAAGGACACAGCACCTGGCGAGGCAGGTAAGATATGGAGCCGTGACCCAGCGAGACATGAGCACTCACCCACCACAGTGCACCAGGGGGAGGAGAGGATTCAGAACTGGGAGGGAGTGGAAGTACACCCCGTGAAATAACCAGCCCTGGTGTTCTGCGTGGGGAGCGCTGGCACACATCACGCAGTGTAGCGGAGATTGGTGAGACAGAGGGTGCAGGATCTGAGTGGGGATTGTGCCAGGGTGCCTGCAGCCAGCTCCTGGGAAGGAAAGAAAAAAAAAAAAAAAAAAAAGCGTGAACTTTTTTCACCAGTCTTAAAGAGACAGGAGCCCAGAAGAGGATCTGGATCACCCTGCCACACTCAGCCCAGCAGGCTGGGAGTCCTGGGGAGTTTCGGACCCCTTAGCTGGCGACTGTGAAAGGGTGGCCGCACTTAGACTTTCCACAGAGATCAACAGCTTCCCATTCGTTGCCACCCCGGCCAGAGCTATAAAGGGCCCTGCAGAGCAGCGCTGCCATGGCTGCGGAATAGTGGAGCAACAGCGCCACCTACAGCATCCCCACAGAATCTACTCCCAGTGGGCGTTTTTTTTTGGTTGTTTTTTCGTCTCTTTCTTTTTTCTTTTAAAAGTCTTAAAGAGCCCAGCTGACATACATGGAAACTACTAGCAACCACTTCTATAGCCATGAGAAGACAGAGGAATATGGTCCAGACTGAGATCAACGAGAACTCCAGAAAGGGAGCCTGAAGGGATGGAAATGCACAATCTTCCTGAAAAAGAATTCAGAATAAAAGTCATAACCATGCTGATGGATCTACAGAGAACTGTGCAAGAGCTGAGGGAGGAAGTGAGGGAAGTGAGGAAAGACAATGCAGAAATCAGACAAGTGATCGACGGGCTTAACAGCAGACTTGATGAGATGCAAGAGACTGTAAATGGAATAGAAATCAGAGAACAGGAATACAGAGAAGCTGAGGTAGAGAGAGATAAAAGGATCTCTAGGAATGAAAAATATTAAGAGAACTGTGTGACCAATCCAAACGGAACAATATTCGCATTATAGGAGTACCAGAGGAAGAAGAGAGAGAAAAAGGGATAGAAAGTGTCTTTGAAGATATAATTGCTGAAAACTTTCCCACGCTGGGAAAGGAGTCTCGCAGTCCACGGAAGCCCACAGATCTCCCAACACAAGGGACCCAAGGAAGACAACACCATTACACATAATAATTAAAATGGCAAAGATCAAAGACAAAGACAGAGTATTAAAGGCAGCTAGAGAGAGAAAAAAGATCACCTACAAAGGAAAACCCATCAGACTATTATCAGACTTCTCAACAGAAACGTTACAGGGCAGAAGAGAATGGCATGATATATTTAACGTAATGAAACAGAAGGGCCTCGAACCAAGAATATTGTATCCAGCATGATTATCATTTTAATATGATGGAGGGATTAAACAATTTCCAGGCAAATGAAAGTTGAGAGAGTTTGCCTCTCATAAACCACCACTATAGGATATCTTAAACGGACTGCTCAAGAGGGAAGAACCCATAACGCTAAAAAGATGTAACCAGAGAAAATAAAATCATAGCAAAGAAAGCAGACCATCCAAATACTAACTAAAGGCAAAGAATAAAACACCTAGTATATAAAGAATGGAGGAGGAAGAATAAGAAGGGAGAGAAATAAAGAAACATCAGATGGTGTTTACAATAACTTAACAAGAAATTTTAGTTAGATTGTTAGATAGTAAAGAAGCCACCCTTGAACCTTTGGTAACCATGAATCTAAAGCCAGCAATGGCAATAAGTACATATCGATCGATAATCACCCTAAATGTAAATGGACTGAATGCACCAATCAAAAGACACAGAGTAACAGAATGGATAAAAAAGCAAGAGCCATCTATATGCTGCTTACAAGAGAGTCACCTCAAACTCAAAGATATACACAGACTAAAAGTGAAGGGATGGAAAAAGATATTTCATGCAAACAACCAGGAGAAAAAAGCAGGTGTTGTAGTACTTGTATCAGACAAAATAGACTTCAAAATGAAGAAAGTAACAAGAGATAAAGAAGGACATTATATAATGATAAAGGTGTCAATCCAACAAGAAGATATAACCATTATAAATATATATGCATCCAACACAGAAGCGCTGACATATGTGAAACAAGTATTAACAGAATTAAAGGAGGAAATGGACAGCAATGCATTCATTTTAGGAGACTTCAACACACCTTTCACTCCAAAGGACAGACCAACCAGACAGAGAATAAGTAAAGACACAGAGGCACTGAACAACACACTAGAACAGAAGGACCTAACAGACATTTACAGAACTCTGCACCCAAAAGCAGCAGGATACAGGTTCTTCTCAAGTGCACATGGAACATTTTCCAGAATAGACCACATACTAGGCCACAAAAAGAACCTCAGTAAATTAAAAAATATTGAAATCCTACCAACCATCTTCTCAGATCACAAAGGTATAAAACTAGAAATAAATTTTAGAAAGAAATGAAAAAGGCTCACAAATACATGGAGACTTAACAACATTCTCCTAATTAATCAATGGGTTAATGACCAAATCAAAAAAGAAATCAATGACTATATGGAGACTAATGACAACAACAACAAAATGCCACAACTTCTGTGGGATGCAGCAAAGGCAGTTCTAAGACGAAAGTATATTGCAATCCAGGCCTATTTAAAGAAGGAAGAACAATCCCAAATGAATAGTCTAAAGACACAATTACAGAAATTGGAAAAAGAAGAACAAATGAGGCCCAAAGTCACAAGAAGGAGGGACATAATAATGATGAGAGAAGAAATAAATAAAATTGAGAAGAATAAAACAATAGAAAAAAAATCAATGAAACCAAGAGCTGGTTCTTTGAAAAAATAAAGAAAATAGATAAACCCCTAGTCAGACTTATTAAGAGAAAAAGAGAATCTACACACATAAACACAATCAGAAATGAGAAAAGAAAAATAATGACGGACCCCAGAGAAATACAAAGAATTATAAGAGAATATTATGAGAATCTATATGCTAACAAGCTGGAAAACCTAGAAGAAATGGACAACTTCTTAGAAAAATACAACCTTCCAAGACTGACCAAGCAAGAAACAGAAAAACTAAACAGACAAATCACCAGCATCGAAATTGAATCAGTAATCAAAAAACTACCCAAGAACAAAACCACCAGAACAGATGGATTCACCTCTGAATTCTACCAGACATATAGAGAAAAAATGACACCCATTCTCCTTAAAGTTTGTCAAAAAATAGAAGAGGAGGGAATACTTCCAAACTCATTCTATGCAGCCAGCATCACTCTAATACCAAAACCTGGCAGAGACCTCACCAAAAAAGAAAATTACAGACCAATATCCCTGATGAACGTAGATGCAGAAATACTCAACAAAATATTAGCAAACCGAATTAAAAAATACATCAAGAAGATCATACACCATGATCAAGTGGGATTCATCCCAGGGATGCAAGCATGGTACAACATTCGAAAATCCATCAACATCATCCACCACATCAACAAAAAGAAGAACAAAAACCACATGATCATCTCCATAGATGCTGAAAAAGCATTTCACAAAATTTAGCATCCATTCATGATTAAAACTCTCAACAAAATGGGTATAGATGGCAAGAACCTCAACATCATAAAGGCTATATATGACAAACCCACAGCTAACATCATACTTAACAGTGAGAAGCTGAAAGCTTTTCATCTAAGATCGGGAACAAGACAGGGATGCCCACTCTCTCCACTGTTATTCAACATAGTTCTGGAGGTCCTAGCCACAGCAATCAGACAAAACAAAGACATACAGGGAATCCAGATTGGTAAAGAAGAAGTCAAATTGTCACTATCTGCAGATCACATGATACTGTACATTAAAAACCCTAAAGACTAAACTCCAAAGCTACCAGAACTAATATCTGAATTCAGAAAAGTTGCAGGATACAAAATTAACACACAGAAATCTTGCTTTCCTATACACTAACGATGAACTAACAGAAAGAGAAATCAGAAAAACAATTCCATTCACAATTCCATCAAAAAGAATAAAATACATAGGAATAAACCTAATGAAGGAAGTGAAAGACCTGTACTCTGAAAACTACAAGACACTCCTAAGAGAAATTAAAGAGGATACTAACAAATGGAAATGCATCCCATGCTCTTGGCTAGGAAGAATAAATATTGTCAAAATGCCTATACTACCTAAAGCAATCTACAGATTCAATGCAATCCCTATCATACTACCAACAGTTTTCTTCAGTGAACTCGAACAAATAATTCTAAAATTCATATGGAACCACAAAAGACCCTGAATAGCCAAAGCAATCCTGAGAGGGAGGAATTAAACTGGGGGAATGACACTCCCTGACTTCAAGCTTTACTATGAAGCCACAGTAATGAAGACAATTTGGTATTGGCACAAAACAGACCCACAGACCAGTGGAACAGAGTAGAAAATCCAAACATTAACCCAAACATATACAGTCAATTAATGTTTGATAAAGGACCCTTGGATATACAATGGGGAGATGACAGCCTCTTCAGCAGCTGGTGTTGGAAAAACTGGACAGCTACATGTAAGAGAATGAAACTGGACTACTGTCTAGCTCCATACACAAAGGTAAACTCAAGGTGGATCAAAGATCTGAATGTAAGTCATGAAACCATAAAACTCTTAGAAAAAAACATAGGCAAAAATCTCTTAGACAAACATGAGCGACTTCTTCATGAACATATCTCCCCGGGCAAGGGAAACAAAAGAATAAATGAACAATTCAGACCATATCAAGCTGAAAAGCTTCTGTACAGCAAAGGACACCATCAGTAGTACAAATAGAGATCCTACAGTATGGGAGAATATATTCATAAATGACGTATCCGATAAGGGGTTGACATCCAAAATATATAAAGAACTCACCTTAACAAACAAAAAGCAAATAATCCAATTAAGAAATGGGCAGAGGACATGAATAGACACTTCTCTAAAGAAGAAATTCAGATGGCCAACAGGCACATGAAAAGATGCTCCACATCGCTAATCATCAGAGAAATGCAGATTAAAACCACAATGAGATATCACCTCACACCTGTGAGGATGGCCAACATCCAAAACACAAACAACAACAAATGTTGGTGAGGATGCGGAGAAAAGGGAACCCTCCTACACTGCTGTTGGGAATGCAAATTAGTTCAACCATTGTGGAAAGCAGTATGGAGGTTCCTCAAAACACTGAAAATAGAAATACCATTTGACCCAGGAATTCCACTCCTAGGAATTTACCCTAAGACTACAGCAGCCCAGTTTGAAAAAGACATATGTAACCCTATGTTTATCGCAGCATTATTTACAATAGCCAAGAAATGGAAGCAACCTAAGTGTCCATCAGTAGATGAATGGATAAAGAAGAGGTGGTACATATACACAATGGAATATTATTCAGCCATAAGAAGAAAACAAATCCTACCATTTGCAACAACATGGATGGAGCTAGAGGGTATTATGCTCAGTGAAATAAGCCAAGGCGATAAAGACAAGTATCAAATGATTTCACTTATATGTGGAGTATAAGAAGAAAAAAACTGAAGGAACAAAACAGCAGTAGACTCACAGAACCCAAGAACGGACTAATAGTTACCAAAGGGAAAGGGACTGGGGAAGATGGGCGGGAAGGGAGGGATAAGAGGGAAAAAGGGGTATTACAATTAGCAGATGTAATGTTGGGGGGGCATGGGGAGGGCTGTACAACTCAGGGAAGACAAGTAGTGATTTTATAGCATCTCACTACGTTGATGGACAGTGAATGTAATGGGGTTGGTGGGGAGGACCTGATGAATGGGGTACTTTAATAACCATAATATTACACATGTAATTGTAGATTAATGATATGAAAATAAATTATAAAAAAAACTGTGAATGGAATTGTTTCCTCATTTCTCTTTCTGCTAGTTCACCGTCAGTGTATAGAAATGCAACAGATTTCTGTGCATTAATTTTGTATCCTACAAACTTACTGAATTCAGATATTAGATCTAGTAGTTTTGGAGTGGATTCTTTAGGTTTTTTATGTACAATATCATGTCATCTGCAAACAGGGACAGTTTAACTTCTTCCTTGCCATTCTGGATGCCTTTTATTTTTTTGTGTTGTCTGATTGCCATGGCTGGGACCTCCAGTACTTTGTAGAATAGAAGTGGGGAGAGTGGGCATCCTTGTCTTGTTCCCGATCTTAAAGGAAAAGCTTTCAGCTTCTTGCTGTTAAGTATAATCTTGGCTGTGGGTTTGTCATATATGGCCTTTATTATGTTGAGGTACCTGCCCTCTATACCCATTTTGTTGAGAGTTTTTATCATGAATGAATGTTGAATTTTGTCGCATGCTTTTTCAGCATCTACGGAGATGATCATGTGGTTTTTGTCCTTCTTTTTGTTGATGTGGTGGATGATGTTGATGGATTTTCGAATGTTGTACCATCCTTGCATCCCTGGAATAAATCCTACTTGATCATGATGGATGATCTTTTTGAGGTATTTTTGAATTCGGTTTGCTAATATTTTGTTGAATATTTTTGCATCTATGTTCAACAGGAATATTGGTCTGTAATTTTCTTTTATTGTGGTGTCTTTGCCTGGTTTTGTGATTAGAGTGATGTTGGCCTCATAGAATGAGTTTGGAAGTATTCCCTCTTCTTTTACTCTTTGGAAAACTTTAAGGAGGATGGGTATTAGGTCTTCACTAAATCTTTGATAAAATTCTTCGGTGAAGCCATCTGGACCAGGCGTTTTGTTCTTGGGTAGGTTTTTGATTATCAGTTCAATTTCGTTGCTGGTAATTGGTATGCTCAGATTTTCTGTTTATTTGTGGGTCAGCCATGGAAGGTTGTATTTTTCTAGAAAATTGACCATTTTTTCTAGGTTATCCAGTTTGTTAGCATCAAGTTTTTCATAGTGTTCTCTAATAATTCTTTGTATGTCTGTGGTGTCCACAGTGATATTTCCTTTCTCATTTCTGATACTATTTCTGTGAGTAGGCTCTCTTTTTTTCTTGATATGTCTGGCTAGGTGTTTATCCATTTTGTTTATTTTCTCAAAGAACCAGCTCTTGCTTTCATTGATTCTTTGTATTGTTTTATTCTTCTTGATTTTACTTATTTCTGCTCTAACCTTTATTATGTCCCTCCTTCTGCTGACTTTGGGCCTCATTTGTTCTTCTTTTTCTAGTTTTGTTAATTGTGAGTTTAGGCTGCTCATATGAGATTCTTCTTCTTTCCTGAGGTAGGCCTGTATTGCAATATACTTTCCTCTTAGCACAGCCTTCACTGCATCCCACAGATTTTGTGGTGTTGAATTATTGTTGTCATTTGTCTCCATATTTTGCTTGATCTCTGTTTTTATTTGGTCATAGATCCATAGGTTATTTCGGAGCATATTGTGAAGCCTCCATGTGTTTGTGTGATTTTTCATTTTCTTTGTGTAATTTATTTCTAGGTTTATACCTTTGTGGTCTGAGAAACTGTTCAGTACAATTTCGATCTTTTTGTATTTACTGAGGCTCTTTTTGTGGCCTAGTATATGATCTTTTCTTGAAAATGTTTCATGTGCACTTGAGAAGAATGTGTATTCTGCTTCTTTTGGGTGTAGTGTTCTGCAGATTTCCGTTAGGTCCATCTGTTCTAGTGTGTTGTTCAGTGCCTCTGTCTCCTTACTTATTTTCTGTCTGGTTGATCTGTCCTTCAGAGTGAGTGGAGTGTCAAAGTCTCCTAGAATGAATGCATTGCATTCTATTTCCCCTTTTAATTCTGTTAGTGTTTGTTTCACATATGTAGGTGCTCCTGTGTTGGGTGCATAGATATTTATAATGGTTATATCTTCTTGATGGATTGACCCTTTTATCATTATGTAATGTCCTTCTTTATCTCTTGTAACTTTCTTTGTTTTGAAGTCTATTTTATCTGATACAAGTACTGCAACTCCTGCTTTTTTCTCCCTATTGTTTGCGTGAAATATCTTTTTCCATCCCTTCACTTTTAGTCTGTGTATATCTTTGAGTTTGAGGGGAGTCTCTTGTAGGGCAGCATATAGATGTGTCTTGATTTTTTATCCATTCAGTGACTCTATGTCTTTTGATTGGTGCATTCAGTCCATTTACATTTAGGGTGATTATTGATAGGTATGTACTTATTGGCATTGCAGGCTTTAGATTCATGGCGAACTTCCTTACTATCTAAGAGTCTAACTTAACTCACTTAATATGCTATTACAAACACAATCTAAAGGTTCTTTTTTTTCTCCTCCATTCTTTATATTTATTAGGTATCATATTCTGTACTCTTTGTCTATCCTTTGATTGAGTTTGGGGATAGTTAATTTAATTTTGCATTTGCTTAGTAATTAGCTATTGTACTTTCCTTACTGTGGTGTTATTACCTCTGGTGATAGCTATTAAGCCTTAGGAACACTGCATCTATAGCAGTCCCTTCAAAATACACTGTAGAGATGGTTTGTGGGAGGTAAATTCTCTCAGCTTTTGCTTATCTGAAAATTGTTTAATCCCTTCTTCAAATTTAAATGATAATCTTGCCCGATAAAGTATTCTTGGTTTGAGGCTCTTCTGTTTCATTGCATTAAATACATCATTCTACTCCCTTCTGGCCTGTAAGGTTTCTGTTGAGAAGTCTGATGATAGCCTGATGCGCTTTCCTTTGTATGTGATCTTATTTCTCTCTCTGGCTGCTTTTAATAGTCTGTCCTTATCCTTGATCTTTGCCATTTTAATTACTATATGCCTTGGTGTTGTCTTCCTTGGGTCCCTTGTGTTGGGAGATCTGTGCACCTCCATGGCCTGGAAGACTATCTCCTTCCCCATACTGGGGAATTTTTCAGCAATTACCTTCTCAAAGACACTTTCTATCCCTTTTTCTCTCTCTGCTTCTTGTGGTACCCCAATAATGCGAATATTGTTCTGTTTGGATTGGTTACACAGTTCTTTCAATATTCTTTCATTCCTAGAGATCCTCTTTTCTCTCTGTGCCTCAGCTTCTTTGTATTCCTCTTCTCTAGTTTCTATTTCATTTATCATCTCCTCCACCGTATCCAATCTGCTTTTAATACCCTCCGTTGTGCGCTTCAACAATTGGGTCTCTGACTGAAATTCATTCCTGAGTTTTTGAGTATCTTTCCATACCTCAATGAGCATGTTAATGATATTTATTTTGAACTCCCTTTCAGGAAGAGTCATGAGGTCGATGTCATTTAAATCTTTCTCAGGAGTGGTATTAATAATTTTACTCTGAACCAGGTTCCATTGGCGTTTCATATTTGTATATGGTTCTCTCTAGTGCCCAGAAGCTCTACTCCCTGGAGCTGCTCAGACCCTGAAGCAATGTTGGGGGTTGCACGGGAGTGGTATTGGTGCTTGGGGGGAGGAATGAGCTGTTTCCTGCTTCCCGGCTGCTATGCCTATCTCCACTGCCTGAACCAGTGGACCAAGCACACAGGTATAAGCCTCTTTGCTTTGCCTTTGTAGTTGCTATAGATGTATCTTCCCTCTGGCTGGCCTAATGCCAGGGTAGGGTTTGCTTATTTGCGAGCCATGTGGGGCTGGCTGGGAGAACAGCACAGTAGGCTGCATATCATGGATGGGGTCCTTGGAGCTGTGTAGCCAGCCAGGGAGCTGGAGCATCTGAAGATCGCTTAAGGAGGAAGATTCCTTTTTATACCTTAAATATCAGAGTCTATATGACAATGCTCCCTACCTGCTGGGCAGAGTACACCTGGACAATTTTGTCTGCCTGTCCTCTCTCCTGAGCAGTAAGCTCTGTGGGATCCTTGCCCCTTCAGCAGCCCTCAATGAGGCTTATCTTTACTGCTCTATTTTAAGTTGCTTATTCCTTGGTATTCCCAATACTGCTAACCTTGTTCTCTTATTTTTTCAGTTATTTCATCTGATGCATAAACAAGTACTTTTTATTCCACTTATAAAGTTAATTGTGTGGTTGATCCGGATTATTTTGGCACCAATCATCTGGATAGACATTGCTGGGTCTGGTGCCTCTCAGTGAAACTGAATATAAGTTGTAATTTGGTCCTGGTATCCTACTTAGAGAAAATCCCCCCAAATTCTTCCCTATTCAAACTTATCTCCAACCTGTTCCATCCAGAAGACCTATAATTCCATTTCCTGTCAGTCTCCATTCTCTGACCCACAGCTGATTCCTCCACTATGGTTCAGATGCGGCATCTTCCTGCTTCATTTCATCGACTACCTTTAACTTTAAGTGTTACCACCTCTACACTTACATGTTCACATTCTGGCATGCTTTCCTCCTCAAAGAAAAAAAAAACAACTGCCATCTTTAAGAGCCTTCCATTTCTCTCTCTTTCTCTCTCTCCCCTTTCCTTCCCATCTGCAGCCCGGCTTTTTGATGGATTATTCTACACTGCTCTTCATATGTCTTTCATTCTACAACCCAGAGCCATCAAGCTTCTACTTTCTCCTCTATATTAAAGCTGTTCTTGCTAAGACAATATTCAGTGACTCTCAGCATGCTAAGGACATGGGTATTCTGACACTATCTGACTTGACTTGGCTTTAGTCCAACACTGTTGAAAAACTGCTAGTGTCTTGAAATTCTCACATCCATTAGCCTTAGTGACACTTTTCTCTTCTGTTTTTTTCCTATCTGTTGATAAATTTCAGTCTCCTTTCTAGGTTCTTTTCTTTTAACAGACCATTAAGTAATTAGAATTCCAACATTGTCTCCTAGGTCCTCCTTGCTTGTCACCCATGTGCTTCTGAAGCAGCTCTCACAACTTGCACCGTCTATGTGCAAGTTCGCATCTGCTGCCCATGTCTCTCTCCAGGACTACAGACTCCAGTGTGCAGCTTGCCCGTGGCCAACATCATGAGCTGGCAGCATCTCAAATTCATTCTAGTCAGCAATGTAGCCTCTTGGTCATCAGCTCCAGCCTTCCTCTTGTACTCCCATCTCAGTGAATACCACCACCATTCACTATCCCATCGTATTAGCCTGGACTCCAGAGGTTATCACTGACACCTGCACTTTTGCCTCCAACCTACTAAGTCTCAAGTTACTACTTACTAAGGATCTATACACTCAGATTTTGTTTTCAACCACATCTCCACTGTTTTACTCTGGGACCTCACCATTTCTTGCACGGTGTACAATTCATTTTCCACAGTGCTGGCAGTGATATTTCTAAAAATGAATGCTATTATGTCAGTCTTAAAAAAAAATAAATCCTTCACATTCCTTCAGGACAAAAATCAAACTCTTTAGCCTGGTCTATGTTATATTTCAAGATTTGCCCCCTGCTTGTCATGCCAACTTTATTTCCATGCACTGTATGTTCTAGCCACACTGCACTCCCTGCAGTTGTTCATAAATGCCATTCTAACAACCTCTGTACATCTAACAGCTCTTGCCCCTGCTGGTCTTTCTGCCTGAAAGGGAACTATGTCTTTCCCCTTGAGAATTCTTTCTGTTTCTTCAAAAACTCATCTTAGAAGTCATCTCTTCAGTCTTCATTTGGGGCCTTACTTAATGAGACAAATGAGACAAATGATTCCTTTTAAAATTTAGTTTAAATTTCATTAAATTCAAAATTAAGCTATGCAAAACAAAACATAAAAACTAAAGGGAGAAAAATAGAAATTTCTCGTAATTCTGTCACTTATTTATTCTCTGTTAATATATTCTTATCTATTCTATCTAATAAAATATATCTAAAAATACATATAAATAAACCATAATTTTTCAAATATGTCAAATACTATCATATTATATATGTTGTTTGAAAGCCACTCTTTTCCCTTGGAAAAAATATCCTGAAAAATCCTCTAATGACAATAAATAGAACTCTTGGTCATTTTTTTGGTAATGGTTACATATAGTCCACTATACTGATGGAGCCCAATTAACTTAATCCCCTATTGTTTTCAGGTAGCTTCATTTATTTCACATTAAAGATATCCTATTAAAACACATGTGTTGGTTCAATGATCAAATGATTTCTTTAGTTCACATGCAGAATGTAGTGCTGAGTCATGGGCACTAATACATTTCACACCTTTTGCAAAATTATAACTAGTCCTTCTTTAAACATTTTTAAACTGTGTTTTGAACATAGCCTCAAGCTAGATAAAACATATCATAACCCTTTTTGAACTACTTCAAAGGTACAGGTGCTCCAAAATGCCTTGCGTTGAAGAAACTGTCTTAGACAACACTTTTTCTGTTAGTTCTTGATGAACTTAGAAGCCAGGACTGTTGGACTGGTCAAGATGCTGGTGAAGACCGGGTCTTCAGGGGAGCCACAGGGGTTTCTGAGAAGTTTAAAAACAGAAACTTGGAATTATCAGTAGTTGTTAACTAATGGTGAGAAGAGCTATTCCTTTATCTCCTTTTTTGTCTTTTATTCACAACTTAATAGTCCTTATATGGCAAAATGAAGATGAACTATAGACAGTTTTTTTGGTATTGTTTTCATAATAGGCATGACATAGTGTATGCTTGGAAAGAAAGGCTTAGTGAGGGCATCACATAGAAAACAAATGAGAATCATTGTGCTAATGTGAGAGTACCAGTGAGTCCTCTGGAGCTTTAATAGTCTTTTAAGTAGCCTCTGTTGGACCTAAAACAGTCAGATATAAGAGGTGAAATAATGAATCAGAGAGCAGTTAAGAAAAGAGGGCAGACTTGAGGCAGTAAAGAGAAAAGAGAAAAAATAAATAAAAAGAGGAGAAGAAAGGAAATTAAAATGTGTAAATTACACAATGAAATCTTGAATAGGATGACGTTCAGAGGCAGTTAAAATAAAAGATATTGTCATCCTGAAAAATGAAAGCCAAACCTCTTAATACCTCGCTTCAGGACGTCCAGTTCTGCAGGGAAATGGGATGCGAGTTTGAGGTGTTTATCAGCACATTTTGCACAGACACACAGCTAGAATTTTGCTAAGAAATTAGCGATGTTTTATCACCTCCTTTCTCTGAAAGACTAAAATGAGTGTGAGGGTTTGAATGGAGACCAGTATGTAGGAAACAGAAATTTCCATGAGGAAGACTGACTGGCATGAGAGAAGCTGAGCCCACCAGGAGAAGGGCTGGAATTATGCCTAGTTACAGGTGATGCCAACATCATATTGCAAAATTGAATTAGCTGTTTTATCTTTAAAACCCGATGCTTTCATATCGTTAAAAGAACCTGTTTGGTTTGTTAATGTTTTGCTACTCTCCATAAAGCAAGTTACATAGTCTATTTTCCCTCAACCCTGTTGAATGTGGGTGCTCTCATTTGAGGGAACTACCGACGTGCTGACAGAATCTGTCACTGCCACCCACCTGCAACCACGTTGAAGATAAGAAAAGACAGGAGGTAACTCTTGAATTTCCAAAATAAGGTGCTGTATAAAACTATATACATCATTTCTCCTTCCTGATGTTCCCCTACCTAAAACAAGAGTGTCAGTATAGAGTGCTTCAGACACCTGAAAACAGCCCACCCAGATTATAGATCTTCATGTTGGGTTTGGGGTTAAGGTTTAAAAAAAATTTTTTTTTAATAAAAAATTTTTTTTATTTTGGTATCATTAATCTACAATTACATGAGCAACATTATGGTTACTAGAGTCTCCCCATTATCAAGTCCTTAACCCCCTTACAGTCACTGTCCATCAGCGTAGTGAGATGCTATAGAATCACTACTTGTCTTCTCTGAGTTGTACAGCCCTCCCCGTGTCCCCCCCCTACATTATGTCTGCTAATTGTAATGTCCCTTTTTCCCCCTTGTCCCTCCCTTCCCTCCCATCTTCCCCAGTCCCTTTCCCTTTGTTAACTGCTAGTCCATTCTTGGGTTCTGTGAGTCTGCTGCTGTTTTGTTCCTTCAGCATTTCCTTTGTTCTTATACTCCACATATGAGTGAAATAATTTGATACTTGTCTTTTTCTGCCTGGCTTATTTCACTGAGCATAATACCCTCTAGCTCTATGCATGTTGTTGCAAATGGTAGGATTTGTTTTCTACTTATGGCTGAATAATATTCCATTTTGTATATGTACCACATCTTCTTTATCCATTCATCTACTGATGGACACTAGGTTGCTTCCATTTCTTGGCTATTGTAAATAGTGCTGTGATAAACATAGGGGTGCATATGTCGTTTTCAAACTGGGCTCCTGAATTCTTCGGGTAAATTCCTAGGAGTGGAATTCCTGGGTCAAATGGTATTTCTAGTTTGAGTTTTTTGAGGAACCTCCATACTGCTTTCCACAATAGTTGAACTAATTTACATTCCGACCAGCAGTGCAGGAGGGTTCCCTTTTCTCCACATCCTCACCAACATTCGTTGCTGTTTATCTTTTGGACGGTGACCATCCTAACTGGTGTGAGGTGATATCTCATTGTGGTTTTAATTTGCATATCTCTGATGATTAGCGATGTGGAGCATCTTTTCATGTGCCTGTTGGCAATCTAAATTTCTTCTTTGGAGAAGGATCTGTTTAGATCCTCTGCCCATTTTTAAATTGGATTATTTGCTTTTTGTTTGTTGAGGTGCATGAGCTCTTTATATATTTTGGATGTCAACCCTTTATTGGATATGTCACTTATGAATATATTCTCCCAGACTGTAGGATGCCTTTTTGTTCTATTGATGGTATCCTTTGCTGTACAGAAGGTTTTCGGCTTAATATAGTCCCACTTGTTCATTTTTCCTTTTGCTTCCCTTGCCGAGGGAGATATGTTCATGAAGAAGTTGCTCATGTTTATGTCCAAGAGATTTTTGCCTCTCTTTTTTTCTAAGAGTTTTATGATTTCATGACTTGCCTTCAGGTCTTTGATTCATTTCGAATTTAATTTTGTGTATGGGGTTAGACAATGATCCAGTTTCATTCTCTTACATGTAGCTGCCAGTTTTGCCAACACAAGATGTTGAAGGGGCTCTCATTTCCCCATTTTATATCCATGGCTCCTTTATTGTATATTAATGGACCACATATGTTTGGGTTAATATCTGGACTCTCTATTCTGTTCCACTGGTCTTTGGGTCTGTTCTTATGCCAGTACCAAATTGTCTTGATTATTGTGGCTTTGTAGTAGAGCTTGAAGTCAGGAAACGAGATCCCACAGCTTTATTCTTCCTTCTCAGGATAGCTTTGGCTATTCGGGGTCTTTTGTGGTTCCATATTATTTCAGTTCATTGAAGAATGCTGTTTGTATTTTGATAGGGATTGCATTGAATCTGTTGATTGCTTTAGGCGGGATGGCCATTTTGACAGTATTAATGCTTCCTACCCAAGAGCATGGGATGAGTTTCCAGTTGTTAGTGTCCTCTTTAATTTCTCTTAAGAATGTCTTGTAGTTTTCAGGGTATAGGTCTTTCACTTCCTCGGTTAGGTTTATTCCTAGGTATTTTATTCTTTTTGATGCACTTGTGAATGGAATTGTTTTCCTGATTTCTCTTTCTGGTAGTTCATCGTTAGTGTATAGGAAAGCTACAGATATCTGTGTATTAATTTTGTATCCTGCAACTTTTATGAATCCAGATATTAGTTCTAGTTTTGGAGTGGAGTCTTTAGGGTTTTTTATGTACAATAGCATGTCATCTGCAAATTGTGACAGTTTGACTTCTTCCTTACCAATCTTGAGGGCCTTTATTTCTTTGTGTTTTCTGATTGTTGTGGCTAGGGCCTCCAGTACTACCATGTTGAATAAAAGTGGAGAGAGTGGGCATCCTTGTCTTTTCCCAATCTTAGGTGAAAAGCTTTCACCTCCTCGCTGTTAAATATGATATTGACTGTGTGTTTGTTATATATGGCCTTATTATGTTGAGGTACTTGCCCTCTATACCCACTTTGTTGAGAGTTTTTATCATGAATGGGTATTGAATTTTGTCAAATTCTTTTCAGCATCTATGGAGATGATCCTATTTAGTTTTTGTCCTCCTTTTTGTTGATGTGGTGGATGATGTTGATGGATATTCAAATGTACCATCCTTGCATCCCTGGGATGAATCCCACTTCACCATGTTGTATGATCCTCTTGATGTACTTTTGAATTCAGCTTGCTAATATTTTGCTGAGTATTTTTGCATCTATGTTCATCAGGGATATTGGTCTGTAATTTTCGTTTCTTGTGGTGTCTTTGCCTGGTTTCGGTATTAGAGTGATGCTGGCCTCATAGAATGAGTTTGGAAGTATTCCCACCTCTTCTATTTTTTGGAAAACTTTAAGGAAAATGGGTATTATGTCTTCTCTAAATGTCTGATAGAATTCAGTGGTGAATCCAGCTGGCCTGGGCGTTTTGTTCTTGGGGGGTTTTGTTCTTGGGTAGTTTTTCATTACTGATTCAATTTCGTTGATGGTAATTGGTGTTTAGATTTTCTGTTTCTTCCTTGGTAAGTCTTGAAAGGTTGTATTTTTCTAGGAAGTTCTCCATTTCCTCTAGGTTATCCAGCTTGTTAGCATATAGATTTTCATAGTATTGTATAATAATTCTTTGTATTTCTGTGGGGTCTTTCATGATTTTTCGTTTCTTATTTCTGTTTCTGTTTATGTGTGTATATTCTCTTTTCCTCTTAATAAGTCTGGCTAGGGGTTTATCTGTTTTGTTAATTTTCTCAAAGAACCAGCTTTTGGTTTCATTGATTTTTTTCTATTGTTTTATTCTTCTCAATTTTATTTATTTCTACTCTGATCTTTATGATGTCCCTCCTTTTGCTGACTTTGGGCTTCATTTGTTCTTCTTTTTCCAGTTTTGTTAATTGTGAGTTTAGACTGTTCATTTGGGATTGTTCTTCCTTCTTTAAATAGGCCTTGATTTCTATACATTTTCCTCTTAGAACTGCCTTTGCTGCGTCCCACAGAAGTTGGAGCATTGTGCTATTATTTCCATTTGTCTACATATATTGTTCAATCTCTGTTTTAATTTGGTCATTGATCCATTGATTATTTAGGAGCATGTTGTTAAGCCTCCTTGTGTTTATGAGGCTTTTTGTTTTCTTTGTACAATATATTTCTAGTTTATACCTTTGTGATCTGAGAAGTTGGTACAATTTCAATTCTTTTAAATTTACTTAGGCTCTTTTTGTGTCCTTGTATGTGGTCTATTCTGGAAAATGTTCCATGTGCACTTGAGAAGAATGTGTATCCTGCTGCTTTTGGGTGTAGAGTTCTGTAGATGTCTGTTAGGTCCACCTGTCTATTGTGTTGTTCAGTGCCTCTGTCTCCTTACTTATTTTCTTTCTGGTTGATCTGTTCTTCAGAGTGAGTGATGTGTTGAAGTCTCCTAAAATGAATGCATTGCCTTCTATTTCCCCTTTTAATTCTGTTAGTATTTGTTTCACATATGTAGGTGCTCCTGTGTTGGGTGCATAGATATTTATAATGGTTATATTTTCTTGTTGGACTGACCCTTTTATCATTATGTAATGTCCTTCTTTATCTCTTGTGACTTTCTTTGTTTTTAAGTCTATTTTGTCTGATACAAGTACTGCAACACCTGCTTTTTTCTTCTTATTGTTTGCATGAAATATCTTTTTCCATCCCTTCACTTTTAGTCTGTGTATATATTTGAGTTAGAGGTGAGTCTCTTGTAGGCAGCATATAGATGTGTCTTGCTTTTTTATCCATTCTATTACTCTGTGTCTTTTGATTGGTGCATTCAGTCCATTTACATTTGGAGTGATTATTGATAGACATGTACTTATTGCCATTGTAGGCTTTGGATTCCTGGTTCCCATGGTTCAAGGGTAGCTTCTTTACTATCTAACCTTCTAACTTTAACTCACTTATTATGCTATTATAAACACCGTCTGATGATTATTTCTCTCCCTTCTTCTTCTTCCTCCTCCACTCTTTATATGTTAGGTGTTGTATTCTGTCCTCTTTTGTGTTTCCCTTGACTGCTTTTGTGGAGAGCTGATTTTATTTTTTCCTTTAGTTAGTATTTGGTTGGTCTTCTTTCTTTGCTGTCATTTTATTTTCTCTGGTGACATCTATTTAGCCTTCAGAGTACTTCCATGTAGATCTGTCCTTTTAATGTACTCTGTAGAGGTGGTTTGTGGGAGGCAAATTCTCTCAGTTTTTGCTTCTCTGGAAACTGTTTAATTCCTCTTTAAAATTTAAATGATAATCTTGCTGGATACAGTATTCTTGGTTCTAGGCCCTTCTGTTTCATTGCATTGAATATATCATGCCATTCTCTTCTGGCCTGTAAGGTTTCTGTTGAGAAGTCTGATGATAGCCTGATGGGTTTTCCTTTGTAGGTGATCTTTTTTCTCTCTCTCTGGCTGCCTTTAATACCCTGTCCTTGTCTTTGATCTCTGTCCTTTTAATTATCATATGTGTTGGTGTTGTCCTTCTTGGGTCCCTGGTGTTGGGAGATCTGTGGGCTTCCATGGTCTGAAGACTGTTTCCTTCCCCAGCTTGGGGAAGTTTTCATCAATTATTTCTTCAAAGACACTTCCTATCCTGTTTTCTCTCTCTTCTTCTTCTGGTACCCCTATAATGCGAATATTGTTTCATTTTGATTGTTCACACAGTTCTCTTAATATTCTTTCATTCCTTGAGATCTTTTTTTCTCTCTCTGCCCCAGGTTCTCTGTATTCCTGTTCTCTGATTTCTATTCCATTAACAGTCTCTTGAACCTCATCCAGTCTGCTCTTAAGTCCTTCTATTGATTGTTTCATTTTTGTTATCTCCCTTCAGACTTCACCCCTTAGCTCTTGCATATTTTTCTGCAGCTCCATCAGCATAGTTATGACTTTTATTTTGAATTATTTTTCAGGAAGATTGGTAATATCTATCTCGCCCAGCCCTCTCTCTGGTGTTGTTTGAGTGATTTTGGACTGGACCAGATTCTTCTGCCTTTTCATGGCAATAGAAGTGATTGCTGGTAAGTGGCGTGTGTGTCAGCTGGGAGAACAAAGTCCCTTCCTGCTTGCTGATCACCTTGCCCTTCTCCGCTGCCTGTACCAGTTACCCATGAACCAGGAGAAGTCTCTGGGTTAATTCCCTGAGCTTCCGTGGGCGGGGCAGCCCTTGGGATAGCGTCCAGCACTGCAGGGGTCGCAGATGCGCCGGGTGTGTTCTCCTGCAAGAATAGCACCCCTTCTGGCCTTCTGGAACTTGGGCCAGCTTCCTCTGCCTATGCCAGGCAGCTCTGTGCCAGCGGCAGCCTCTGGGTCTGGCCTGATTTGCTGCGCACTGGGAGAAGGCTGTGTGGTTGCTGTGGGTGGGGCTTCTCCCCTGTTGGTCCGCAGCAGTGGTGGGTCAGCTGGTTTGCTTGCAGTGCTGGCACAGGGGAATGAACGGCAGGCTGCTTATTGCCCTGAGGGGCTTCAGAGGTGCATTGCCACCCAGGTGGTTAGGGCGCCTGAAGTTCCTTAAGATCCCAGCCTGCTGGGCTGAATGCGCTGGGATGATTTTGTCCACCTTAAACTCTTGTCCCTTTCAGACTTTTAAAGGCTCACTTTTCTTTTGTCCCAGGGCAGCTGGCTCCATCCATCTCAGATTTCACTTTTCTGTTTCTCTAATATCCGGTACACCATGCAATGTGTGTCTGTGCTCCCAGTGTGGGTTACTAGGGCTGGTTATTTAGCAGTCCTGTGCTTCCACTCCCTCCCCACTCTGATTCTTTTCCTCCTGCCAGTGAGCTGGGGTGGGGGAGTGCTTGGGTCCCACCAGGTCATGGTTTGCATTTTACCCTTTTCGTGAGATGTAGATGTAGCCTGGCTGTTGTACTGTACCTTCTGGTCTCTCTTTTAGGAATAGTTGTGTTTGTTGTATTTTCGAAATATATATGGTTTTGGGAGGAGACTTCTGCTGCCCTACTCACGCCACCATCTTGAGTGCCCCCAGCCCAAGGGTTTGTTTTTTAAAAGCAAATAGGTCTTGAAGTTGCTAGTTGTCAGGTAAACCCATCAATCAATTGTAATTAATGTAGCAGTCTCATTTGTCCTGAATATATTTCAGTGCATTTACTGCTTAGTGTGTCTGAATGAGAACAATAAAATAAGAAGGTGAATGTGTGTGTCTTTTGGTGTATTGCTTGAAACAGGGAAAACAATCTTCCTCATGGTAAGATGTGGAAAATTCTAGACCCTTTTATAATCTTTCCAAGTTAATCAGGTTGATATTTCCACACAATCGATGAAGAAAATAATTCCCAGGGAACAGATATTTAAAAACCTATTATGCCTCCCATCCTGAATTCTTTATTAATTGGAGGAATTATGGAGGCAGAGGGTGGTGGTTAGAGGGGCAAAAATATATACAGCATGTGTGAGTTCTGTTCTGAAGGGATTTTTTTTTTTTAGCACTAAGCATTCTAAACACTTTTTATTTCTGCTTTGTCTTTGGGGAATGCTACAGAATGGTTTAATCATCTGGCTTTGGTATCTGACTGCCTAGGGCAGCTGTAGCCTTTCTTATCATTATGTCTCGCCGTGTGTCACCTTTCCCAGACAGCTATAGGATCAGGATAAGAAAAAAAATTGTTTCTTTATGCTGTAGATCTAACAAAACCACAGGCTGTTCATAGCCCACCAAATGAATGCCTAGCATTTAAAATCGACCTGAATTAAATGAAGCAGTTGATTATAAATGCTAGACACTCAATTTAGAAACAGTGGCTTAAAGAAAGAAACATATGACTATGGATTGTTCATTTTGCATGAGAGGAAAAATGTGATGTTATGAGCAGAATGAAATAGTTTCTGAGCGGGTGAGTGAATTCCAATGATTGTGGTGACCAAAAACATCTTCATAAATATGACACTATAAAATGGGTATTTACTTGGCATTTGCTTTGATATTTCTATCTCTGGAAAGAAGCCCACCCTCAGTAAAGGATGAGGTATACATATTTATTTCATATACTGTACCAATTATAAAAATACTGAAAGGAAGGCTGAAAATCAAACAGAAGGGTTTTTTCCCACCTAAGAAGGAAAATTTTGAAGTATAAGTAATTAGACATTTCCTGTATCTAGGAAATGATTGAGAAGGTATATTTGGAGATTGACATCTGTTTGTAGTTCCCTCATATGTGTTGTATATGAAGGTTTTGATATTGCTTTTTTAGCTTAAGAGCAGTGTAGGATAAGGAGTTCCTGCATGTGTGTACATGTCCTAAGTTGCCCACATGGAGTCTGATTTGTTATTTTTTGATAGTGAAGGTTAGGAGTCTGGCCTCTCAAAGGGCTAAGATGGAAGGATGTTTTAGTGCATGGCCAGCGAACACTGCTTGGATGACAGGTCAGATTGATGTCTTGATGGACAGGAAAGAACTTAGCTGAGACGGCTCTTCAGCATTTTCAGAGGGAAAATTTATTATTTCTCTTCACTGACAAAAAGGTAGAGTTTTTATATGCTTTCCTTTGCAATAAGGTTGGATACTGAACCTTAATAAAGAGTTAATTAATTGCATTCTGGTCTATTACATTCAATACGTCCACACACTGTTAGTAAGGTACCATATAAAATAATATAAATTTACATAGTTTTAAAGGACATTCTATTGAATACAAATGACTAGCATTTTTTATTTTAAATATTTTGGACTTTTTTTCCCTTTCTTTAAATTGGGGACCCAAACATTCTGTTTTACTTTTACTGGTATTGCAAAGATTAATACAATTATAATCTTAAGTAACATTAAATCCATTGTCATATGATATGATGTTAAATGTTAATAGGTAATTATTTCTTGAAAATCTACTATATGCTATTCATGGCACCATTTGCTAACATATAGTAGTGCCAGATAAGGAATTTGTCCTTCCAGAGACTATAATTTAGTGGTAGAAGCAAGGCAAAATACAAGTAAAATATGAATGGAACAGTAAATAAAAGGTCAGGCATAGTGTGGATCAGTAAAATTAATGCAGAAACCACAGACTTATTTGCCTCAGGAGTCAGAGTATGGGTGCAGGCACTCCAGAGTGTTAGAAAGGAGAAAGCAACAGTGAAGGATACAAAAATCTAACTACAAAATTCTTTCAAATCTTTAGCTAACCCCTTTCCTGCATGTGTGTACATGTCCTACGTTGCCCACATGGAGAGCAATAGCTGAAAGGCTAAAAGAATTGAGCAGAGAGCGCGCCGACTGAAGCCTTGCGAAGCTCCCTCTGCTCTCGCGTCGCCGTTGCCTGACCGCCCGGCCGGCCGGCCGAAGAGCAGCCGCAGCCGGGCCCCGGGAGCCTCCGCTTCCCTGAGCTCCCGGGCTCCGCGCCCCACCCCGCCGCCCGGCCCGGCACGGCCCGGCCGCCCCGCCGCGCCACCGCCTCCGTGGCCCCGGCCGAGGAGACAGGGCTGGCCATTAAGAATCCACTTAAGAAAAGGCTTCACCGAGAGAACTTCCGGGAAGATGGCGGTGTGAGCAGGGCGGCAGAAATCTCCTCCCAACACTATATTTATCTACGAAAACACAGAAAATACATCTATTCCTAAAAGAGAGACGAGAATACACAGGAAAGCGCACAGCGTGCAGCTACACCCGAGAGGACTCGGCACCCCGAGAGGCGGTCTTAAAGAGCCCAGCTGACATACGTGGCAACTATCAGTGACCAAATTATACAGCCATGAAAAGACAGAGGAATATGCTTCAGACCAAAATCAACCAGACAACCCCAGAGAGGGAGTCTGAAGGGATGGAAATGCACAGCTTCCCTGAAAAAGAATTCAGAATAAAAGTCATAACCATGCTGATGGACCTACAGAGAAATGTGCAAGAGCTGAGGGAGGAAGTGAGGGAACTGAGGAAAGACAATACAGAAATCAGACAAGCGATCGACGGGCTTAACAGCAGAATGGATGAGATGCGAGAGACTGTTAATGGAATAGAAAACAGAGAACAGGAGTACAGAGCAGCTGAGGCAGAGAGAGATAAAAGGATTTCTAGGAATGAAAGAATATTAAGAGAACTGTGTGACCAATCCAAACGGAACAATATTCGCATTATAGGAGTCCCAGAGGAAGAAGAGAGAGAAAAAGGGTTAGAAAGAGTCTTTGAAGAAATAATTGCTGAAAACTTTCCCTCGCTGGGGAAGAAGTAGTCTCGCAGTCCACCAAAGCTCATACATCTCCCAACACAAGGGACCCAAGGAAGACAACACCAAGACACATAATAATTAAGATGGCAAAGATCAAAGATAAAGACAGGGTATTAAAGGCAGCTAGAGAGAGAAAAAAGATCACCTACAAAGGAAAACCCATCAGACTATCATCAGACTTCTCAACAGAAACCTTACAGGCCAGAAGAGAATGGCATGATATATTTAACGTAATGAAACAGAAGGGCCTCGAACCAAGAATATTGTATCCAGCACGATTATCATTTAAATATGATGGAGGGATTAAACAATTTCCAGATAAACGAAAGTTAAGAGAGTTTGCCTCTCATAAACCACCACTACAGGATATCTTAAATGGACTGCTCTAGATGGAAGCACACCTAAGGCTAAAAAGATGTCACCAGAGAAAATAAAATCATAGCAAAGAAAGCAGACCATCCAAATACTAACTAAAGGCAAAGAATAAAACACCTATTATAGAAAGAATGGAGGAGGAGGAATAAGAAGGGAGAGAAAGAAAGAAACATCAGACTGTGTTTACAATAACTTAACAAGAAAGTTAAGTTAGATTGTTAGATAGTAAAGAAGCAACCCTTGAACCCTTGGTAACCACGAATCTAAAGCCAGCAATGGCAATAAGTACATACCTATCAATAATCACCCTAAATGTAAATGGACTGAATGCACCAATCAAAAGACACAGAGTAACAGAATGGATAAAAAAGCAAGACCCATCTATATGCTGCCTACAAGAAACTCACCTCAAATCCAAAGATATACACAGACTAAAAGTGAAGGGATGGAAAAAGATATTTCATGCAAACAACAAAGAGAAAAAAGCAGGTGTTGCAGTACTTGTATCAGACAAAATAGACTTCAAAACGAAGAAAGTAGCAAAAGATAAAGAAGGACATTACATAATGATAAAGGGGTCAGTCCAACAAGAAGATATAACCATTATAAATATATATGCACCCAACACAGGAGCGCCAGCATATGTGAGACAAATACTAACAGAATTAAAGGAGGAAATAGACAGCAATACATTCATCTTAGGAGATTTCAACACACCACTCACTCCAGAGGACAGATCAACCAGACAGAAAATAAGTAAAGACACAGAGGCACTGAACAACACACTAGAACAGATGGACCTAACAGACATCTACAGAACTCTACACCCAAAAGCAACAGGATACACATTCTTCTCAAGTGCACATGGAACATTTTCCAGAATAGACCACATACTAGGCCACAAAAAGAACCTCAGTAATTTCAAAAATATTGAAATCCTACCAACCAACTTCTCAGATCACCAAGGTATAAAACTAGAAATAAATTTTAGAAAGAAATCAAAAAGGCTCACAAATACATGGAGACTTAACAACACTCTCCTAATTAATCAATGGGTTAACGACCAAATCAAAACAGAAATCAAAGAATATATGGAGACTAATGACAACAACAACACAAAGCCACAACTTCTGTGGGACGCAGCAAAGGCAGTTCTAAGAGGAAAGTATATTGCAATCCAGGCCTATTTAAAGAAGGAAGAACATTCCCAAATGAATAGTCTAAAGACACAATTACTGAAATTGGAAAAAGAAGAACAAATGAGGCCCAAAGTCACCAGAAGGAGGGACATAATAAAGATTAGAGAAGAAATAAATAAAATTGAGAAGAATAAAACAATAGAAAAAATCAATAAAACCAAGAGCTGGTTCTTTGAAAAAATAAACAAAATAGATAAACCCCTAGCCAGACTCATTAAGAGAAAAAGAGAATCTACACACATAAACACAATCAGAAATGAGAAAGGAAAAATCACGACGGACCCCACAGAAATACAAAGAATCATAAGAGAATATTATGAGAATCTATATGCTAACAAGCTGGAAAACATAGAAGAAATGGACAACTTCTTAGAAAAATACAACCTTCCAAGACTGACCAAGCAAGAAACAGAAAAACTAAACAGACCAATCACCAGTGACGAAATCGAATTGGTAATCAAAAAACTACCCAAGAACAAAACCCCTGGGCCTGATGGATTCACCTCTGAATTCTACCAGACATATAGAGAAGAAATAACACCGATTCTCCTTAAAGTTTTCCAAAAAATAGAAGAGGAGGGAATACTTCCAAACTCATTCTATGAAGCCAGCATCACTCTAATACCAAAACCGGGCAAAGACCTCACCAAAAAAGAAAATTACAGACCAATATCCCTGATGAACGTAGATGCAAAAATACTCAACAAAATATTAGCAAACCGAATTCAAAAATACATCAAGAGGATCATACACCATGATCAAGTGGGATTCATCCCAGGGATGCAAGGATGGTACAACATTCGAAAATCCATCAACATCATCCACCACATCAACAAAAAGAAGAACAAAAACCACATGATCATCTCCATAGATGCTGAAAAAGCATTTGACAAAATTCAGCATCCATTCCTGATTAAAACTCTCAACAAAATGGGTATAGAGGGCAAGTACCTCAACATCATAAAGGCTATATATGACAAACCCACAGCTAACATCATACTTAACGGCGAGACGCTGAAAGCTTTTCATCTAAGATCGGGAACAAGACAAGGATGCCCACTCTCTCCACTGTTATTCAACATAGTACTGGAGGTCCTAGCCACAGCAATCAGACAAAACAAAGACATACAAGGCATCCAGATTGGTAAAGAAGAAGTCAAATTGTCACTATTTGCAGATGACATGATACTGTACATAAAAAACCCTAAAGATTCCATTCCAAAACTACTAGAACTAATATCTGAATTCAGCAAAGTTGCAGGATACAAAATTAACACACAGAAATCTGTTGCTTTCCTATACACTAATGATGAACTAACAGAAAGAGAAATCAGAAAAACAATTCCATTCACAATTGCATCAAAAAGAATAAAGGACCTAGGAATAAACCTAACGAAGGAAGTGAAAGACCTGTACTCTGAAAACTACAAGACACTCCTAAGAGAAATTAAAGAGGACACTAACAAATGGAAAAGCATCCCATGCTCTTGGCTAGGAAAAATCAATATTGTCAAAATGGCTATACTACCTAAGCAATCTACAGATTCAATGCAATCCCTATCAAACTACCAACAGCTTTCTTCAATGAACTGGAACAAATAATTCTAAAATTCATATGGAACCACAAAAGACCCCGAATAGCCAAAGCAATCCTGAGAAGGAGGAATCAAACAGGGGGAATTACACTCCCTGACTTCAACCTCTACTACAAAGCCACAGTAGTCAAGACAATATGGTATTGGCACAAAAACAGACCCACAGACCAGTGGAACAGAATAGAAAATCCAAACATTAACCCAAACATATACAGTCAATTAATATTTGATAAAAGTGCCTTGGATATACAATGGGGAGATGACAGCCTCTTCAGCAGCTGGTGTTGGAAAAACTGGACAGCTACATGTAAGAGAATGAAACTGGACTACTGTCTAGCCCCATACACAAAGGTAAACTCAAGGTGGATCAAAGACCTGAATGTAAGTCATGAAACCATAAAACTCTTAGAAAAAAACATAGGCAAAAATCTCTTGGACATAAACATGAGCAACTTCTTCATGAACATATCTCCCCGGGCAAGGGAAACAAAAGCAAAAATGAACAAGTGGGACTATATCAAGCTGAAAAGCTTCTGTACAGCAAAGGACACCATCAGTAGAACAAAAAGACATCCTACAGTATGGGAGAATATATTCATAAAAAACGTATCTGATAAAGGGTTGACATCCAAAATATATAAAGAACTCATGCACCTTAACAAACAGAAAGCAAATAATCCAATTAAGAAATGGGCAGAGGACATGAATAGACACTTCTCCAAAGAAGAAATTCAGATGGCCAACAGGCACATGAAAAGATGCTCCACATCGCTAATCATCAGAGAAATGCAGATTAAAACCACAATGAGATATCACCTCACACCAGTGAGGATGGCCAACATCCAAAACACAAACAACAACAAATGTTGGCGAGGATGTGGAGAAAAGGGAACCCTCCTACACTGCTGGTGGGACTGCAAATTAGTTCAACCATTGTGGAAAGCAGTATGGAGGTTCCTCAAAAAACTCAAAATAGAAATACCATTTGACCCAGGAATTCCACTCCTAGGAATTTACCCTAAGAATGCAGCAGCCCAATTTGAAAAGGACAGATGCACCCCTATGTTTATTGCAGCACTATTTACAATAGCCAAGAAATGGAAGCAACCTAAGTGTCCATCAGTAGATGAATGGATAAAGAAGAGTTGGTACATATACAGAATGGAATATTATTCAGCCATAAGAAGAAAACAAATCCTACCATTTGCAACAACATGGATGGAGCTAGAGGGTATTATGCTCAGTGAAATAAGCCAAGCCGAAAAAGACAAGTATCAAATGATTTCACTCATATGTGGAGTATAAGAACAAAGAAAAAAACTGAAGGAACAAAACAGCAGCAGACTCACAGAACCCAAGAACGGACTAATAGTTACCAAAGGGAAAGGGACTGGGAAAATGGGCGGGAAGGGAGGGATAAGAGGGAAAAAGGGGCATTACGATTAGCAGATGTAATGTTGGGGGGGCACGGGGAGGGCAGTACAACTCAGAGAAGACAAGTAGTGATTCTATAGCATCTCACTACGCTGATGGACAGTGACTGTAATGGGGTTGGTGGGGGGGACCTGATGAAGGGGTAGTTTAATAATCGTAATATTGCACATGTAATTGTAAATTAATGATAATAAAATAAATTATATTAAAAAAAAAAGAATTGAGCAGAGGTTTCAACTGCAGAGGTTAAGAAAATTGTATTTCAAGTCCAGCCAAGCTAAAGGAGCTTGGTAAGGACTTAGATATCTACAAAGAATTAAGACTATGTTTTAGGACTAAGTGATTTCCTTGGATTAGGAGAAAAAAATGACATAATCACATTCTAAAAACCAAACTTCTATGAATTTAAAATCACCTGACAGTCATTTAAGTTTCTGGTAGGAAAGAATTCAACAATCTTCAAGGGAAATTAACAAAATCCTCAAGATTCTACAACATATTATTTATAATGTCTAGCATACATCATGAATTACTAGGCATGTGAAGAAACAGGAAAATGTGAGAAAGAGTAAAAAAATGATACAGAAGGAAGGGAGAAAGGAGATGGTGAAGTAGGAAGGCAAGGTGGAAACCTCCTCCCACACACACACAAAGGAAGTACCTACAGCAAATACAACGAAACCGGAAAATGACCTGAAGACTGCAGAACAGACCACCTACACCTGGTGAAGAAGAGAAGACCACACAGAGAAGGGTAAAGAGGCAGAGGCTTAATCAAGTGGGACCCAAGATCTTCCCCCATCCCAGCCCACAGGCGGGAAGAAGAGGAATGGAGCAGGGAGGGGATAGGCACTCAGGAACTCTGCACACCTGGCCCTGGATATCTGATCTGTGGGAAAGCTCTGATGGCCCTGGATATCTGTTCTGGGAACAAGAGTCCACATTGCATTGGGTTCTGGTGTTCAGAGGGGCTGGACACCAGGGACAGTTGGAACATTTTGGGAGGCTGAGACTCTGGCTACTTGTAGAGGACAGGCATGTTTCATTGGTCCCACTGTGACCCAAACAGGCGGCAGTTTGAAAGATTTGCCAGCAGTGGGTGGGGTTCTAGAGGGGTGAGTGTTAGATCGGGCTTTCTCTGCAGAAGAAGAGGCAGGTGGAGGATACTTCCCCAACCCTCCCCTGGACCAAAAGGTCAGATACTCTGGGCAGCCCCAGCTCAACTCCAAGGTGCTTCCCTGTGCCCCACCAGTGTATCAGTGCACTTGGCCTTGCAGCTTTAGAACTTTGCTTCCTGGCAGGCAGAGGGAAGCTCTCCCAGCTTTTCTGACCCTGTCTCATCCCAAATACCGAGGCACCTGCAGGAGCAAGCTCTGAGTCCTCCTTTCTGCCAGGTGCTGCTCACCTTTCTGCTGCCAAGGTGCAGTGCCCCCTTTGCAACTCGCTGCCACCTTGCAATGCTGCCTCACCAGCATGCCCAGCCGCTGTGTGACTCACCACCACAGGACTGTCGCAGCAGTCCTGGGCCTGGGCCCTGCTGCCACGTGACTCACTGCACTGGGTGCCTACCCCAAAGCCAAGCAACCACACATCCAACCCCATTAACCTAGAAGCACTGCAAATGCTGCAGGGCAGACAGAGGGTGTACTTGCACACAATGATCCCAGCAGAAGCCACTTCTCTATCACAAAGGGCTGGCTGAGGCAAACTCCTGGCCACAGTGGACTGAGATAGACCACAGCTGGGAGACAGACAGAAAAATGGCCCTGCCCATTCTCAACCAACAGAAACTGGGGCTCCACTACAAATGGGAGACAGGCACTGGTGAGTAAAGAGTCTTGAGCTTCTGGGCACCACAGGATGCCTTCTTCATAAAGCCATTACTCTCTAGACCAGTGAGCATAGCAGATCCATCTAATAAATAGGAAGAAACACAGAACCCCTGACAAAATGAGGAGACAGAGGAATATGTTACAGGATAAAACACCAGAAAGAAGGCTAAATGAAACAGAGATCACAGATTTTCTTGATAAAGAATTCAAAGTAACAGTAATAAATATGCTCACTGATATGTGGAAAAGTTCTGATGCTCTCAGGGAGGACTTTAATAAACAGATAGAAGGGCTGAAAAAGAGCAACTAAGAACTGAAGAATACCGTAACAGAAATGAAATATATAATGGAAGGAATGAATAATAGATTGCTGAAAATGGAGGAGATGAAAATGAGAGAACAGGAACACAACACAGCTGAGGAACAGAAAGAAAACAAAATCTCTAGGAATGAAAGGATGTTAAGAGAGCTGTGTGACCAATCCAAATGAAACAATATTCACATAACAGGGGTACAAGAGGGAGAAGAGACAAAGGGGTAGAAATTCTCCTTGAAGAAATAATTGCTGAAATTTCCCTAATCTGGGGAAGGAAATTGACCCCCAGGTTCTGGAAGTGCAAAGAGCCCCAAACAAAAGGAACCCCAGGAAGACAACACCAATACACATAATAGTTAAAATGACAAAGATTAAGGATAAGGACAGAGTACTGAAAGCAGCCAGAGAAACAAGATCACTTATAAGGAAACACTGTCAGGCTATCAGCAGATTTCTCAGCAGAAATATTACAGCCAGAAGGATGTGGCATGAAATATTTAATGTATTGAAACAGAAGGACCTTCAGCCAAGAATCTTCTACCCAGCAAGATTATTATTCAAATTTGAAAGAGAGGTTAAACATTTCTAACATAAAAGTTGAAGGAATTTACCACCACTAAACCAGCATTACAAGATATGTTAAAGGAATTTCTGTAGATGAAAATGTTTTTAAGTTTAGATAGTTTTTGTCAGTAAAAAAAAACCATAGTAAAGGCAGTAGACCAATTACTTATCAAGCAGGTATGAAATAAAAAAAAAGTAGTAAAACCAAGTATACACAAAATCAGTCAAGGGATACACAAAAAATACAGATTATGACATCTAACGCAAAAAGCTGGAGGAGAAAGAAGAAGAAAGAGAAAGTACTTTTAGATTGTGATTGAAATAGAGTGATCATTAATTTAATATATACTGTTATGTAATTAGGAAACTATCCATGAACCTATGATAACCATAAACCTAAAGATGCACAAAAAAATTAAAAGAGGAAACCCAATAACAACACTAAAGAAAACCATAAAAAAATAAGAGAATAATACAAGAGAGGAAGAAAAGAGGAGAGAGGAACTACAAAGACAATCAGAAAACAGTTAATAAAATGGCAATAAGTACATACCTATCAATAATTACCTTAAGTGTAAATTGCCTGAATGTACCAATCAAAAGACATAGGGTAGCAGAATGGATAAAGAAACAAGATTAATCTGTATGCTGCCTATAAGAGACTTATTTCAGACCTAAAACATATAAAGACTGAACGTGAATGGATGGAAAAGTTGTTTCATGCAAATGATAGGGAAAATAGAGCAGGAGTAGCAGTACTCATATCAGACAAAATAGACTTCAAAACAAAGAAAGTAACAAACGGCAAAGAAGGACACTATATATGATAAAGGGATCAGGCCAAAATATGATATATATATGCATAATGCATATATATCTATACACCAACATAGGAGCACCTAAATATGTAAAACAAATACTAACAGAATTAAAGGAGAAAATAGACTGCAACTCATTCATATCAGGAGACTTTAACACACTACTCACATCAATAGACAGGTCAACCAGATAGAAAATAAATAAGGAAAAAGAGGCACTAACACATTAATTCCAGAGGTACTCTACTTAACTGATGTCTACAGAACATTGCACTCAAAAGCAGCAGGATACACATTTTTCTTAAGTGTACATGGAACATTCTCCAGAATAGATCACATACTAGGCTACAGAAGAGCCTCAGAAATTTTTTAAAAATTGAAATTTTGTCAAGCAACTTCTCAGACCATAATGGTATGAAACTAGAAATAAATGAAACAAAGAAAACAAAAAAGCTCACAAACAAATGGAGGCTAAACAACATACTTCTAAATAATCAATGGATAAATAAACAAATCAAAACAGAAATCAAGTAATACATGGAGACAAATGAAAACAAATATATAACAGTACAAAATACGTGGGATGCCTCAAAAGTGATTCTAAGAGGGAAGTACATAGCAAGAAAGGCCTACCTCAAGAAACAAGAACAATCCTAAATAAACAGTCTAAACTCACAATTAAAGAAAGTGGAAAAAGAAGAACAAATGAAACCCAAAGTTAGTAGAAAGATGGACATATTAAAGAGAAGAGCAGAAATAAATAAAATTAAGAAGAATTACACAGTAGGAAAAAGCAATGAAACCAAGAGGTGGTTCTTTGAGAATATATAGACAAACTCCTAGCCAGTATATCAAGAAAAAAATAGAATGTAAACAAGTAAACAAAATCAGAAACAAAAAAAATAAATTCTGTACTACATAAATACAAATAATTATTAGAGAATTCTATGAAAAATTATATGCCAACAAATTGGACAACCTAGAAGAAATGGACAAATTTCTAGGAAAGTACAATCTTCTAAAACTGACCCAGGAAGAAACAGAAAATATGGACAGAGAAATTACCAGCAATGATATTGGACTGGTAATCAAAAAACTCCCAACAAGCAAAAGTTCAAGACCACCTGGCTTCACAGCTGAATTCCACCAAACATTTAAAGAGCTAATAACCATCCTTCTTAAAGTATTCCAAAAAGTAGAAGAGAAGGGAATACTTCCAAAGTCATTCTGTGAGGCCAGCATCACTCTAATACCAAAACCAGGCAAAGACACTAGAAAAAAAAAAGAAAATTATAGATCAATATCCATAGATGAACACAGATACAAAAATCCTCAACAAAATATTAGCAAACCAAATTCAAAAATACATCAAAAGGATCACACATCACAACCAAGTGGGATTTATTCAAGAGATGCAAGGATGGTATATTTGTAAATCAATCAATAATGTGCACCACATTAACAAAAGGAAGGATAAAAACCATATGATCATCTCAATAGATGCTGAAAAAGCATTTGACAAAATTCAACACATACTCATGATAAAAAGTCTCAACAAAGTGGGTATAGAGGGTATGCACTTCAAGATAATAAAGGCCATATATGACAAACCCACAACTAACATGATACTCAATGGCAAAAAGCTGAATGCTTTCCCTCTAAGAACAGGAACAAGACAAGGATATCCACTCTCACTGTTTTTATTCAACATAGGACTGGAGGTCCTAGCCAAGGCAATCAGACAAGATAAAGAGATGAAAGGCATTCAAAGTGGTAAAGAAGTAAAACGGTCACTATTGTAGGTGACATGATATTATATATAGAAAACACTAAAGACTCCAGCAAAAAACTATTATAACTGGATTCAGCAAAGTTGCAGGATGCAAAATCAATACACAGAAGTCTGTTTCATTCCTATATATTAATAACTAAGTAGCAGAACACTATTCCATTTACAATTGCATAACAAGAATGAAATACCTAGGAATAAACCTAACCTAGGAAATGAAAGACCTGTATTCTAAAAAGATAAGATACTCACGAGAGAAATTAAAGAAGACACAAATAAATGGAAGTCAAATCCATGCTCCTGGATAGGAAGAATTAATATTGTCAAAATGGCCATCCAGCCAAAAGCCATTTACAGATTCAATGCAATCCCTATCAAAATGTCAATAGCATTTTTCAATGAATTCAAGCAAATAATCCTAAATTTCATATGGAACTATCAAAGACCCCAAATAACCAAAGCAATCCTGAAGAAGAATAAAGCTGGGGGTATTATACTCCCTGACATCAAGCTATACTACAAAAAAGCTGTTGTAATCAAAACAGTATGGTACCAGCAGGAGAAGAGACCCATAGATCAATGGAACAGAATAGAGAGCCAAGACATAAATCCATGCATATATGGTAAATTAATATATGATAAGCCATGAATATACAATGGGGAAAAGACAACCTCTTCAATATTGTTCTTGGGAAAGCTGGAACAGCTACATGCAAGATAATGAAACTAGATTATTGTCTAACTCTATACACAAAAGTAAACTCAAAATGGATCAAAGACCTTAATGTAAGTCATGAAACCATAAAACTCTTAGAAGAAAACATAGGCAAAATCTCTTGAACCCATGCATGAGCAATTTTTTCCTGGGCACAGCATCTTGGGCAAAGGAAACAAAATAAAATACGTACCAGTGGGATTACATCAAACTAAGAAGCTTCTGTACAGAAAAGGACACCATTAGCAGAACAAAAAGGCAACCTACAGTATGGCAGAATATATTTCTAAAAAAATTTTCCAATAAGGGGTTTACATCCAAAATATATAACAAACTTATATGCCTCAACACCCAAAATAAACAAAACAATTTAAAAAGTGGCAGAAGACCTGAACAGACATTACTCCAAAGAAGAAATACA
>JAVSCE010001091.1:0-27413 GCA_032199065.1 Smutsia gigantea
GTGAGATCAGTTAAAGGTCAAAAGGCCAGCAGCAACTTGGTCTGGAATGTTTGAGTGTTCTGCAAGGGTATCTCATCATAACCTGTGACTTCACTGTAAACAGCCTTAGCAAACAGACAACAACCCAGCCCACCTTGAGGGTAGGACAAGTGGTACAAGTCCACACCCCTAAGCCTTTTTTTCATGTCCGCAAAAATCCTCAATTGCCTATAAATCCCCTAGACAATGCACCACCCTGGGCTCTCTTGTCCCCTCCTGGAATAAGCCAGGAGCTCTTTACTCTCACTTTATTTCTAAATAAAAGCCTCTACAGTGGCTCTCCTACCTTGGGTGTTTGCTAAGTTCATTCTTTGACTCTGCAAACAAGAACCCTGGCATCAGGGAGGGAGAAGGGGAATAAGGGACATTACAATTAGCACACGTAATGTGGGGTGTTGGGGCACAGGGAAGGCAATATAGCCCAGAGAAAAAGTAGTGACTCTATAGCATCTTACTACGCTGATGGACAGTGACTGTAATGGGATATGTGGTGGGGACTTGATAATGGGGGGGAATCTGGTAACCACAATGTTGCCCATGTGATATACCAAAATAAAACAAACACTTGAATCATGAAAATCATTAGTATGTTAGACATGTAATAATCAAAACAACCTGTATGAGGTAGATATATTCTCATTTTTTCAAATGAGGAAACAGAGTTGCTGAGAGTGACTAGACAATTCAGGAGAAGTAATACCCTCATTTACTCTAACGGAAAGGTCCAGTTTATGTTCAACCTCCAAATTAAAGTCGATATCATCATTTTTTAGGATTTCCTTCCTTTAGGATTTTAGTGAGGTAAAAATCAGAAGGTACGAATCAAAAACTCTTCTTGGCTATTTTAAGAAAATATGCCCCAGTAGGTGGGAGGAGGGACATTACTTTGGGGAAGGGATGGAAGCTGAGGGGAAGGAGGAAAGAGGGAAGGGCCAGGGGAGAGAAAGATTTCATACCTGGGAGAGGAGGGGAAAGAAGGGAATGCCATGCTTCCCTTCCCTGATCTGGAAGGGGCAAGGCAGCAGCATTTGTGTGGGGAGCCACTTTCTATATTTAAATACTAATTAGCAATGAACCCACCAAGTGGAAGGAGTTAATGTCACTTTCAAAACAACTCTCTTGGCTGAAAATTTGCTTGTGCAATGCAAGATGGCTTCCTTGGTGGGACTTCTTTTCCTTGCTGTAAGAAGGGAGGAATGTCCTGATTTGCTCAGTTCTCTTTTGCCTACATTGGTGTTTGGTCCTTACCATTTCACAGGAACAAAGAGGGCATTTTAAAAAAGTGGAAATGTGAGTTGACCTACTTGGAAAAATAAAAGTTTATAACCCTCCACTGAGCACACAAAAGTGCTCAAAGGCAAGTAGGTGAATCCACCATGGGATTTTGACCTCTGACCAGGTCAAAACCCTGAGAAAATAATAATTACTTACCTTCCCATAGGTAATCCTGACATTTCTCGCATCTCATATGAAACTGGAAACATTCTGACAAATTCTGGCCAAGTTCTCCACACAGTCTTTTGTCTTGCAACGTCTGTGAACTCAGGCCTCCGTGGTTAGAGTCTGCAGGTAACAGCTTTTACTCATTAGTAAACTCATTAAAGTCTGTGCTTTAAAGGAGTGGATAGTGTCATTTCTTTTTCTTACCAATGCTTTCAAAATCTTCGTGTACTCAATAACAGGAGTGCATATTTCTGCACCCATTTCTAGAGCAATATGATATCTATTAAAGATTACATGTATCCTTTAAAAATTACATGTATCCTTTAATCCAGCAATCTCATTACTGTTAATTTTCATTATTGGTACACTCTCTTCTCCCTGCAGGTTAGTGCATATAATTTTATTTTCTGGAAGGAATCATGATGAATTATTAATAGTAATTATTTTTTTGGAAGAGAGACTTGATAGGGTGGGAGAGGGCAGCTTTCATTTATTTTATTCCTTTGTATATTTGAATTATTTTAAGTTTAGTGTGTCTTATTTTTATCATTATTACTGATGTCAGTGGAGTTAGCTAAAGAGGGGATTATAAACCACTTCTCCCTCTGGATGTTTCTCTATTAAAAACAATTTCTAATAAATATTTTAATTTTTTTAAGCTATCATTGTGAAGTACATTGGAAAAAAGATTTTGGAAATGTCTGCTTAAACTAGGTGGTAGGCATTTACTTTATTACTATTCTTTTTGCACTTCATCTATGTATTGTCATGAACAGTTGATCAGAGATTTAAGAAAACATCAAAAGCAGATCAACTGAGAAACCTTTTTTTTTCCTAGAAGAATTAACAATCCATATAAAAATACCAATATAAAAAAAAAGCCTACTCAATAGGAAATTGACAGTTCCCAACTGTTTCACATTATGAAAAATTTATTATTTATTTATAACCTGTTGATTTTCTGTTATATTAAATCCTTAGATTTAAAAATGAAACATTTCATTTTGAGGTAGATTGTGAAGTCCATTGCTTAGAAACCTGTGAGGCACTTGTGAGACCATATGGTGTGTATGGCAGCCATTTGCTTTGTTGAATTTCCCCCTGCTGCCTGCGTGAGCCTCCCCTGTAGATTTAGTGACATCTCCTCTCACCCCACAGAACTCTGAGCAGATATAAGCTTGACCACAGAGCTTATCTCTGCTTTATGTAGTCTTTGCTTTCATAACTTCTATTAGACTCTGAGCCCCTTGAGGGAGGGATTTGGTCTTGTCATATGAATCTTCATTCTTCCTACCTTTTTCTGTCATTTCATTCACAATACAGTAATGTAATTGTCCACTGATCTGTTTTCTTTTGTCTAGACTGAGCTCCTAAAAATCAGGGCTGTGTTGTAATCATCGTCTTATTTCCAGCATCTAAATTAATACCTGGTATATAGATCAGAGATGGCAAATTCCAGGTCCGTATGACACCGACCTCCATCCTGCACCATGGCATGGCAGTGACCCGTCACCTCACTTCAGTCACGCCCAGACAGAGCCTCTGGACCCTTCTCGGCAGTCCTTCCGGTGCCATCACTGATAACAACCATCTGTTTTTCCCACCTGCTTTCATTTCACAACCACCACTCCCCAAAGGGAAAATTAAAATCAGCAAACACTCTCTAAGGTAGGATTGGAACCCAGATCTCCTAGATCCATTACTGTGACAAGTCACTGCACCACACAGTTTTACTGACCACGATCTCATCTGTTCTTTTTGGGGATTTATAAGGCAAATGAAGACAACTGAAATGAAATGAAAGAGAGCTATTTTATTCTCTTTCAACAGATTCAGGAGCTGAGGTCTAGAAAGTCTAAAGTAGGAAAGAATTTCTTCTACATGGAGACTTAAGTGAAACAACACTCAATAAAATAAAAAATATTAAACACCAAGATATTTCAGATGTTTTATTATCTCCTCTCTGCTTTAAATAGTGTTCACTATTCAGTTTTAGTTATTTTTCAGATTTGGTCTCTCAGGCTATTATGACAAATAAAGCCCCTCCAGGAAGGGTGACAGATACACTGTGCTTACTCCCTACAGGTTGGCCATTGTAACTGGCAAGAGGTGTGTATCGGTTTCCTTTTGCTCTTGTAACAGATCACCACAAATTTAGTGGCAGCTCTGTAGGTCAGAAGTCTGAAATAGGTCTCAGGCTAAAATCAAGGTGTTGGTAGGGCTGCTTTCTTTTTCTGGAAGCTCTGGAGGAAAACCCATTGTCTCTCCTTTTCAGCTTCTAGAGGCCCCCTGCAGTCCAAAGCTCATGGCCCCCTTCCTTTGTCTTCAAAGCCAGCAGAAGTAAGGCCATGTCCTTCTCATGCTGCATCTCTATTGATTCTTTTCTGCCTCCTTCCACTTTTAAGAATCCTTGTGATTATATAAGAGCTGCCTGGATAATCCAGAATAATTTCCCTATTTTAACGTGACCTGCTTAGTACCCTTAATTCCATCTACAACCTTACTTTCTTCTTGCCACGGCAGGTAACATTCACAGGTTCTGGGGATTGGGGCATATGTATCTTTGGGCAGCTAGTTTTCCTCCTACCAAAAGGGGCAAAACTCAAAAAAGTCTTCTCATTAGGTGGATTTTCTAGGAGTTCAGAAAAGCAATGGAAACCACATGCAAATACCGTATAGCCCCTGCCTGACTGTTCCTGATCAATAGCCTGCCTGTGCTCATCTGAGCAGAGAATGTCTCCTCTGCTGATCTTGTCATGTACCCTTTTTTGGTTAGGGTAGGCATGCCAGAGAGAGCAGAGTATAAGGGTTAACACAGGCCTTTTTGTTTTTAGTGTTGGCATTTACAGGGACCCTGGATATCCAGATTATCATGGAGGAGCAGGCGGTGCAGAGGGTCAGGGAGAGGCGGGCTATGAACCAGCCAAGAGCAGGGGTTGGTCCTGGGGTGTGTGAATGGGGAGGAACCTGAGGCAGAACTGGTAGAAACCACATTCCTAGTCAGTGGGGTGGGAGGGAGTTGCAGTGATTGGGAAACTCTTTAGATTTCATCGATCTGAATCACTACTACTCCTGTGCATGTTTGAATGGTTGCTGCACAGTGTGAAAGATGGTGGGGAGGCACTGTTTTGTTCTAATGAACATATTCTCAATATTATTCCAAAATGATTGATATCTATTTAAAAGCTCAAGCAAACATTGTTTTATATCATCCAGCATTGATATATTTCATCTACTGTTCTGGTGCTTTTCCTGAATATTTGGCATATTTAGAATCTCAAAACGGAGTACCAGACAAAACACCTGACTTACAAGGAAAGTCCACCAGACCCTGCAGTAGAACCTGACAGCAATTCCAGTAATGATGGCTGTTCTCTGCATGTAGAACAATGGGACAGGAAGGATGTAATGCATTGTTGCCTGGCTTGTTTCTCATAGTGTGAGGTCAGCCCTCCTATATGGAGGCCAGTAATGCAATGGCGTGTCAGTTTTGAGAATTTAATTCAGATAAATTTGATTCCAATTATTGCTACAGCTTATATGATTGGAAAATAGTCAACTAGAAAGAGCCCAGTTTTCTTCTTACATACAAAAAGTTATATATACCCACAAATATAGACAACAGACTATTGGTTATCATAGAAAAGGGGTGGGGGAATGGGTCAAATAGGTGAAGGGGATAAAGTACACTCTGCAAATTGTAAAATAAGACATAGGAATGGAAGTATAACATAGAGAACTTAACGACTAAGGTTGTAGGATCTTCGTATGATAACTACACCTACTGTGGTAAGCATCTAGTAGTGTACATAATTATCAAGTCACTGTGTTGTACCTCTGAGGCCAACATAGTATTGTATACCAACTTTACTGAAATTTAAAAAAAGCTATATATACTTAATATATACAACAGTTTGGAGATAAGTATAACCCCATGAAACCATCCCCACAATCTGTGCTGTAAACCTATCCATCAATTCCAGAAATGACCTCCTGCCCTCTTATTATTATTATTATTGACAAAAATGTATAATGTAAGATCTGCCCTCTTAGCATGTTTTTAAGTACGCAGTATTGCTAAAAATAGACACTGTGCTGCACAGTTGGACTTTAGGATTTACTGGTCTTGCATAATTGAAACATTGTGCCTTTTGACCAATGCCTCCTCATTTCCCCCCTCCCCTCAGCCCCTGGCACACACCATTCTTTTTTATTTTAATTAATTAATTAATTTTTACTTCATTTACCCATATTATCAAGTTCTCACCCATACCCCAATGCAGTCACTGTACACCAGTGTAGTAAGATGCCACAGATTCACTGTTTGCCTTCTCTATGCTACACTGTTTTCCCCATGATCCCCCACACCATGTGTACTAAACATAATAGCCCTCAATCCCCTTCTCCTACCCTCCCCAACCCGCCATACCACACCCCTCCCCTTTGGTAACCACTAGTTCCTTCGTGGAGTCTCTGAGTCTGCTGCTATTTTGTTCCTTCAGTTTTGCTTCACTGTTGTACTCCACAAATGAGGGAAATCATTTGGCACTTTCTTTCTCTGCCTGGCTTATTTCACTGAGCATAATACCCTCTACCTCCATCCATGTTTTTGCAAATTGTAGGACATGTTTCCTTCTTGTGGCTGAATAGTATTCCATTGTGTAAATGTACCACATCTTATTTATCCATTCATCTACTGATGTACACTTAGGTTGCTTCCATATCTTGGCTATTGTAAAAAGTGCTGTGGTAAACATAGGGGTTCATATGTCTTTTTGAATCTGAGTTCTCTTCTTTGGGTAAATTCCAGGGAGTATAATTCCAGGGTCAAATGGTATTTCTATTCTTAGTTTTTTGAGGAACCTCGATATTGCTTTCCACAATGGTTGAACTAGCTTACATTCCCACCAGCAGTGTAGAAGGGTTCCCCTTTCTCCACATGCTCACCAGCATTTGTTGTTAGTCCTTTGGATGCTGGCCATCCTTACTGGTGTGAGGTGATATCTCACTGTGGTTTTAATTTGCATTTATATGATGATTAGTGATGTGGAATATCTTTTCATGTCCTGTTGGTCATCTGAATTTCTTCTTTGGAGAACTGTCTCTTCATATCCTCTGCCCATTTTTTAATCAGGTTATTTGCTTTTTGGGTGTAGAGGTGTGTAAGTTCTTTATATATTTGGATGTTAACCCCTTGTCGGATATGTCATTTACAAATATATTTTCCCATACTCTAGGATGCCTTTTTGTTCTGCTGATGGTGTCCTTTGCCGTACAGAAACTTTTTAGTTTGATGTAGTCCCATGAGTCCATTTTGCTTTTGTTTCCTTGCTCAAGGGGATGCCTTTAGGAAGAAGTTGCTCATGCTTATATTCAGGAGATTTTTGCCTATGTTGTCTTCTAAGAGTTTTATGGTTTCATGACTTACATTCAGGTCCTTGATCCATTTCGAGTTTACTTTTGTGTATGGGGTTAAACAATAACCCAGTTTCATTCTCTTGCATGTAGCTGTCCAGTTTTGCCAACACCAGCTGTTGAAGAGGCTGTCATTTCCCCATTATATGTCCATGGCTCCTTTATCATATATTAATTGACCATATATGGTTGGACTTATATCAGGGCTTTCTAGACTGTTCCATTGGTCTATGGGTCTGTTCCTGTGCCAGTACCAAATTGTCTTGATTACTGTGGCTTTGTAGTAGAGCTTGAAGTTGGGGAGCATAATCCCCCCAGCTTTATTCTTCCTTCTCAGGATTGCTTTCGCTATTCGGGGTCTTTTTTGGTTCCATATGAATTTTAGAACAATTTTCTTAGTTCGTTGAAGAATGCTGTTGGTATTTGATAGGAATTACATTAAATCTGAAGATTGCTTTAGGCAGGATGGCCATTTTGACGATATTAATTCTTCCTATCCATGAGCACGGGATGTGTTTCCATTTATTGGTATCTTCTTTAATTTCTCTCATGAGTGTCTTGTAGTTTTCAGAGTACAGGTCTTTCACTTCCTTGGTTAGGTTTATTCATAGGTATTTTATTCTTTTGGATGCAACTGTGCATGGAATTGTTTTCCTGATTTCTCTCTCTGCTAGTGCATTGTTAGTATATAGGAATGCCACAGATTTGGGGTTTTTATGTACAATATCATGTCATCTTCAAACAGGGATAGTTTAACTTCTTCCTTACCAGTCTGGATGCCTTTTATTTCTTTGTGTTGTCTGATTGCCATGGCTAGGACCTCCAGTACCATGTTGAATACAAGTGGGGAGAGTGGGCATCCTTGTCTTCTTCCTGATCTTAAAGGAAAAGCTTTCAGCTTCTCACTGTTAAGTATAATGTTGGCTGTGGGTTTGTCATATATGGCCTTTATTATGTTGAGGTACTTGCCCTCAATACCCATTTTGTTGAGAATTTTTATCATGAATGGATGTTGAATTTTGTCAAATGCTTTTTCAGCATCTATGGAGATGATGATATGGTTTTTGTTCTTCTTTTTGTTGATGTGGTTGATGATGTTGATGAATTTTCGAATGTTGTACCATCCTTGCATCCCTGAGATGAATCCCACTTGATCATGGTATGTGATCCTCTTGATGTCTTTTTTTAAAATAATTTAGTTTGGTATCATTAATCTACAGTTACATGTGCAATGTTATGGTTATTAAACTACCCCCTTCGTCAGGTCCCCCCCACCAACCCCATTACAGTCACTGTCCATCAGCGTTGTGAGATGCTATAGAATCACTACTTGTCTTCTCTGAGTTGTACAGCCCTCCCCATGCCCCCCCCAACATTTCATCTGCTAATCGTAATGCCCCTTTTTCCCTCTTATCCCTCCCTTCCCACCCATTTTCCCCAGTCCCTTTCCCTTTGGTAACTATTAGTCCATTCTTGGGTTCTGTGAGTCTGCTGCTGCTTTGTTCCTTCAGTTTTTCTCTTAGTTCTTATACTCCACATATGAGTGAAATCATTTGATACTTGTCTTTTTCAGCTTGGCTTATTTCACTGAGCATAATACCCTCTAGCTCCATCCATGTTGTTGCAAATGGTAGGATTTGTTTTCTTCTTATGGCTGAATAATATTCCATTGTGTATATGTACCACCTCTTCTTTATCTATTCATCTACTGATGGACACTTAGGTTGCTTCCATTTCTTGGCTATTGTAAATAGTGCTGCGATAAACATAGGGGTGCATCTGTCTTTTTCAAACTGGGCTGCTGCATTCTTAGGGTAAATTCCTAGGAGTGGAATTCCTGGGTCAAATGGTATTTCTATTTTGAGTTTTTTGAGGAACCTCCATACTGCTTTCCACAATGGTTGAACAAATTTGCATTCCCACCAGCAGTGTAGGAGGGTTCCCTTTTCTCCACATCCTCGCCAACATTTGTTGTTGTTTGTGTTTTGGATGTTGGCCATTCTCACTGGTGTGAGGTGATATCTCATTGTGGTTTTAATCTGCATTTCTTTGATGATTAGCGATGTGGAGCATCTTTTCATGTGCCTGTTGGCCATCTGAATTTCTTTTTTAGAGAAATGTCTATTCATGTCCTCTGCCCATTTCTTAATTGGATAATTGCTTTCTGTTTGTTAAGGTGCGTGAGTTCTTTATATATTTTGGATGTCAACCCCTTATCAGATACGTCATTTATGAATATATTTTCCCATACTGTAGGATGTCTTTTTGTTCTACTGATGGTGTCCTTTGCTGTACAGAAGATTTTCAGTTTGATATAGTCCCACTTGTTCATTTTTGCTTTTGTTTCCCTTTCTTGGGGACATATGTTCATGAAGAAGTCGCTCATGTTTATATCCAAGAGATTTTTGCCCATGTTTTTTTCTAGAATTTTATGGTTTCATGACTTACATTCAGGTCTTTGATCCACCTGGAGTTTACCTTTGTGTACGGGGCTAGACGGTAGTCCAGTTTCATTCTCTTACATGTAGCTTCTATATTAGTTCCAATACTTTTGGAGTGGAGTCTTTAGGGTTTTTTATGTAGAATATCGTATCATCTGCAAATAGTGACAGTCTGACTTCTTCTTTACCAATCTGGATGCCTTGTATGTCTTTGTTTTGTCTGATTGCCGTGGCTAGGACCTCCAGTACTATGCTGAATAACAGTGGAGAGAGTGGGCATGCCTGTCTTGTTCCCGAACTTAGATGAAAAGCTTTCAGCTTCTCGCTGTTAAGTATGATGTTACCTGTGGGTTTGTCATATATGGCCTTTATGATGTTGAGGTACTTGCCGTCTATACACATTTTGTTGAGAGTTTTAATCAGGAATGGATGCTGAATTTTGTCAAATGCTTTTTCAGCATCTATGGAGATGATCATGTGGTTTTTGTTCTTCTTTCTGTTGATGTGGTGGATGATGTTGATGGATTTTCGAATGTTGTACCATCCTTGCATCCCTGGGATGAATCCCACTTGATCATGGTGTATAATCCTCTTGATGTATTTTTGAATTCACTTTGCTAATATTTTGTTGAGTATTTTTGCATCCACGTTTATCAGGGATATTGGTCTGTAGTTTTCTTTTTTGGTGAGGTCTTTGCCCGGTTTTGGTATTAGAGTGATGCTGCCTTCATAGAATGAGTTTGGAAGTATTCCCTCCTCTTCTATTTTCTGAAAAACTTTAAGGAGAATGGGTGTTACTTCTTCTCTATATGTCTGGTAGAATTCAGAGGTGAATCCATCTGGTCCAGGGGTTGTGTTCTTGGGTAGTTTTTTGATTACTGACTCAATTTCTTTGCTGGTGATTGGTCTGTTTAGTTTTTCTGTTTCTTGCTTGGTCAGTCTTGGAAGGTTGTATTTTTCTAAGAAGTTGTCCATTTCTTCTAGGTTTTCCAACTTGTTAGCATATAGATTCTCATAATATTCTCTTATAATTCTTTGTATTTCTGTAGAGTCTGTCGTGATTGTTCCTTTCTCATTTCTGATTCTGTTTATGTGTGTAGATTCTCTTTTTCTCTTAATGAGTCTGGCTAGGGGTTTATCTATTTTGTTTATTTTTTCAAAGAACCAGCTCTTGGTTTCATTGATTTTTTCTATTGTTTTATTCTTCTCAATTTTATTTATTTCTTCTCTAATCTTTATTATGTCCCTCCTTCTGGTGACTTTGGGCCTCATTTGTTCTTCTTTTTCCAATTTCAGTAATTGTGTCTTTAGACTATTCATTTGGGAATGTTCTTCCTTCTTTAAATAGGCCTGGATTGCAATATACTTTCCTCTTAGAACTGCCTTTTCTGCATCCCACAGAAGTTGTGGCTTTGTGTTGTTGTCATTAGTCTCCATATACTCTTTGATTTCTGTTTTGATTTGGTCATTAACCCATTGATTAATTAGGAGAATGTTGTTAAGTCTCCATGTATTTGTGAGCCTTTTTGGTTTCTTTCTAAAATTTACTTCTCGTTTCATACCTTTGTGATCTGAGAAGTTGGTTGGTAGGATTTCAATATTTCTGAATTTACTGAGGTTCTTTTTGTGGCCTAGTATGTGGTCTATTCTGGAAAATGTTCCATGTACACTTGAGAAGAATGTGTATCCTGCTGCTTTTGGGTGCAGAGTTCTGTAGATGTCTGTTAGGTCCATCTGTTCTAGTGTATTGTTCAGTGCCTCTGTGTCTTTACTTATTTTCTGTCTGGTTGATCTGTCCTCTGGAGTGAGTGGTGTGTTGAAGTCTCCTAAGATGAATGCATTGCTGTCTATTTCCTCCTTTAATTCTGTTAGTATTTGTCTCACATATGCTGGCGCTCCTGTGTTGGGTGCATATATATTTATAATGGTTATATCTTCTTGTTGGATTGACCCCTTTATCATTATATAATGTCCTCCTTTGTCTCTTGTGACTTTCTTTGTTTTGAAGTCTGTTTTGTCTGATACAAGTACTGCAACTCCTGCTTTTTTTCTTCCTATTAGTTGCATGAAATATCTTTTTCCATCCCTTCACTTTCAGTCTGTGTATGTCTTTGCGTTTAAAGTGAGTCTCTTTAGGCAGCATATAGATGTGTCATGTTTTTTTATCCTTTCAGTGACTCTGTGTCTTTTGATTGGTGCTTTCAGTCCATTTACATTTAGGGTGATTATGGATAGGTATGTACTTATTGCCATTGCAGGCTTTAGATTCGTGGTTACCAAAGAAGGTTAACTTCCTTACTATCTAAGAGTCTAACTTAACTCACTTAATATGCTATTACAAACACAATCTAAAAGTTCTTGTTTTTTTTTCTTCCTCCTTTTTCATCCTCCTACATTCTTTGTGTATTAGGTATCATATTATGTACTATTTGTCTATCCCTTGATTGACTTTGGTGATAGTTAATTTAATTTTGCATTTGCTTAGTAATTAGCTGTTCTATTTTCTTTACTGTGGTTTTATTACCTCTGGTGACAGCTATTAAACCTTAGGAACACTTCCATCTATAGCAATCCCTCCCGAATACCCTGTAGAGATGCTTTGTGGGAGGTAAATTCTCTCAACTTTTGCTTATCTGGGAATTGTTTAATCCCTCCTTCAAATTTAAATGATAACCTTGCCAGATAAAGTAATCTTGTTTCAAGGTCCTTCTGCTTCATTGCATTTAATACATCATGCCACTCCCTTTTGGCCTGTAAGGTTTCTGTTGAGAAGTCTGATGATAGCCTGATGGGCTTTCCTTTGTATGTTATCTTATTTCTCTCTCTGGCTGCTTTTAATAGTCTGTCCTTATCCTTGATCTTTGTCATTTTAATTAGTATGTGTCTTGATGTTGTCTTCCTTGGGTCCCTTGTGTTGGGAGATCTGTGCACCTCCATGGCCTGAGAGCCTATCTCCTTCCCCAGACTGGGGAAGGTTTCAGCAATCACCTTTTCAAAGACACTTTCTATCCCTTTTTCTCTCTCTGCTTCTTCTGGTACCCCTAATATGCAAATATTTTTCCATTTGGATTGGTCACACAGTTCTCTCAATATTCTTTCATTCTTAGAGATTCTGTTTTCTCTCTGTGCCTTGGCTTCTTTGTATTCGTCTTCTCTAATTTCTATTCCATTTACCATCTCTTCTACTACATCTAGTCTGCTTTTAAGTCTCTCCATTGCATGTTTCATTTCAGATGTGGAATTTCTTAATGATTGAATCTCCGTCTTAAATTTGTTCCTGAGTTCTTGAATATTTTTCTGTACCACCATAAGCTTGTTTATGATTTTTATTTTGAACTCTCTTTCAGGAAGATTGGTGAGTTCAGTTTCATTTGGCTCTTTTTCTCGGGTTTGTGAGATTTGGTCTGTACCATGTTCTTTTGATGTTTCATATTTCTGTGTGGTACCCTCTATTGCCCAGAAGCTCGAGTCTCTGGAGCTGCTCAGCCCCTAGAATGAGGTTGGGGGTTGTAGGGGAGCAGAGCTGTTGCCTGGGGCAAGGAAAGATCTGTTTCCTGACTTCCATCTGCCCTGCCTGTCTCCAGTATCACAGCCAGTGGGCCTAGCACACAGGTGTAAGCCTCTGTGCTTGGCGTCTCTAGCTGTTGTAGGTGAGGCCTCCTTCTGGCTTTCCTGATGCCACAGCAGTGACTGCCTGTTTGCAAGCCAGTGCTGTCAGGCCAGGAGGAAGGCTCAGTAGGCTGTGTATCACAGTGGGGGGCTTTGGAGCTAAGTAGCCAGCCAGGGGGATGGAGCGCCTGAAGCTCCCCAAAGTTCCCAATCCACTGAGCAGAGCGCACCCAGACAACCTTGTCCTCCTATCCCTTCCTCCTGCGCAGCAAGCTCTGTGCAAACCCTGTGCATTCAGCAGCCCTCTTGCTGCTAGGAAACCTCTCAGCCCACCTGCCTTTCCCTTGTCTCAGAGCGGCCCAGTGTGGATCCTGTCCTCTACAAACAGCTGAAATATGTCTCTCAAGCATTCCGCCTGTCCCAACTCCCCATCCTCAGAGCACCACTCAATGTAGGTTTCTGCTCACAAAGCAGATCTCCAGGGCTAGGTGTTCAGCAGTCCCAGGCTTCCACCCCCTCCCCTGCTCCATTTCTCTTCCTCCTGCTAGTGAGCTGGGGTGGGGGAAGGGCTCAGGTCCTGCCAGATCAAGGCTTTCATATGTTACCCTGTTTTGTGAGGTCTGCTTTGTTTGTGAGGTCTGTATGCAGTCTGGTGCAGCCTTCTTTCCTGTTGCTGTTTTAGGCTTAGTTGTATTAACTATATTTTCACTCTATCTGTGGTTTTGGGAGGAGTTCTCTGTCTCACCTCTCACACCAACATCTTGAATCCTTAAACTCCCTAAACTGATTTTAAGGAAACTCCATGATGTTCAAGCAAAGCAGAGCTGAGCATTACTCTATGAGCAAACTCATTAAAACTATGAGTTTTAATAAAGGAGGCAAATGTTTTGTTAAACTTCTCACCTTGCTAGCATTTTCTTTTTCGGCTTTGAAAATCTGCTTTAAATAGAGAGAACACTACCCCAGAGCTCTTGACAGTGATGAAAGAGGGATGGTGTTTGGCAGACTTCAAAGCTGCCTCTAAGAGGTTCTGAAACTTTGATTATCCCTCACTCTCAGAAACATTGTACAATGTCTTAGAAATGTCTGCCACTTCCAAACCTAAACAAAACTGTAGACATCCAAGTTAAAATAATCTTTTAATATTTGTCTTCGTCTTGTTTTGGTAAATCCTCCATTGCATTTAATGTCTCAGTAATTGTTGCCCTGATACTTTGATAAATAGAGAGGCTGAAATTACAAAACATCTGGAAGAAACTGGGAATGTCCAAATTTTGCTAAAGATCTGCGTTTTTCATTGGCTCTTTTTTTGTTGGTTCTTTTATCAATAAAGCTGGAAAAAAGTAAGGCTCAATAAAATCAGTATCTGACATGAAATATGATTCAAAAGCCTGGTCAAATTCTTGCTGCATCTGTTTTAAGACATTAAAACTCCTGTTAAAAAGAAATCTCACATCCACAGTCATCTGGCTGAACACCTTCTGTATTTGGGTCAGTTGTGTGTCTTCCTCAATTAACTTCTCACCAATGGGGATATATTTTTCATTGTCTTCATGGAAGGGAAACAGAAATTGATATATCTTCTTGAAAAACTGTTCAACCTGTGGGGTGGAGTGGTGGATAGAAATGAAATAAGAAATTAATTTTCTTTCTTGACCATTTATTGTAAACTTTAAGGTCAACTTACAGTATTCATTCTGAATTAAAAACAGTTCTGGGCAAGCTTGGAAAAAGTGACTTTAAGATAATTACCTTAGAGTCTTCTTAGGCCACGTCACTCTAAGATAATTGATTAACCTTCTTGTACTTGGATTTGACTTTGTGGAAATAGGATCAGAAATTGCTCCTGGCTTATATTTGCCTACCAGAGGCCTAAAAAGGCTACCAAGTTTTCAATATTGTTGACATGCCCTGGCCTGATGTACTGGCAGTGGTCACATGCCATGGTCTAAAGGGCACCATGTAGATTGCCCAGAAACTGTGATGAAGCCTCTTGTGTTTTACCTCTGTCTTAGGATTTAGTTCTTTTTTCTTTTTCCTTCAGCGGAATGTCATTAGTGTTTTTACGCTCTCCTCTTTCTTGTCTCATAGATTAGTCCATGGATAGGAAAAGATCACATTCACACTGAACTCTAGATGCCTGATACAGGTAAATAGGTTGCTTTGGGTTGGTTGCATGTTAGTAGTGATCAAAGCCCTCCTTCATTGCAGTTAAAGGAACAAAGTGGTAATCATGGAATTCCCACTTAGAGATTTTCCAGCAGTCACACCATGCTCTACTTCAGCTCTGTGATGCCTAAGTTCATGCCAGAACACAGTTGCCCTTATATGATAGTGATATGGCCACACTGAGTGTCATGGAACATATATTAACTATAGAACAGCCCAGTGCTGCTCAGAAGAATTTTCCAGGAATTCTTAGAGGGCTCATTTACTTTCTTAGAAAGTCATCTTGGGGTATCATCTGCCTCTCTGCTGGCTTCTGTTTACCTGAATCTATCTATAAAAACAAAGAATTTTTTTTCAGAAAGTCACAGAACTGGCACAGGTAGGAATAGTCCCCAAATCTTTTGACTTCCAGCCATATTCTGGTGTATTAGAGAGTGACAGTGGCTATAAAAATAGAGCAGATGCAACTAACAGCGGAGGCAAATTAACTTGGCATATGAATTATCCTAGGGGTTGCTCCTTCTGTAATTGGGTTTGGTACTGCCAAGCCAGGAGTGTACTGTAATTAGTGCATGCTCTAATATGGAGAGGGAAATTTCACTCCATTTCATATTCAGCTCACTTCTTGAAGGGGAAGGGAAATTCAGGCCAACAGAATAGGTGCCTTTTATGGGGCAGAGCTTGTCCTATTCAGGTCACCACCTTCTGTGATTCTCTCTGCCCAGATGATAGACAAAGGGGACAAATGAAAACATGCCAGTCCTACAGGACATACAGGGGTAAGGCTAAAGGGGGCATGAATACCTTTAAGAGGGCAAGCCTATTGAAGGAGAGATTCAGGAGACAGAGAATGTCTTCAAAGGTTTGGTCTCCAGGGATAAAATTAAAGCAGGTTGAAATCAGAGGCTGTAATGCTGTTACTCAGAATGCAATTCAGCTAACATTTATTAAATACCTACAGTGCTTAAATGAAGACAAATAAGATACGGTCCCTGCCTTCAAAGAGCTTACAATCTAGTGGGAGCATACTCACAAATAACAATACAAGGCAGAGAGTCAGGATATTTCTAAGAGACATGTATACAGTGTCATTAAATGGAGGGACAAACACGGAATGGCTATTCTAACTTATAAGTTAAATATACACAAGTGATTCATACATAAGCATGAATGTTATATTCTAAATTGCAAAAGGCCAATGTCAGATCAAGCATATCAATTCTAAATAGTAATGGAAGTTAATTTTTTTTTAAGTAAACTGAAGTGAGTACCTCAAGAACTCTGAAATCTGCAGCTCTATTTTTCCCTTACTATATTTGTCATAGAGGACTAACTAGGTTGGCAGGCTGTATAAAATCTCATGCAGTTACTCTCCAGGCAAGACTTGCATTCATCCCAGGAATCTGCCAAACAAACCTGGCACAGGCTTTCTTCCTCTTCCAGATGTTCTTGAACTTCGTTCATATGTTTTAGGGCCTCCTTATTAAAAAGTAGAAACAAACATCCTATTTCCACTTCACAACTATGTGTACCTTAGCTGATTTCACCCTTTGAAAGATGTGCATATCTTAGTCTTCATTCTTTCTTCATGCCCCTAGCAATTAACAGATCTATCCTAAAGCTTCTGTTTGATTTTTAAAAAGCACTGACTGACCGCTATTGAAGACTGTGGAAATCTTACCCTTCTGTTCATTCATTCAAAAACTACTGAGTGCTAGCTATGGGACAAACATGCTAGATGCAGGTGAACTAACAATGAAGACATGGTCCCTATTCTGGGGGATGACTGTACTTAAGCTTACTCGTCAGTCTTCACACCTATTCTTGGAGGATGTGGAAAGTGGGTTTTAAGGCTTGTGGAGTGCACATACCTCTTTCCTTCATTTATGCTGACTTTAATTTTTGTATGTTCTTAAACACTGCAGAAAAGTATAATTCTTGCATATCAAATCACCTCTGCCCATTGAACTGCATGCTAATCACAGTAATGCTGTATTCTGAGGGCTTCCTTCTTCCCATCCAGATTTCACGCACTCCCCCTGTGGGGCCTTGCTGTGTGTAGCCAGATCCCACTCTGTGGTAAGGAGACTAGCAGAAGTGGCACCTTCCCTGATCTGTGCTCCAGGACCTCCCCACATCCCTGTAAGTGTGGACTTCTGGAGACTGGCCCCCTCCAGGCCTGAGATGTAGTTTGGGGGAATTATGGGGTATAATGGGCCAGTCCATAGACAACCCCAGAGCTTGCTGCTCCCTTAAGTAAAAACCACAGGAAGGAGCAGAGTTTCTATACTTAAACCCAACTTAATATTAGCATTTGTACCTAATGGAAAAGAAAAAGAAATCACCCCTTCCCGGCATATTAAGACCAAAGAATCACCTGGAGACTGGAAATCTTGCACCTCCCCTTCAGTGGGCTCAGATTTTTCAGCTACCCTCCTGGTGCTAAGCCTGGGGGCATTTGCTAGTGCCCACACAAGAAAACCAGCAGGGCCTTAGCCTACCAAACACACCTTGTAACCCAGATTTTCTTGTCTCCTCGAGAGATTTTAGGATCCTGCTGCTTGTCAAGAAAGGTTCCCTCACCTGGGCAGGCACCAGCACTGCCCAGATTGTCTCAGTCCCAGTTTTAAATTCTGCTCATTGTCACCATAAACCAAAATCCCAATATTTCCAATTTCAAACTCCACTCACTGTGTACCCTTGGGCAAATTACTTTAACATTTCTGAGCCCATATCCTCCTTAGCAAATCGGAGTAACAGTAGGATTTACCTCAAGATTTTGGACTGAGATAAGCAAGCAAGCGCCTGGCATGTTGTTACCAGATTTCCGTCCACTCACCTCCAAGAGCACAACAAAAACCAATTACCAGAGCACACATCCATGTTTGAGTAGTGAAATGTTGCCATGCAGGGAGATTTCTGGTTTAGGAATGTCCTGTCCATTCCTTCTTTTTCCCCTAAATGTCCCACCCACTGACAGAGACCATATCTATCCCTGTAGTTTACAGATTATCAAAGTCCCATGGAAGCCTGGGGTGGGGACAAATCACTCTGTCACTTTAGGGTTTCCCTCTTCAGTAAGAGTAAGGTTTGGATGCTCTCACTAAAGTTGGGGGGACTGAGAAGGGGACCTTGGTGACCCAGGCCACCTGAGGATGTGCAGAGCTCTCTCCTGGGACTCTGGGGGTGCCACTCCCATATGTGCCAACTGAAGTGTCTTTTTTTCTAGGGTTAAAGTAATTTTAGGGAGGGAAACTCGAGGTTAAGCAGATTTTTCTTTTTCAGAATTGACTCTTACGTGTCCATGCCTTAAGAGTATCAATGGGTTTTTATACAGTAAGAAGCTTTTTAAGAAAAAAATAAAAATATTACTAGTTCCTGGGATTCTTTAGGGCCAGAACTGAAACCAGCATTTGCTTACTTGACCCACCCCTAGGCGGAGCATCCTTTTCCTAGTACTACACTCGTGGCTTGGCAGCAGGCTAGAGAAAGGAAGAAAGACAAAGTCACTGGCCCCCACCCCCCACACCCCGCACAGCACTAGCCACCTTCCTCCCCAGCCCTTCATCCCAGCGCCAGGCGACCATGTTAATGCACATCTCAAGCCTCAGTTTCCTTAGCTGTAACATGAACGTAATGTTTGCCCAGCTACTGGAAGGACTACCCGGGATAATCGGTCTTATAAAGGGCCTGTAAATGATGCGTAGTATCATTGCTCCAATGGCCACTCACAAGCCCTCCAGGGAAGATTCCAGCTCCAGGGGCTTCCACATTTTCCTCATGAGGAACCATTTTTGATTTCCTCAAAATGTTTTGCTTGCTGCCAAGAGGGAGGAGGGCTTGCAGCTGCTGGTCAAACAATCTCTATGTTAGGGACTTTGAGTGACTTGGGGTGTAGGAGTGACGACATCAACCAATCTGGTGACAGGCTGACATTCAACTTTGGGGTCAGCCCAGCTCCAGTTGCTTAATGGATGCTCAGGGGCCACCACGCTTGGAAATGGAGAATTCCAACAGCTCTCTGGAATTTGGTGGCCCCCAACTCTATAGGTCTATAGATAGGTGTACGGAGGAAATACTAGAACTTCTATTTGTATTTTTAAATTTAAAAATTTGTTGGGGGGAGAGAAGCAGGGAGTTGTTTAATGGGCACAGCTTCAGTTTTGTAAGATGAGAAGAATTTGTAAAAGAAATCTGGAGATTGCTTTTACAACAAAGTGAATATACTTAGCACTACTGAGCTGTACACATAAAAATGGTTAAGGATGGTAAGTTTTATGTTATGTTTATTTTACCACAATTACGATTTTAAAAAATGAAAATGAAATTTAAAAGTAATTTACTCTGTGTTAAAATTTAAAATATCTTCCAAATTATTTTTGTTACAGTTTTGATTTTCTCTTTGATTTAAGGGTAATGTCAGAAAATGATTTTAAAAATAATTTAATTGTTTTGAGTGTTATGTTGTTAATGTTATTAAACTATGAGCCACACAATGTCTATGATTTAGAGACATTAACATTTACATTATAACATCTGAAGGATTTTTAATATCTCCTGTGGACATTTGGATATAATGTGTATTTATTCCCCTTTGTTAGGAGACATTTGAACTACAGCTATTAAGTAAAAGTATTTGAATTAAAAAACTGATTAGGCTAATGTACTATTATAAGGTAGTACCCTCCTTAGCAAATAGGAACGACAATAAGATTTATCTCTTAAGGTTTTGTATTAAGTGAGGTAAGCAAGAAAAGCACCTGGCATGTTGTTACTTGGTTTCCTTGCACTCAGCCTCCAAGAGCACAACACAACCAACAAGCAGATCACACATGCAGATTTGGCTACTGAAATGTTGCCATGGAGGGAGATGTTCTGGAAGTGTATACTGGTACTCTCTCGTGCTGCTTATGTCTGACCATTGCTTGTGGCCACCTGCCCTTGAAGGCCTGGGAAGAGGCCCCCCACCCTCCAGAGGCGCAGACACTTGCTGCCTTTCTCTTCTGTTCACTTGGAGCTGACTGCAGTGAATTGCCGTTTTAAGAGAAATCAGGTAGATGGTGGATTTTATTTTCTAGTTTTAATGAAACTAGCCCTCACTAAATGGATAGGAGGTGTCAAAAGATTCTCAGGGGGGAGAAAACCCCCAAACCCAGCAAACTAAAAAATCTGATTAAACTCAGGTAGATAAGAAGCAAATGGCAGAGCTGATATGTTTTCATTTTGAGCTCTTTATTGGATGTGACAAAGTAAAAATTTGATCTAATCAGATCTGGCAATTGGCTAAAAAATTTCAGAATATCTGGTAGATTATTTGAAATGTAAATTTACATCTACTCTTGCTAATGATGAAACTCGCCCTAAGCATATTTTGTGCCTTGAGATATTAATGGTAGCAACTCATGTGTTTAATTCATAAATTAACATGCATACATTTAGGAGTGAGTGCTAAAAATTTTAATAATAGGGATGGGATATTGAGAAAACATTGGAGACTACTATCTACCCAAAAACTCCCCAAACACTTTTGACTCAATATCCTAAATCAGAAGGGACTAAGGATAAAGCATTTTTAAGAGAGCAGAACTTCTCAAATGAATTCCCCCTCAATTTCTGGGCTTGGAGTCCTAAAAAGGCCCATTTGAAATTTCCTTCAAACTTTTACTCTAGTAAGGGCTGCACTCCAGAAAATCTATTTTTAGGGAAAATGAGCAATTCATCAATTGGACCAGAAAATGCCATATTTATACTTACAGTCTGAGTATGTTTAAGAGCAAATATTATTTTCAATTACTGTACCTGCTTTTCTTCTCTGCATTTCTTCAGGGTTTTCATTAGACTGGTATGTTCCTCCCCTCTTCTTTCCATCACTATTTTCATACCAATTAAAGCCTTCCTCACCTCTTTATCTGTATCTCTCTCTCCAGCCTTGGAAGAGCCTAAAAGATACATCGCAGTTTTTATCTTTGGGATCTGATCAGATTACAGTGTATCCGAATACAGTAAGGTCACCAGGTTTTCACGTCCTCTAAATAGAGGCATAGTTGTTCTTTCATAACATCAGACTCTGAAAGCAGATCCTAATGAATTGGCCATCAGCTGCCACATGGACACGGCTGCCACATGGACAGTACCTTTTGTTCCTCACTTCTGAGCTCCTGGACAAGTCAGAGTTCATTTGACTTCATTCTTGTCATTTTCTCGGGGCCTGTTTTCATTTATCCAATTTTTTTTTCACATAAAACCCAAGTGTGTTTATATTAGAAAAAATGTTGAATTTTCTTCACAGACAATTTGTATTAAATGGCCAACTGGGAACCTCAAGCACAGTGAAGTATTTCCCTTTCTTTCAGCTTCAGTTGCCTTCCCAGAGGTATCAAACCTTGAAAGTGTCTCATATAATGCAGTATTCTTCAAAAACCTACTGTACATCTCTTACACACCTTTAATAAGTACGAAATTCATCTCTTACACACCTTTAGTGAGTATGAAATTCATTGTTTGTCATTCTCTCTTCACAGTAGCCATAGTGCTTCCAAAGGAGCTTATTTTTGCTTCTAAATTTAATTATAGACCCCCTAAAAACAACACTTCAACTAATTTATTCTCTAAGTGTTAAGTACCCAAAGCATATATCACAGCAAAGGTCACAAGTTAATGAACGACCAACCAGATTCAATGTCATTATAACCCGTTCTTTTTACTATCTCCAGGATAACTGCACAGATTACTTTGTTTAAATTTTTCAAATGCTAGAAAAGAATTTCACTGTTCATTAAAACTGGGCATAGAGGACACCAAACATCTGGATGATACCAAGAAATGCAGTCAGAAAGTTGGCAAGTTTTACCTATGTGATAGCAAACATCTGGATATGTGAATGTTCTCAGATACTCAGCTGGAATTTTCTATTTTTATCCAGATGTTTGGCATCACGTCTACTTGGTTTAAGTGCCTAGAGAACGTTTCACCGTGAAAGTAGAAGGCCGTAATGCGTGCAGTTACCTCTCAACTGTAAATCACTGTAAATGCCAGCAGGACGTGCAAACATGCAAACAGGACACGGTGCAGATAAAGAAACTAAACATACCCTTCAGGTTTCCTTGGATAGCAGTTTTGTCCTTCCAAGTAGGTGCACAGTGACAGTCTTTCAACCACAGAAGATATATAATAAACACCAAGAGTGGTGGCTTCATGTTCCTGCTGTTACTGCAAAGGAAAAATAAACCTGTATCAAATGCCTTCCGTTAGGTTAGTCTCTGTTGGCATCCGTTGAAAACACATGGTGATTCAAAGCATTTTTGTGTCAATTTTTCTTTATGACTTTAGACAATTTATGCTAATATGTCTGAGTCATAAGCAAACCTAGAATATGATTAAAAAAAACCCAAGTCCTTATTTCGTTTACATTCTTTATGACAGTTAAATAAGGTCATCACCTGAAGTATTTGAAATTTAAGGCAACAAATAGTATGGATCACAGCTCCATAGAATCAATACTTCATTTTATTTCCTTGTCAACAGTAAACATCCCCAAACATAGAATTAACTAAAATATGTTAGAGGATTTTTCCCCTCCAAAATTCAATAAGTTCTTACCTATGTGGTTCAATATTTTCTTCCTTTTACTTTTTTTTTTTAATGAAAGTGAAAACAGCCTCACAGGTTTTTTTCATATGTCTTAATAAAACCCATTAGGATATATAAAATAGTGCACAGTTAAATATTTTTTTCTTAGATAATGAATTTACTTTAAAATTTAATTTGGTATACATTAGTTACAAACATTCCATATACAAATGTATACTTCAATAAAGTTAAATCTAATAAAAGCAAGTTAGATTATCTCAACTCCTCCCAAAGGGGATATTTATCTGCTTTTTATACTTGTTACTTTGGGGGGAAAAAAACCCTCCATTATTTAACCAATATATATATTTTTTTAATATAATTTATTTTATTATCATTAATCTACAATTACATGTGCAATATTATGGTTATTAAACTACCCCTTCATCAGGTCCCCCCCACCAACCCCATTACAGTCACTGTCCATCAGCGTAGTGAGATGCTATAGAATCACTACTTGTCTTCTCTGAGTTGTACAGCCCTCCCCGTGCCCCCCCAACATTACATCTGCTAATCGTAATGCCCCTTTTTCCCTCTTATCCCTCCCTTCCCACCCATTTTCCCCAGTCCCTTTCCCTTTGGTAACTATTAGTCCGTTCTTGGGTTCTGTGAGTCTGCTGCTGTTTTGTTCCTTCAGTTTTTTTCTTTGTTCTTATACTCCACATATGAGTGAAATCATTTGATACTTGTCTTTTTCGGCTTGGCTTATTTCACTGAGCATAATACCCTCTAGCTCCATCCATGTTGTTGCGAATGGTAGGATTTGTTTTCTTCTTATGGCTGAATAATATTCCATTGTGTATATGTACCACCTCTTCTTTATCCATTCATCTACTGATGGACACTTAGGCTGCTTCCATTTCTTGGCTATTGTAAATAGTGCTGCGATAAACAGGGGTGCATCTATCTTTTTCAAACTGGGCTGCTGCGTTCTTAGGGTAAATTCCTAGGAGTGGAATTCCTGGATCAAATGGTATTTCTATTTTGAGTTTTTTGAGGAACCTCCATACTGCTTTCCACAATGGTTGAACTAATTTGCAGTCCCACCAGCAGTGTAGGAGGGTTCCCTTTTCTCCACATCCTCGCCAACATTTGTTGTTGTTTGTGTTTTGGATGTTGGCCATTCTCACTGGTGTGAGGTGATATCTCATTGTGGTTTTAATCTGCATTTCTCTGATGATTAGCGATGTGGAGTATCTTTTCATGTGCCTGTTGGCCATCTGAATTTCTTCTTTAGAGAAGTGTCTATTCATGTCCTCTGCCCATTTCTTAATTGGATTATTTGCTTTCTGTTTGTTAAGGTGCATGAGTTCTTTATATATTTTGGATGTCAACCCTTTATCAGATACGTTTTTATGAATATATTCTCCCATACTGTAGGATGTCTTTTTGTTCTACTGATGGTGTCCTTTGCTGTACAGAAGCTTTTCAGCTTGATATAGTCCCACTTGTTCATTTTTGCTTTTGTTTCCCTTGCCCGGGGAGATATGTTCATGAAGAAGTTGCTCATGTTTCTGTCCAAGAGATTTTTGCCTATGTTTTTTTCTAAGAGTTTTATGGTTTCATGACTTACATTCAGATCTTTGATCCACCTTGAGTTTACCTTTCTGTACGGGGCTAGACAATAGTCCAGTTTCATTCTCTTACATGTAGCTGTCCAGTTTTTCCAACATCAGCTGCTAAAGAGGCTGTCATCTCCCCATTGTATATCAAGGCTCCTTTATCAAATATTAATTGACTGTATATGTTTGGGTTAATGTTTGGATTTTCTATTCTGTTCCACTGGTCTGTGGGTCTGTTTTTGTGCCAATACAAAATTGTCTTGATTACTGTGGCTTTGTAGTAGGGCTTGAAATCAGGGAGCATAATTCCCCCTGTTTTATTCCTCCTTCTCAGGATTGATTTGGCTATTCGGGGTCTTTTGTGGTTCCATATGAATTTTAGAATTATTTGTTCCAGTTCAATGAAGAAAGCTGTTGGTAGTTTGATAGGGATTGCATTGAATCTGAATATTGCTTTAGGTAGTATAGCCATTTTGACAATATTGATTCTTCCTAGCCAAGAGCATGGGATGCATTTCCATTTGTTAGTGTCCTCTTTAATTTCTCTTAGGAGTGTCTTGTAGTTTTCAGAGTACAGGTCTTTCACTTCCATCATTAGGTTTATTCCTAGGTATTTTATTCTTTTTGATGCAATTGTGAATGGAATTGTTTTTCTGATTTCTCTTTCTGTTAGTTCATCATTAGTGTATAGGAAAGGAACAGATTTCTGTGTGTTAATTTTGTATCCTGCAACTTTGCTGAATTCACATATTAGTTCTAGTAGTTTTGGAATGGAGTCTTTAGGGTTTTTTATGTACAGTATCATGTCATCTGCAAATAGTGACAATTTGACTTCTTCTTTACCAACCTGGATGCCTTGTATGTCTTTGTTTTGTCTGATTGCTGTGGCTAGGACCTCCAGTACTATGTTGAATAACAGTGGAGAGAGTGGGCATCCCTGTCTTGTTCCCGATCTTAGATGAAAAGCTTTCAGCGTCTCACCGTTAAGTATGATGTTAGCTGTGGGTTTGTCATATATAGCCTTTATGATGTTGAGGTACTTGCCCTCTATACCCATTTTGTTGAGAGTTTTAATCAGGAATGGATGCTGAATTTTGTCAAATGCTTTTTCAGCATCTATGGAGATGATCATGTGGTTTTTGTTCTTCTTTTTGTTGATGTGGTGGATGATGTTGATGGATTTTAGAATGTTGTACCATCCTTGCATCCCTGGGATGAATCCCACTTGATCATGGTGTATGATCCTCTTGATGTATTTTTGAATTCGGTTTGCTAATATTTTGTTGAGTATTTTTGCATCTACGTTCATCAGGGATATTGGTCTGTAATTTTCTTTTTTGGTGAGGTCTTTGCCCGGTTTTGGTATTAGAGTGATGCTGGCTTCATAGAATGAGTTTGGAAGTATTCCCTCCTCTTCTATTTTTTGGAAAACTTTAAGGAGAATGGGTGTTACTTCTTCTCTATATGTCTGGTAGAATTCAGAGGTGAATCCATCTGGTCCAGGGGTTGTGTTCTTGGGTAGTTTTTTGATTACTGACTCAATTTCATTGCTGGTGATTGGTGTGTTTAATTTTTCTGTTTCTTGCTTGGTCAGTCTTGGAAGGTTGTATTTTTCTAAGAAGTTGTCCATTTCTTCTATGTTTTCCAGCTTGTTAGCATATAGATTCTCATAATATTCTCTTATGATTCTTTGTATTTCTGTGGGGTCCGTCGTGATTTTTCCTTTCTCATTTCTGATTGTGTTTATGTGTGTAGATTCTCTTTTCTCTTAATGAGTCTGGCTAGGGGTTTATCTATTTTGTTTATTTTTTCAAAGAACCAGCTCTTGGTTTTATTGATTTTTTCTATTGTTTTATTCTTCTCAATTTATTTATTTCTTCTCTAATCTTTATTATGTCCCTCCTTCTGGTGACTTTGGGCCTCATTTGTTCTTCTTTTCCAATTTCAGTAATTGTGTCTTTAGACTATTCATTTGGGAATGTTCTTCCTTCTTTAAATAGGCCTGGATTGCAATATACTTTCCTCTTAGAACTGCCTTTGCTGTGTCCCACAGAAGTTGTGGCTTTGTGGTGTTGTTGTCATTAGTCTCCATATATTCTTTGATTTCTGTTTTGATTTGGTCGTTAACCCATTGATTAATTAGGAGAATGTTGTTAAGTCTCCATGTATTTGTGAGCCTTTTTTATTTCTTTCTAAAATTCATTTCTAGTTTTATACCTTTGTGATCTGAGAAGTTGGTTGGTAGGATTTCAATATTTTTGAATTTACTGAGGTTCTTTTTGTGGCCTAGTATGTGGTCTGTTCTGGAAAATGTTCCATGTGCACTTGAGAAGAATGTGTATCCTGCTGCTTTTGGTGCAGAGTTCTGTAGATGTCTGTTAGGTCCATCTGTTCTAGTGTGTTGTTCAGTGCCTCTGTGTCTTTACTTATTCTCTGTCTGGTTGATCTGTCCTTTGGAGTGAGTGGTGTGTTGAAGTCTCCTAAGATGAATGCATTGCTGTCTATTTCCTCCTTTAATTCTGTTAGTATTTGTTTTACATATGCTGGCGCTCCTGTGTTGGGTGCATATATATTTATAATGGTTATATCTTCTTGTTGGACTGACCCCTTTATCATTATGTAATGTCCTTCTTTATCTTTTGCTACTTTCTTCGTTTTGAAGTCTATTTTGTCTGATACAAGTACTGCAACACCTGCTTTTTCTCTTTGTTGTTTGCATGAAATATCTTTTTCCATCCCTTCACTTTTAGTCTGTGTATATCTTTGGATTTGAGGTGAGTTTCTTGTAGGCAGCATAGATGGGTCTTGCTTTTTTATCCATTCTGTTACTCTGTGTCTTTTGATTGGTGCATTCAGTCCATTTACATTTAGGGTGATTATTGATAGGTATGTACTTATTGCCATTGCTGGCTTTAGATTCGTGGTTACCAAGGTTCAAGGGTTGCTTCTTTACTATCTAACAATCTAACTTAACTTTCTTGTTAAGTAATTGTAAACACTGTCTGATGTTTCTTTATTTCTCTCCCTTCTTATTCCTCCTCCTCCATTCTTCCTATACTAGGTGTTTTATTCTTTGCCTTTAGTTAGTATTTGTATGGTCTGCTTT
>JAVSCE010001092.1:0-76774 GCA_032199065.1 Smutsia gigantea
TAACGCCATGACAGGCACCAGAAAGCCTCAGAAATCAGAGGGCCTGAGTTTCAGTTTCCCCGAAACCACCTGAAAGAATAGGAAAATTTTAAGTAGGCTCTGACCCTTGGCCTGAGTCATAAAAACCGGCCTGAACACAATGACACAATAGCTTGCAAACCCGTGCCTAGGTAATCCTCCCCAAAACTGATAGACTGTGAAGATAAAGCCCTGTGAGACCCTACTGTGAAGATAAAGCCCTGTGAGACCCTAATTGAAATATTTTTGATATTGAATCATCAGCAGACCTCCCCCTCGCCTCCCCCTGGTTATGGTCCCTTTTTCCTTTAAAACCTCCTGTGATTTCTGCTCAGGGTCGGACTCTGCTCCTGCGTGAGTTATGAGTCTTGACCCCAGCACGCTGGTGGAATCAATAAACCTCTTGCTGTTTGCATCAAGACCGGTCTCTTGTGAGTATTTGGGTCGCCGTCCATCCCGGGGCTGAGCAGGGCCTGTTTTCTGGGTCTTACACAAGCAGGTGAGAGGTAGAAGAGGCATGCCTGTCTGCGTAGCCAAAATATGTGCCCTCAGCAGCCCTCCCACGGAGGCCCTCCCAATTAGCTTTGGAGCAGGGGAGGGCAGAGCATTGTCTGTCTTTCAATGCCTTTATGCAGTGATTTGTCCTGTCCACTCCTGTTCCTCTCAACACCCCTGTGGGAAAGCGGGACAGGGGACTGAATGAGCTGATTTCAAGCCCACGAAGTGGGAGTTAAGAGTCCTGAGTTAGAGTCTAATCCAGGGGCCTCTGCCACTTCCCAGCTGGGTAACCCTGGGCCAGCCAGTTCACCCCAGTCACTTCTGTCATTTAAAACAACTTGAAAAGGGGGACACTTTTGAAATTAAACCCACCTCTCAGTGTCATACAAACTCCAAAGTCCTCCTCTGCTTACTCCAGGCCTCCAGTTTCTTCATCAGCACAACAGACGCAGTGCCACCCATCTCTGTTGGGCAGCCTACAGCAAGATGGCATTGTTAGCTTTGTCTCCTTACAAAACAGCTCTCTCCCACACCTGCCCATCATTTCCTTGCAGACTGCCTCTAACCCATCCATGCAAAGCATAGCTCACCCTAGCCCAGTTCACTGGTGCTCCATAACAAGGAGATGCGTGTTCTAATCCCAGCTCCCCAAGATGCAGACAGCTGCCCTCCTTACCTCACAGGCTAGACTGAGGAGTGTAAGTCCAGGGAGAGGAAATCCCAGGGCAAAATACCTCTAAAAACCGAAATCAGTCAATGGGAGAAATAAAGTTTAAAATTCATTTATTGCTTACAAACTGTATTATGTCTGGATTTCAGTATCCTCAGAGACCAGAGACCACCAGGAAGACCGAGTCACGTATGCAAGAGCAAAGGGCGTTTATTACGGGCTTAAGCTCGGACTCCCAGCATTTCCACCTAGGTAGTGGAGGTGAGCTGAGAGCCCCGGACAAAGGCGGGCAGGATTTTTATGGGCGTTGGGAAGGTGGGGGGGTTACAGGAAACTGGGACATAGACACAGCAATCCAATCATAGTTACACAACATTACTGATGACAATTCCAGCCATACATATCATTTGGAGCATCCGTTACTTTTGGCGGGATCCAATCACAATATTTAAGGTATCTTTGAAATTAACCAATTACAGAGCAAACTTAGGGTCTTGTCTGATGACTAACAGGTTACTTTTTTGCTTTTTGCAACAGGGTCTTATCTATATCTCCTGCCCGCAGACCCTATCCTCAGGAATGTAGGGAGGCTTTCGGCTTCTCCTGATTGGATGGCAGGAGGGTGGTTACATGCTTTGGGCAATATGTAACTACCTGATAGTTTCGGGGAAACTGAAACTTAGGCCTTCTAGTTTCTGAGGCTCCTTGAAGCCTGTCATGGCATTAGTTTGGTTCTTTCATTCCCCCCTCTGTCTTGTAACTGACCCAATCTTGGGTCAGTCAATTAGTTAGTCGGTTAGATTTTGGATCTCACATAAAATAATAAATCAAACTATAAATTCAAACATCAAAGCAAAGGGAAAGAGACATAGACAAAGGTATATGCAAAGCGATTTACAGAAGCCAAAATAGCTGGTTAGTAACTAATTTTAATTGTGGACTATTGACATTGTTTTCATCCTGCCTTTTAAGGAGAAGTTTTTTGATGTAAGGGTTGGTACTGTTGCCTGAGGACCATAAGCTGAATTGTACTCAGGCGTTCTTTTATGTATTGTACCAGCTTGTTAAGGATACATGGACCGAAAGTGATTATTAGGAGTAATACTACTAGGGGCCCTAGTATGGTAGAGAGGAGGGTTGTTAACCAAGGGGAGCTTGAGAACCACTCTTCATACCAACTTCGGGAGGCTTTGTATTCTTTTTCTCTGGCGGCAAGTCCTTCTCTGACTTTTGCTAGGGACTCTTTAATGATTCCAGAGTGGTCAGCATAGAAGCAGCACTCTTCTTTCAGGGCCATGCAGAGGCCGCCTTGCTGTAAAAACAGTAAGTCTAGCCCTCGCCTATTTTGCAAAACCATTTCAGCCAGGGAAGAAAGTGATTTTTCTAAGTGGGAGATAGATTGTTCTAAATTTTGGATGTCTGAATCAATAGCAACTCGGAGGTTATGATAGTTTTTACTCTGCAGGGCTAGGGCGGTTACTCCCGTTCCCGCCCCAGCTACACCTAGCCCCAGGAGGATGGATAGACTGATGGCAGTAAGCGGCTCCCTGCGTGTTCTGTGAATGGGCCCATGGCCGGTCAAGGCGTTTATAACCTGCTCGCTGGTATGATACGTAATTCGGGGCATTAGCTGTACAAGGATACAGAATCCTTGGGTCTTGTTTAATACTTGGGAAGAGACGCACGGGGTGAGCCCTGTGTTGCAAGCCCACCACATGTCATCAGGGGGAATCCAGTAATTGTCTGAATTTGGTGCTGGGGTGGTATGGTTGCAGAGTTTCTTGTGCTCTCTAGGGACTCTGCCTAGGCAGCTCCCTTTTCCTGATACATCTTGGAGGGTGAGGCTTACTCCTTGGCCCTGAACCCACCTGCAGGCGGATTGCCTAGAGGAGGAGGTAAAGTTTCCCTCGATTGCTATTCCTTCGTAGTATGGTGGCTTGGCTGAGTAGCAAAGCCAACACTCTTGGGTTAGCTCTGGCTTAGTATTATTGATCATTACAAAGGTTTGACTCATGAGCTGCCAGAGCGGGTCTGGGGTTAGGGTCTGGGGACGCTCGGTTTCAGGACTTCTGCTAGGATTCAGGGATGTCAGATTATTCTTAGCAGGGAAGAGGTTTTCTTTAGTCAGAACTTTGTTGGGGCCCACGGGGACGGGGGAGCCCCCTAGAGGCTGTGCTATCATGCGGACAGTGAACAGCGTCCCCGGGTCTCTTCCTTCAGCATGTAACCTAAGTCCCCAAGTCTTTCCACCTGTCCATTCTTGCTCTTTTCTTAGCTCAGTAAAGGTTAGGGATACTGTATTACATCGCCCTTTTTCAGAGCCTCCCACGGTCGTGGTGGGGTGGTAAGCTCCACCCCACCCTCCTGATCCGACGCAGCCTTTTCCTTCAGCGTAGGTTTGGACTTTGCCGTGTCCTGGGGATTTGGGCGGAAACCAAAGTGACTGACTGCCTTGGGTCCAGATATAACCTAAGTAGTTTCCTGCCCTTCTGACTGAGACGTAATCTGCCCGGCAGGTTACCCATGACTTTTCTCCTGTGGTCTCACAGCCCCAGGCAGCACAGAAGTAGGAATCGGCATTCCTATACTTTTTCTTCCAGGTTCTATCTCTCTCCCACCCGGGGCATACATAAAATTCGTGTTGGCGAATTTTTGCCCTCCCTATCGGGGTTGAGCACCCTTCCCCGCCAGTGGTGAGATCTCCCTCCCCCAAGTCACAGAGGTCAAAAGCCAAGGTGGGCCACCATGTGTTCCGGGGGGCCTCTTGGGAAGTGGAGTTAACCACCTCTCCTGATGCAGTGTCTATTACCTGCCACGTGATGTTAATTGGTTGATGAGGGTTGCCGCTCCCTTGCTGGCCAGAGGATACTATTATAGTCAGGAGCAGCAAGTTCTGGAAAGCTTGAGCTCTAAGGGGTTTCCTCTGCACAGTATGGTCTTCCATTCTGGCTGTGATGTGTCGCTAGCAGCCTTGGGATCGCAGCTCTCGGGAACTAGGTTGGCTGGCTTCACGTGGGTATGATGGACCCAAGCGGCTATTCCATCTACTTTTAAAGCAGTTGGAGTAGTCAGTGGGACGATGTAAGGTCCTTTCCACCGTGGTTCCAGGGTTTCTTGCCAGTGTCTGACATAGACCCAGTCACCGGGCTGGTATTGATGAGGCTCCGGGGGCGCACCTGATTCATAGAGAGCACGTAATTTAGGCCACACCTGTTTATGAGACCATTGAATGGCCTGAATTTCTGATAACAAGTTACAATCTTCTATGCCCATTAGGGCAGCTGCCTGAAGGTTAGGGATAATAGGGGCAGGTTTTCCATATAAGATTTCAAAGGGAGTCAGACCCATTTGGTAGGGGGAGTTTCTTACCCGATACAGGGCAAAGGGGAGGAGGGCCACCCAGTCTCCACCAGTCTCTAAGGTCAATTTAGTCAGGGTCTCTTTTAGAGTTCTATTCATTCTTTCTACTTGTCCTGAACTTTGGGGTCTGTAAGCACAATGTAATTTCCAATCTGCCCCAATAAACTGTGCAACTCCCTGACTTACCTTAGACACGAAAGCTGGTCCGTTGTCTGACCCTATAAGCTGAGGAAAACCATACCTTGGCAGGATTTCTTCTAATAACTTTTTTCCCACGATAGTCGCGGTCTCACTCTTGGTGGGGAAGGCTTCAGTCCATCCTGAAAACGTGTCTATGAAAACTAAGAGATATTTATAGCCATACTTGCCTGGTTTTATTTCAGTAAAGTCAATTTCCCAATAGGCCCCGGGCCTCTTACCCTGTAGGCGTTGTCCTGGATTTTTGGGATTAGAATAGGCATTAGTGAGTTGACACGCTTTGCATGCATGGACAATTTTGTTAATTTTTAAGTGTAAGTCCTTGGTTGTTACTTGAGATCGGCGGATTGCATCCCGCATTCTTTGTTCTCCCATGTGTGTGGATCGATGTATTTTAGATAATACCTTTTCTGCCAGGGCCTCTGGGAGGATTAGTTTTCCATCTGAGTCTTTCCACCATCCTTTGTAGAATTGGCTCATAGGTCGCTTTTGGGCCCATTGGATTTCTTCCTCAGTATACTTAGGGTTTTCAGGTAGCCTGGGATCCCCAGGTTCGGGCAGAACTATAGGTAAGGCCTCAATGGATTTAAAAGCAGCCTCTTTAGCTGTTTTGTTAGCCAAGTTGTTTCCCTTAGCCACGGGGTGGTCTCCTTTTTGGTGGCCGGGGCAGTGGATGATGGCCACCCTTTTTGGCAGCCAGAGGGCCTGTAGCAGGTCTATAATTTCTTGTTTGTTATTAATAGACTTTCCTTCTGAGGTCAGAAGGCCCCTTTCTTGGTATATAGCCCCATGTACGTGGGCTGTTGCAAAGGCATACCTGCTGTCCGTATAAATGTTGACTTTTAAGTCCTTCCCTAAAGTCAATGCCTTAGTTAGGGCTATCAGTTCAGCTTTTTGGGCTGAAGTCCCTGGAGGCAAGGGTTGGGCCCAAATTACCTCAGCATCTGTAGTCACAGCCGCTCCTGCTTTTCTCTCTCCATTTGAAATGAAGCTGCTTCCATCTGTAAACCAGGTGTGGTCTGCATTTTGAAGAGGCACATCTGTTAGGTCTTCTCGGAAACAATGTACCTGGGCCAGGATCTCAGTGAAATCGTGAAGTGGAGAGTCCGCGTCAGGATTGGGCAGGAGTGTAGCTGGATTGAGTGAGGAGGGGGGCTGGAAAAGAATTCTGTCAGGGTTGAGTAGTAATGCCTGGTAATGAGTGATTCGTGCGCTGCTGAGCCATCGATCAGGTGGTTGTTTTAGTACGCCCTCAATTGCATGGGGGGTGGTCACCGTCAGAACCTGTCCCAGGGTCAGCTTGTCGGCATCTTTAACTAATGATGCCACTGCAGCTACAGTTCTCAGGCAAGAGGGCCATCCAGCTGCTACCGTGTCCAAACGTTTGGAGAAGTAGGCCACTGGCCGTTTCCAGGGCCCTAGCTTTTGGGTTAACACGCCTTTTGCCACCCCTTTACTTTCATCCACAAATAAGTGGAAAGGCTTAGTAATGTCAGGAAGCCCCAACGCAGGGGCTGACAAGAGAGCTGTTTTAAGGTTTCAAATTCCCGTTGATGTTCGGGGGTCCATTGAAACTCACTCTTGTCCTTGGTTAGTTCATATAGGGGCTTGGCAATCTCTGCAAAGCCTGGAATCCACAGTCTGCAAAACCCTGCAGACCCGAGGAATTCTCTCATCTGTCTGGGGTTTATGGGTGGCGGTATGTGGAGAATTGTGTCTTTTCGAGCTGGGGACAACCATCTTTGTCCGTCCTTGAGGACATATCCCAAATATGTAACTTGGGTCTTACAAATTTGAGCCTTTTTAGCAGAGGCTCGATATCCCAACCTGCCCAACATCTGAAGCAGGCTTTTAGTTCCCCAGAGACAGCCCTCTCTGGTGGTGGTTGCAATTAAAAGATCATCTACATATTGTAACACTGTTACGTCTGGGTTTTCCCTCCGGTACTCACCCAAGTCCTCATGCAGTGCTTCATCGAAGATGGTAGGGGAGTTCTTAAATCCTTGAGGTAGCCGTGTCCAAGTTAGCTGCCCATTGATGCCAATATCAGGATCATGCCACTCAAAGGCAAAGTATTCCTGACTCTTGGGAGCCAGTGGCAAACTGAAGAAGGTGTCCTTGAGGTCAAGGACTGTATACCATTGTTTTTCAGGAGGCAGGGAGCTCAGAAGAGTATAAGGATTGGGGACAGTGGGATGTATGTCTATCACCCGTTTGTTAACCTCCCTGAGGTCCTGTACTGGTCTATAGTCAACTGTTCCAGGCTTTTTAACAGGGAGCAGGGGAGTATTCCAGGCAGCCTGGCAGACTCTTAAAACACCTAATTTTAGCAGGCGATGGATATGGGCTTTGATTCCCTCTTTGGCTTGCTGTGGCATTGGGTATTGCCTAACTGCCACTGGATCTGCTCCCGACTTGAGTTCCACAAACACTGGTGGGCGATGGCGAGCTAGTCCTAGACCACCAGTCTCAGCCCAGGCTTGTGGATACTCTTGGAGCCACTGGCCAATGTGGGCATTTGGAGTTAGGGGCTCTTCATATAGTCAGTATTCATCGGTCAGGCTGAGGGAGAGGACCTGCATAAGTTTTCCTTCTGCATTTAGGAGTTGTGCCCCTTGCGGGCCGAAATGAATCTGGGCCCTCATTTTGGACAAAAGGTCTTTCCCAAGCAAGGGATAAGGGCAATCTGGGATAATCATAAATGAGTGGGTTACCCGGCCCACCCCTAGATCAACTGATCTTCGGGTAGTCCATGAATATTGTTTGGTTCCAGTAGCCCCTTGAACCCAGGACCATCTACTTGAAATAGGTCCGTTGGCCTCTACTAATACCGAATGTTGTGCCCCTGTGTCCACCAAGAAATTAGTTGGTTTCCCCTCCACTTTAAAGGTTGCGCTGGGTCCGGGGAGGGGCTCCAAACCCCATCCCCTCTAGTCGGAGTCTTCCCCAGCCAACAACACCCTTGGCCCAACTTTCTTATTCTTTTTTGGACAGTCCTTAGCCCAGTGTCCTTCTTGTTTGCTCCATGCACATCGGTTTTTATTTTTGTAGCATCTAGCGGTCGTGTGTCCTTCTTTTTTACAGAAGGAGCACCAATCTCTATTTGATGATGACTTACAGCGTTCTGAATCTGCAATTTCTTCTAATTGTTGGCGGCGGTCCTTTGAATCTGCCGTCATAGCTAATAACACTCTGGCTAAATTTTTGTTCTGCCTGTTTTCTGCCTTTATTTGTTTTTCCTCGGCACTGTCCCTGTTGTTGTATACTTTCTCAACTATTTCTACTAAGTCCTGGAGAGTCTTTTCTCCAAGGCGTTCAACCTTTTGTAGCTTTTTCTTAATATCTGGTGCTGCCTGATTAATGAAAGCCATAGCCACAGTTGACTTGTGTTCTGCCTGTTCAGGATCGACCGGGGTGAACTGTCTAAAAGCTTCTATCACCCGTTCTAGGAAGGCAGCTGGGCTCTCGTTTTCTCCCTGCTTTAAATCATACACCCTAGTCAAATCAGTAGGCCTTCTAGCGGCCCCTTTGAGACCTGCTAACAGAGCCTGGTGGTAGACCATAAGGCGCTCCTTACCTTCTCCTGTGTTATATTCCCAATCAGGGCGAACAAGGGGAAATCTAGCATCAATGATAGCAGGGTTTATTATGGTAGGCACTCCAGTTGGGCCAGGAACGAGTTTTCGTGCTTCAATAAGGATTCGTTCTCACTCCTCGGTCGTAAACAAAACCTGTAACAATTGTTGACAATCATCCCAAGTGGGTTGGTGAGTAAAGAGTACAATTTCTAGTAGTCCAATAAGGCCCTTAGGGTTTTCAGAGAAAGGAGGGTTTTGTAACTTCCAATTGTAAAGATCAGAGGAGGCAAAGGGCCAGTAGTGGTGTGGCTGATTTCCTGCCTCATCCATTGGCCCGGCAGCTTGCAAGTGGAGCACGGTAGAGTCCACCTCTGGAGTGGCCCCTCTTCGGCTGCGTGTTCCGTGGGCAGGTCCCTCCCTAGGAGGGGGTGGGGACGGTAGGGGCCCAGGGGAGAGGGGCGGAAGGGGATCGGGAGCTGGTGCAGGAGGAGACGGATAGGGTGGGGGAGGAAAGATAAGATCCTCCTTTGTGCCTTCTTGTAAAACTAGGTAAAGGGAAGCCAAAGGCGAAGTTGAAGCCGGGGTTGGAGTGGACTCTGGCTCCTGTTTTCATCTTGGGGTTTCTTTCTCTGAGGGTCGTGTCACCAAGACCTGTGGAAAAACTGGAGGAGCTAGAGAAGTTAAGGGGAGAAGAAAAGCCTTTATCCATGTGGGCGGGTTGATTACTAAATCCTTCCAAGTGGCGATGTATGGTACCTGGTCCGGATGGCCCCACACTCATTGGAAGATTTTTTCCCTCTATTGCCTCTACAAGGGGAAGGTGAAAAGAACCCTCTGGTGGCCATCCTACTCCAAAGGTAGGTCATTCAGAGGCACAGAAGGTGGACAATTTTCTTTCTTAACATTTACAGACATATTGTGAGCTCGAGTTTTTACTTCTTCAAAGTGAATCAGGACCAGATCCAGAGGAGTGGACACAGTTTGTCCCATGTTGTAAGTCCGGCTAGAGAAAAATAGTATAAGAAGCAAGATTAAAACACCAAACACAGGAATTAGTCCTCCTGGCCAACGGAGGAAAAAAACGAAGAGAGTATGAAGGTCTCCGGGGGTTCTCTAAAGTAAAGTATGTAAGGTTAGTGCCCCAAAGTCCCATGAAAAATGGGAGGTTTTTCTTTTAGACCGTCCTTATCAGTCAAAGTCACAACGAAGCAGTTAAACAAACCGAGCAGTCAAACAACCAAAACAGAAGTACAGAACATATACACAATGGAGTTCCCTAGCTGAAGCTTCCTGGGTCTGGACAAAATGCCTCTGAGGCCACAGAGTAATGCCTCAGAGTTCCCTGGGTCTAAACGGAATGCCTCTAAGGCCACAGAGTAATGCCTTAGAGCTCCTCTGAGGCCACAGAGTAATGCCTCAGAGTTCCCTGGGTCTAAACGGAACGCCTCTAAGGCCACAGAGTAATACCTTAGAGCTCCTCTGAGGCCACAGAGTAATGCCTCAGAGTTCCCTGGGTCTAAACAGAACGCCTCTAAGGCCACAGAGTAATGCCTTAGAGCTCCTCTGAGGCCACAGAGTAATGCCTCAGAGTTCCCTGAGATCTTGTTCACGAAACAACATTAATTCCCAGAGTGGCGCCGCGGGACTCAAACCCGCTGTCTCTACCCTGTGAGTCCAAGACGTCTCCTGAAACTCACTGCCTCGAGCATACGTGGCACGTCCGCCTGGCTCCTTTGAGGCCTTTTTGAGACCTAGCGCCCAACAACACCAGACCAAAACAGACAATGAACCTAAAAAGAATCCAAAAAGAAATTAAACCTCAGAAAAACAAGCACCAGTCCAACAAAAGGTTAAGACCGAGAGACAGAGGGTCCAAAAGAAGCGAGTGCACTCACCAGTTTAGCCGGCGGTCGAGCCCAACGCATCGGGGTCCCAGGGGTTCTGGGGAGAGGAAACCCCCTCTGGGGAGGAGGAATCCCGGACGAGCCCCCAAATATTATGTCCGGATTTCAGTATCCTCAGAGACCAGAGACCACCAGGGAGACCGAGTCACGTATGCAAGAGCAAAGGGCGTTTATTACGGGCTTAAGCTCGGACTCCCAGCATTTCCACCTAGGTAGTGGAGGTGAGCTGAGAGCCCCGGACAAAGGTGGGCAGGATTTTTATGGGCGTTGGGAAGGGGGACGGGTACAGGAAACTGGGACATAGACACAGCAATCCAATCATAGTTACACAACATTATTGACGACAATTCCAGCCATACATTTGGAGCATCCCTTACTTTTGGCAGGATCCAATCACAATATTTAAGGTATCTTTGAAATTAACCAATTACAGAGCAAACTTAGGGTCTTGTCTGATGACTAACAGGTTACTTTTTTGGTTTTTGCAACAGGGTCTTATCTATATCTCCTGCCCACAGACCCCATCCTCAGGAATGTAGGGAGGCTTTCGGCTTCTCCTGATTGGATGGCAGGAGGGTGGTTACGTGCTTTGGGCAATATGTAACTACCTGATAGTTTTGGGGAAACTGAAACTTAGGCCTTCTAGTTTCTGAGGCTCCTTGAAGCCTGTCATGGCATTACTTTGGTTCTTTCAACTGCAGTCTGGGCCCTTCTCTCTTTCCTGCTCCAGCAGAAGCAAAACTGGCCCTCCCCCTCACCTCTCAGGTACAGATAAGCCCTCTGTTGCCCAGGCAATTACCCGCTGATATGGAGATGAACTTCTCTCCACCCCTGAGGAATGATGCAAATACACTAAAACCATACTTCTCGCCACCCCTGAGCGCCTATTGATATGCAGATGTACTAAAGCCAGGCGAGATATTCTGGAAATGGTACAGTTTTACCCACAGGAGCAAATGAAATCAATTATGTGAAAGCACATTAAATGCTTGTAAAACAGGGCATCAAAGTAGGGAGCTGGAGTAGCAGGCTCTTTGGAAGCTCAGGAGACAGAGAAGGGGAAGCTTGTTCAATCCACCTTCTGTCTATCACCACCAGTGAAGAGGTTTGTGAAAAGCTTTTCTTTGTGTGCTGAGACGACCAGCAAGAGAGAGAATTGTTATGTGCAGTGGAAACACAGAATGGGTTTTTACATATCTGCCCACCAGGCCACCTTTGACCAATGTGTGTGTAGAAGGCTGGTGAGCAAAGTCTTAGATTCCAGTTTTTTGTCCCCAGTGGCAATAAATCCCTCAAAGAGAGTACAGCCCAGCCGTGACTTAGGCCAGGCTATTCCCGTGTGGTTGCATGAATAAAAATCATAGCTGCCGTGTATTGAGCACCTACTGTAGACTAGGAGCTTTCTATTACTTCTAATCCTTACAACAGCCCAAGGTAGATATTATTATAGCCTCAGTTTATAAATGAGGAAATTGAGGCTCAGAGAAGTGATTTCCCAAAAATCACTCAGCCCTAAGTGGTTGAGCTGGGCCCGCATTCCAGGCCCGCTGCATGGCCTCCCTGCAAAGCACAAAGCACAGGGGACATGGAAGGTGGGCAACACACCCGGGTGGCACACGGCTCTGGGGACAACCTCTCCCTTCCTCTAAGTTTTTAGTGATAATTCCATCAGCTTTGCCGGCCAGGCCCTTCAGGGTCACATTTAAGACCTGCTTGCTAGGGAAGAAGCCGCCACTCAGAAACTTCCCCATCCTGGGCCCCACATTCCTCAACCTGCATGGAAACGTTCCAGTTCCCAATGGCAGGCCCACCCGCTTGTCCCTTCCAGCCCTCACTGACCTTTCCCCACATAAACCTTTTAATCCCTTTACTCTCACATAGGGATATACATTACTATTTTCTAAGCCAGTCAAAGGAACCCCCTGCCCCCGACCATCCACCAGGCCTTCCTAGACAATGAAGACCAGACCTAGGCCGTGAGTGCATGAGGCTTGGAGGCCAGGGGCTCGGAAGAAGGGTTTCTGCCTGAACAGAGGCCCACAACAGATAATGCCTCTGCTACCCTGGTGCCTTTGGCTCTGGCTCAGAGACACTGAGGTGTTTGCAGCAAGACATCTCACCAGCTTTATGTACCCAATGTTCTTTTTTCATCTGCTTTCTCCCTGGGTGAGCTCCACCCTCCTCTGGCTTCCCTGAACACAGGCACCCTGACCTTTCTATGGAGCTCCAGGACCTGAATCCTATCAGCTACAACAGAGCAACTCTCAATGAACAAACGTAACTCAAATTAACACTCTTGAAATTGACTGGCCAAACTCCCCACCCCTCTTGCTCACTGAGAGCTTTTTGTGTCCCCATCTCCTACTTAGCAGTCCTCCTGAGCAGCTCAGCATGTTTTCTGGCTCTTTCTCCTGACAAAGTAGGCCTGCAGTGATGCAGAATGAATTACTGAATGGATGAGTCCCATCAGGAATCACAGTTCTTCATCAGGCAGATTCACAGTAATCTGGCCTCTTCCTTTTCATATTCAAACAGCTTCACATAAAAGAAAGCCCAGAATCCCGTCACCTTAAAGCAGCAATCATTCCCCTCGCAGACCTCCTTTCGTCCTATCACTGAAGAGACCTCATTCTTACAATTCTGCTTTTAAAGCTTGATGTATCATATGCTATAGTCTGCCTTACCATACTTTTAATGATTCTTAATGACTGCAGTTAGTCTATAATGCTGCTATATAATAGCTGACTCAGTCAACCCCAGATTCTGAACATCTGGATTGTTTCCAGGGTTTTACTGTACGTACCTGTATTCACTGAACAAAGTAAATTACCTGATTGGCTTGTGCGCTTATGAACTATTCCTGGAGCGGGAGGAGTGTTGGGCTGTTAGAGGCCAGGAGTGGGAAGGAGTCTTTACACCAAATTCCCTAGAGTCCCTTTTGAATTTTGAATATGGCTACACTGACTATCCAAACTATATATGCTAAAAGCTTACCAAGCAGTTGCACTAGAAGCTGGTGTAGAAGTGGCATCTGTGCTCCCAAAGTAACCACCCAATATGTGCTCTCCCCAAAGTAGGTCTACTGTACCTTGGTAACCCAGAGGAGAGAACAGGATAGAGTCTAAGGGAATGACATTTACAGTGAAACTTGCAGCATGGGTAGGAGCCTCTTATGCTGCTATGAGAGCACTGCAGCCAAAGGACCAGAACAGAAAAGGGCACCTCCTGTTTGGGGAGGAGGCTGTATCTGGTGTGATGTGAACGTGATGGGAAGTGAGACTTCTGAGGAAGGCAGGAACCAGTGTAAAAAGACCTGTGGATGCCAGGCTGTGGGGATTGAACTTGACCCCAGAGGCAATGGGAGATTTTGGAGGGTTTGAAAGAGGGCAGTTGCTAAGAGCTGTGTTTGACAGTGATCTTCTAGCAGCAGCGTGGAGACCAAAGGAAGGCAGGGAGAAGCCTGCTGAGACAGTGACAAGGGGCCGAACTAGGGGAGCAGATGTGCGGATTTGCCCAAGATCATACTGGTTTTAGCACCAAAAGCCCCACATCCGGTGCCTGGCTCACAGAAATGGTCCGTCACCGCAGTCTGAGGCAAGGCACCGGACACTGCTGTTCTCCAGGGACTGCCTGCCCTGAGGAGCAATCCAGTGACTTCCACTGGAGTTTGAAATACCCACCCTATTCCACCTCCACAGGCCACTCCTCAAGCCAACAACTTTCCCTAGACTCTAAACCCATTGACTCCAGACATAGATATTTGTGAGAAAAACATCCCCACTTACCAATTCCCAGCCTTCTCTTCTACTTGCCTCCATGAACCTGAGGTTCCAGTCAAACTAAACAAGCCCCTGTGCCAAAGCAATCCTCTAGACTTTTGTGTCTCCTGAGCCAGCACAGGAAAAATCACGTCCCTGCTTCTCTGCCTGTCGGAGCCCATTGAAAACACCACCTCCCCACAGCTACACACCAGCACCACTGAACAGCTCCTGGGTGTCTGATATGGCCCAAGGAGCTGTTCAAACCTTGCCAGCAACTCCTCACAGCAAATATGATTAGGCCCTTTTTCCAGATGAGGAAACTGAGACTCTGAGAGGGGAAGTGTCTTGTCTAAAGTCACACTGCTACTAGCCTTCCCCTCTTCTTTGCAATTCTCTGATGGCCCCTCTCCTTGTACGGATGATGCCTGCACTCCTTTCACCCTCTGCCAGGCCCCCCACCAACACACACACACAACTGTGAGCCTAGAACAGCACCAGCCTTATAGTAGGACTTTAATAAACATTTGGTGAGTGAAGGGATTACCTAGCCTGGTGCCTGGCATCAAATAGGTTTTCCATAAATGCTTCTAAGTGGCCTGAAATTGCAATACCTATACAAATAAGGGTATGACAAGGGGGATCGAAGAAAACCCATTATGACAAACCCTTAGCTCCCCAAAGCTTTCTGGAAATGTGTCTTTCTGAAAGCGGAGGTGAATCTTTAAATCTAGGATGAAGATACCTGGGGCTGCTTCTTTTTTTCTTAATATAATTTATTTTATTATCATTAATCTACAATTACATGTGCAATATTATGGTTATTAAACTACCCCTTCATCAGGTCCGCCCCACCAACCCCATAACAGTCACTGTCCATCAGCGTAGTGAGACGCTATAGAATCAATACTTGTCTTCTCTGAGTTGTACTGCTCTCCCCGTGCCCCCTCAACATTACATCTGCTAATCGTAATGCCCCTTTTTCCCTCTTATCCCTCCCTACCCACCCATTTTCCCCAGTCCCTTTCCCTTTGGTAACTATTAGTCCGTTCTGTGAGTCTGCTGCTGTTTTGTTCCTTCACTATTTTTTCTTTGTTCTTATACTCCACATATGAGTGAAATCATTTGATACTTGTCTTTTTCGGCTTGGCTTATTTCACTGAGCATAATACCCTCTAGCTCCATCCATGTTGTTGCAAATGGTAGGATTTGTTTTCTTCTTATGGCTGAATAATATTCCATTGTGTATATGTACCACCTCTTCTTTATCCATTCATCTACTGATGGACACTAAGGTTGCTTCCATTTCTTGGCTATTGTAAATAGTGCTGCAATAAACATAGGGGTGCATCTGTCCTTTTCAAATTGGGCTGCTGCATTCTTAGGGTAAATTCCTAGGAGTGGAATTCCTGGGTCAAATGGTATTTCTATTTTGAGTTTTTTGAGGAACCTCCATACTGCTTTCCACAATGGTTGAACTAATTTGCAGTCCCACCAGCAGTGTAGGAGGGTTCCCTTTTCTCCACATCCTCGCCAACATTTGTTGTTGTTTGTGTTTTGGATGTTGGCCATCCTCACTGGTGTGAGGTGATATCTCATTGTGGTTTTAATCTGCATTTCTCTGATGATTAACAATGTGGAGCATCTTTTCATGTGCCTGTTGGCCATCTGAATTTCTTCTTTAAAGAAGTGTCTGTTCTTGTCCTCTGCCCATTTCTTAATTGGATTATTTGTTTTCTGTTTGTTAAGGTGCATGAGCTCTGTATACATTTTGGATGTCAACCCTTTATCAGATACGTTTTTTATGAATATAATCTCCCATACTGTAGGATGTCTTTTTGTTCTACTGATGGTGTCCTTTGCTGTACAGAAGCTTTTCAGCTTGATATAGTCCCACTTGTTCATTTTTGCTTTTCTTTCCCTTGGCCAGGGAGATATGTTCATGAAGAAGTTGCTCATGTTTATGTCCAAAAGATTTTTGCCTATGTTTTTTTCTAAGAGTTTTATGGTTTCATGAATTACATTCAGGTCTTTGATCCACCTTGAGTTTACCTTTGTGTATGGGTCTAGACAGTAGTCCAGTTTCATTCTCTTACATGTAGCTGTCCAGTTTTTCCAACACCACCTGCTGAAGAGGCTGTCATCTCCCCATGTATATCCAAGGCTCCTTTATCAAATATTAATTGACTGTATATGTTTGGGTTAATGTTTGGATTTTCCATTCTGTTCCACTGGTCTGTGGGTCTGTTTTTGTGCCAATACCAAATTGTCTTGATTACTGTGGCTTTGTAGTAGAGCTTGAAGTCAGAGAGTGTAATTCACCCTGTTTTATTCCTCCTTCTCAGTATTGATTTGGCTATTCGGGGTCTTTTGTGGTTCCATATGAATTTTAGAATTATTTGTTCCAGTTCATTGAAGAAAGCTGTTGGTAGTTTGATAGGGATTGCACTGAACCTGTAGACTGCTTTAGGTAGTATAGCCATTTTGACAATATTTATTCTTCCTAGCCAAGAGCATGGGATGCATTTCCATTTGTTAGTGTCCTCTTTAATTTCTCTTAGGAGTGTCTTGTAGTTTTAGAGTACAGGTCTTTCACTTCCTTTGTTAGGTTTATCCCAAGGTATTTTATTCTTTTTGATGCAATTGTGAATGGAATTGTTTTTCTGATTTCTCTTTCTGTTAGTTCATCATTAGTGTGTAGGAAAGAAACAGATTTCTGTGTGTTAATTTTGTAACCTGCAACTTTGCTGATTTCAGATATTAGTTCTAGTAGTTTCGGAGTGGAGTCTTTAGGGTTTTTTATGTACAATATCATGTCATCTGCAAATAGTGACAATTTGACTTCTTCTTTACCAATCTGGATGCCTTGTATGTCTTTGTTTTGTCTGGTTGCTGTGGCTAGGACCTCCAGTACTATGTTGAATAACAGTGGAGAGAGTGGGCAGCGCTGTCTTGTTCCCGATCTTAGATGAAAAGCTTTCAGCGTCTCACCTTTAAGTATGATGTTAGCTGTGGATTTGTCATATTTAGCCTTCATGATGTTGAGGTACTTGCCGTCTATACCCATTTTGTTGAGAGTTTTAATCAGGAATGGATGCTGAATATTGTCAAATGCTTTTTCAGCATCTATGGAGATGATCATGTGGTATTTGTTCTTCTTTTTGTTGATGTGGTGGATGATGTTGATGGATTTTCGAATGTTGTACCATCCTTGCATCCCTGGGATGAATCCCACTTGATCATGGTGTATGATCCTCTTGATGTATTTTTGAATTCGGTTTGCTAATATTTTGTTGAGTATTTTTGCATCTACGTTCATCAGGGATATTGGTCTGTAATTTTCTTTTTTGGTGAGGTCTTTGCCCGGTTTTGGTATTAGAGTGATGCTGGCTTCATAGAATGAGTTTGGAAGTATTCCCTTCTCTTCTATTTTTTGGAAAACTTTAAGGAGAATCGGTGTTATTTCTTCTCTATATGTCTGGTAGAATTCAGAGGTGAATCCATCAGGCCAGGGGGTTTTGTTCTTGGGTAGTTTTTTGATTACCAATTCGATTTCGTCGCTGGTGATTGGTCTGTTTAGTTTTTCTGTTTCTTGCTTGGTCAGTCTTGGAAGGTTGTATTTTTCTAAGAAGTTGTCCATTTCTTCTATGTTTTCCAGCTTGTTAGCATATAGATTCTCATAATATTCTCTTATGATTCTTTGTATTTCTGTGGGGTCCGTCGTGATTTTTCCTTTCTCGTTTTTGATTCTGTTTATGTGTGTAGATTCCCTTTTTCTCTTAATGAGTCTGGCTAAGGGTTTATCTATTTTGTTCATTTTTTCAAAGAACCAGCTCTTGGTTTCATTGATTTTTTCTATTGTTTTATTCTTCTCAATTTTACTTATTTCTTCTCTAATCTTTATTATGTCCCTCCTTCTGGTGACTTTGGGCCTCATTTGTTCTTCTTTTTCCAATTTCAGTAATTGTGTCTTTAGACTATTCATTTGGGAATGTTCTTCCTTCTTTAAATAGGCCTGGATTGCAATATACTTTCCTCTTAGAACTGCCTTTGCTGTGTCCCACAGAAGTTGTGCCTTTGTGTTGTTGTTATTAGTCTCCATATATTCTTTGATTTCTGTTTTGATTTGGTCATTAACCCATTGATTAATTACGAGAGAGTTGTTAAGTCTCCATGTATTTGTGAGCCTTTTTGATTTCTTTCTAAAATTTATTTCTAGTTTTATACCTTGCTGATCTGAGAAGTTGGTTGATAGGATTTCAATATTTTTGACATTACTGAGGATCTTTTTGTGCCCTAGTATGTGGTCTATTCTGGAAAATGTTCCATGTGCACATGAGAAGAATGTGTATCTTGTTGCTTTTGGGTGTAGAGTTCTGTAGATGTCTGTTAGGTCCATCTGTTCTAGTGTGTTGTTCAGTGCCTCTGTGTCTTTACTTATTTTCTGTCTGGTTGATCTGTGCTTTGGAGTGAGTGGTGTGTTGAAGTCTCCTAAGATGAATGCATTGCTGTCTATTTCCTCCTTTAATTCTGTTAGTATTTGTTTCACATATGCTGGCGCTCCTGTGCTGGGTTCATATATATTTATAACGGTTATATCTTCTTGTCGGACTGACCCCTTTTGTCATTATGTAATGTCCTTCTTTATCTCTTGCTACTTTATTCGTTTTGAAGTCTATTTTGTCTGATACAAGTACTGCAACACCTGCTTTTTTCTCTTTGTTGTTTGCAAGAAATATCTTTTTCCATCCCTTCCCTTTTAGTCTGTGTATATCTTTGGATTTGAGGTGAGTTTCTAGTAGTCAGCATACAGATGGGTCTTGCTTTTTTATCCAGTCTGTTACTCTGTGTCTTTTGATTGGTGCATTCATTCCATTTACATTTAGGGTGATTATTGATAGATATGTACTTATTGCCATTGCTGGCTTTAGATTCATGGTTACCAAGGGTTCAAGGGTTGCTTCTTTACTTTCTATCAATCTAACTTAACTTTCTTGTTAAGTTATTGTAAACACTGTCTTATGTTTCTTTATTTCTCTCCCTTCTTATTCCTCCTCCTCCATTCTTTCTATAATAGGTGTTTTATTCTTTCCCTTTAGTTAGTATTTGGATGGTCTCCTTTCTGTGCTATGATTTTATTTTCTCTGGTGACATCTTTTTAGCGTTAGGTGTGCTTCCATCTAGAGCAGTCCATTTAAGATATCCTGTAGTGGTGGTTTATGAGAGGCAAACTCTCCCAACTTTCGTTTGTCTGGAAATTGTTTAATCCCTCCATCATATTTAAATGATAATCGTGCTGGATACAATATTCTTGGTTCGAGGCCCTTCTGTTTCATAACGTTAAATATATCATGCCATTGCTTCTGGCCTGTAAGTTTTCTGTTGAGAAGTCTGATAGTCTGATGGGTTTTCCTTTGTAGGTGATCTTTTTTCTCTCTCTAGCTGCCTTTAATACCCTGTCTTTATCTTTGATCTTTGCCATCGTAATTATTATGTGTCTTGGTGTTGTATTCCTTGGTTCCCTTGTGTTGGGAGATCGGTGGGCTTTGGTGGACTGCGAGACTATTTCCTTCCCCAGCGAGGGAAAGTTTTCAGCAATTATTTCTTCAAAGACACTTTCTATCCCTTTTTCTCTCTCTTCTTCTTCTGGTACTCCTATAAGGCGAATATTGTTCCGTTTGGATTGGTCACACAGTTCTCTTAATATTCTTTCATTCCTATAAATCCTTTTATCTCTCTCTGCCTCAGCTGTGCTGTATTCCTGTTCTATGATTTCTATTCCATTAACAGTCTCTTGCATCTCATCCAGTCTGCTGTTAAGCCCGTCGATCGCTTGTCTGATTTCTGCATTGTCTTTCCTCACTTCCCTCACTTCCTCCCTCAGCTCTTGCACATTTCTCTGTAGGTCCATCAGCATGGTTATGACTTTATTCTGAATTCTTTTTCAGGAAGACTGTGCATTTCCATCCCTTCAGACTCCCTCTCTGGGGTTGTCTGGTTGATTTTGGTCTGAACCATATTCCTCTGTCTTTTCATGGCTATAGTATTGGTCACCGGTAGTTGCCACGTATGTCAGCTGGGCTCTTTAAGACTTTAAAAAGAGAAACAAAAAGAGAAAAAAAAGAAGAAAGAAAGAAAGAAAGAAAGAAAAGAAGAAAGAAAGGAAAGAAAAATCAAAAAAGAAAAAAAAACAAAAAAGACGCCCACCGGATGTAGATTCTGTGGGAATGCTGTAGGTGGCGCTATTGCCCCACTATTCCGCAGCTATGGCTGTGCCGCTCAGCAGGCCCCTTTATCGCTCTGGCAGGGGTGGGGAGGAATAGGAGGCTGTTGATCTCAGTGAGAAGTGTATGTATGGCTACGCTTCCTCAGTCGCCAGCTAAGGCTTCTGAAACTCCCCAGTACTCCCAGCCTGCTGGGCTGAGTGTGCAGGGGCGATCCGGCTCCTCCGCTGGGCTCCTGTCTCTTTAAGACCGCTGAAGAAAGCGCGTGCTTTTTTTTTTCCTTTCCGGGAGCCAACTGCAAGCACCCTGGCACGTTCTCCTCTCAGATGCTGCCCCTCTGTCTCTCCAATCTCCGCTGCACTGCGCGATGTGGGTCAGCGCTCCCCGCGCAGATCACCGGGGCTGGCTACTTCGCGGGGTGTACTTCCACTCCCCACCGGCTCTGATCCTCTCCTCCCGCCGGTACGCTGGGGTGGGGGAGGGCTCGGGTCCCGCCGGGTCACGGCTCCGTATCTTTCCCCCCTCTTGGGGTGCCAAGTCCTCTCAGTTGTAGCTGCATGCTGTGCGCTTTCCTGTGTATTCTCGTCTCTCTTTTAGGAATAGATGTATTTGCTGTGTTTTCGTAGATAAATATAGTGTTGGGAGGGGAATTCTGCCACCCTGCTCACACCGCCATCTTCCTGGAAGTCCATCTGAGGCTGCTTCTTTCTCAGAGCTACCCCCCATCCACCACTCCTGAGCTCCCCCGTCCCCTTGATCTTTTCCTTCCACTCTTCCGCCTTTGTCCTCTATTGCTCCTTAGAAGTGCCCTAGCTTTCCAGCTTATCCCAGACCCCCATTCTTACAGGTCTGGTGAGCTCTTTGCAGTCTTCCCTGGGCTGCCCTTCATGCCCCATGAGCCCTGTCCATTTCTCCTCCCTGCAGCATCCCCTCTTCCAAAAAGCCTTTCTTGATCTCCTCAAGCTAGAAGGTGTCTGTCTCTTCTGCTCACCCCACAGTGGTCCACAAAGGTGTCTGCCTTGCACCCTGGACTGTGAATTTCTTGAGGGTGAGAATCACATCAGCCTTAAATGTTGGTGAATGAAATCATAGCCGTTCTTTGCTCCTTGGTCACCTTTTCTGAGGCAGCTAAGCTTTTGCTTGTCTGTTGGTTGACTTGTCACTGGGAAATCATGAGGGCTGGCTGTTCAGTGTTTGTAGGCTGGCCTACTTTGCTTCTCCCTGATTTTTCTACATTCCCCGGTACGTAGGTTACACTTGCCTGTTTGGCTCAAGAGAGCTCCAGCTTGTATAGCATGTTATCTGTTTTGGGGAGAAAGGGGTAACCAATCAGGGTCATCTCACTTGAAGAACCAGGAGACTGACCTCCTCCATTTCTTTCACAGTCATTGACTGGACTGCCTGCTCTGTACCAAGCCCTGAGCCAGATATTAAGGAGACAGAAACAGCAATCAGCCTGCCCTTGCCTTGCCTCTGGTGCCCTGCATGACCTTAAGTCCTTTCTAGGCCTCTTCCATGTACCCATCTGAAAGTGAAGAGTAGAAACCTGGCCTGTAAGGGCACTTAGAGCCCTGGACATTGTGGATCCTGTCTGTCCTGGCTACTTGCCACACCCATGCTTTCCCCTAGAAGAGCCAGGCCTGCTTCTTGCCTCTCCCACTGCTCCCCTGCAAATTCTGAGCAGACCAACTCCAATACAGCTCACCTTGTATGTGGCCAAGTAGCCCCAAGAAGCAGCTTGAGAACCCCAGATAGCTTAGGGCGAGGAAAAGAAAAGGAAGCAGAGAAAGGAGTGACGTGTCAGGTGACCTTCCAGGATACACTGGGGAGTGAGAACACACCCCCACAAAATACCAGAAAAGTTCCCTAAACTCAACTCTGAAGAGCCATATTAGTCAGTCTAATCAGGGAGGCCCAACCCAGAGTAGGAATAGGAAGGGTTCTACTAATCTCCCTGGAAAAGGCGAAGGAATCAATATTTCCTTGCATTTGTATGACCCTTGATATTTTGTATTTCCCTTTCCTAGCAACACTTTTGATTACATTCAAAAGATTTTCTTGAGCATCTTCTACATTCAAGACCTTACATTGAGTGCCTTTTCCTTTAAGACACTTTTGACAAATTCAAGTGTATAGACATTTTTGTGATTTTTAAAAATGTATTGTCTCTCTCCTCCACTAGACTGTAAGTTCAACGAAGGAAGGAATCCTGTCCATCTTCTTCCCCATTGAATCCTCAGCACCTATCACAGTGCCTGGCAAACAGTAATCACTCAATAGAGTATTACTGAAAAAAAAATGAATCTGGAGGACTGGGACCTGGAAACGATCTTTAATTTTGTAGAAGCTGATGTACAGAAGCAAACCTCTTAGCCTGAAATGTAGGACATGTTCAATGGACATTAATTGAACTAAACGAATAGTAATAATGGGAAACATTAACACAGTGCCTAATGTGTGCCAGGCCCTGTGGTAAACACTTTATATTCATTCACTTGTTTAATCCTCACAACAACCCTATGAAGTAGGCACCATTGTTATCCCAGTTTTACAGATGGCAAAAGCAGACATGAGGGTCACCAACTTGTAAGCAGCAGAGCTGAGATCTGAACCCCAGCCATGTAGTGCAAAGGCTGTCCCTGACCGTCACCACACTGCCTTCCAACAGTGAATTCTCAAACAGATCTCGAGAGATGGAGCAACATCCAAAGATGTCGTGGAAGAACATGGTGGACCTAGGACTGGAACCCAGGCCTGCTTTCTGTGCAATGCTTCTCCCACTCTACTATATGGTATCTGGCTGCTGATATGGGGCCCCTGGGAGTATGGGCACGAGGAGGGATCTGAGACATCTAGACACTTGTGCAGAAGAAGGCCCTAGTTGACAAGGTGGCTGTCAGCAGAGGACAGGAGGAGCCCAAGAGCAGCCACTTGGGCAGAAACAATCAGGTCTCCTTTCTTAGGCAGGGAAAGGTATCAGGTTGCTTTTCAGAGGTTCTATTTGAGGCTTAAGCTGTTCTCTTTTCCCACACTAATTTATCAGAGAACCCCACCCCCACCACACACACACACAGCTGGAATCCCCCCTGCCCAGGGACACTTCTGCCTCATTGCAATTAAACACACATGGAGAAGAGACACATATTAGGGTGATTAGGTAGTGTGATCTAAAACCTGAAGTGTGTCTTAAGGATTTGGGACAGGCCAGAGAACAGGGCAGACTGGAGGAAAGGTTAGGTCAAGCCTAAAACCTCCAGCAGCTAAAGGGACTCAGTGAGGAGAGCAAAGCACCTGTAATCAGCTCAGCTTTAGAGGCGCTGGCCTTCTGTTTGGGCTTCTTGCCACGACAGAACAGCACTATGGCCATGGCCTTCTTCTCCCAGCGGGATCTTCGGGAGGGTCTCCAAACTCTCTCTGTTTTGCAATGGATCCTACTCTACATATTTTTAGGTGAGTGAAGCCCAGGGAACAGGCCAAGAAAGAGGCAAGGAGTCCGCAGATGAGGAGGGCTCTAAAGAGGTCATTTGGTTGGTCCCCTCCCTCTGGGAAAGACTGTGCTTCCCCCTACCGAGAGATGGCTGCTGCAGAGCTGACTAGATTTCTCTCCTCCTCACTGAGGGGTATGAGGGCCAGGAGTGGCGCTGCGGTTGTTCTGGCTTAAAGGTTCCCCCAGCCTTCTCAGGACTGCCCCTTTGAACTAGCTGAAAAGAAGCATATTCAGGGAGAGGAGCGAAGGTGGTGGTGGCTTGTAGAATTGGTGTTACTAGGTAGGTGTAAGGTGACTTTCCCGTACAAGACCACTGTGAGAGAATTCTGGCAAATCCAAGGGCTGCTTCAGTGACTCATTAGACAGAATTTAGAGAAAGAGCCTGTTGTTCAGTGCACTTGGCGCTTGGCAGTTATCACTGCTGGGCAGAGGGGCTGAGAACTCCAAGCTTTTCCCACCCAGAACCCAGGGCTTTGTAGGCAGCCAATTATAGGGGCAAGTTCGACAACTGACCTGGGAGAAAGGTTATCCTGAAGGATGGGACAGGTAGAAGGCAGCCAATTCCAATCCATGGGAGGCTATATGACCCTTTAGAGCAGAGATTCTTAAACAGAGGCCTATGGACCTAGAATCTGGGTGATCTGGGTGGAGGGAACAACTTTGAATCTGGTTGGAAAACATTACCGCTTTATTCTCACTAACCCCAGATCGGAATGATGAATGCAGGCAACAAACCACAGAAGCACTAGCAGCATTTGCCAGCATAGAGCACCTAGAAATGTCATTTGTGCCTGTAACTGCTTCAAAATTCCAACCGTTATTGGAACTACCATTCGGTCTGGTTATTTAATGCCTAAATCAAGATGCTCATGTTACTTTATCATATTTTTACAATGTTTGATGACTGTGTTTGAATATGATGAGTTTCCTTTGAAAGTCTGTGTATTTTACTTTGTGAGTTTAAAAATATTATTCATAAAAAGGGTCCACAGGCTTTACCAGACTGCCAAAGGGGTCAATGGCCTCCAAAATATGAAGAATTATTGAGCCTTGTTAAAATCAAATCATGCCAAGCGCTTACTCCATCAATGACTTCCTTCTCAGTGTATTGAGAGAAGGAAGCAATTTTTCTGTAGACTTGTTTTCAAGCCTTTCATACCTTCTTTCTGCTTTCCTTTGTATTTATCTTAAGTTCCTCAAAAAGACCCCTTTGACAAACTCCAGCTCTGAGCTGGGAAAGTGAGGGACATAGGGATGTCATAAGTGATGTAGTATCATGCTGGCAGACACCATTTCAAGTCCAGTTCCTAGAAAGAGAGGGCAAAGGTGGGACAGAGAGAGCAAGAAAAATAGGTAACCAAGGAAGAGAGAGCTGGTCCTTTCAGGTATAGTCTGTCCTATCCCAGAAAGCCTTCATATGGTATTTGAACCCAAGTGTCCAGAATGTTCTGGCTCTTCTGGAGAGCTCTCCTCAATAAAATGTTCTCATTTTTTTCAGAAAATGTTTTTTTATTAAATATTTCTTTCTCTTTTCCTTTTCCCTTCTCAAATAACACAGCCTCTGGAGAGGGATAGGGTAGAGGGTATATCTAACACTGAATATGTAAGGGTCTAAGAAGGGGAGCGACAGTCTCTTAGTAACATTCCCCCAATCTCAGCAGCTTCCAGTCATTGTAGAAGATCTGGAGAAGTGGAGGGGGGCTGTTAGAGACAAATGTTGGCGCCTGTGTGTGTTAAGTGAAAACACTAATAGTAAATGTGAATGTTTTCTTTCACCTGCATTTTTTTAAGTTTTTAAAAACTATGATAGAATACATATAACATAAATTCTGCCATTTTAACCATGTTTAACCATACAGTTCAGTGGCATTATGTAACTCACAGTGTTATGCAACCATATCCACCATCCACATCCACACTCAGAACTCTTTTGTTTTGTAAAACTGAAACTCTGTGCCCATTAAACAGTCACTCCACATTTCCCCTCCCTCAGCCCCTGGCAACCACTCTTCTACTTTCTGTGTCTGTGAATTGGACTCCTCTGGGCACTTTATATAAGTGGAATCACACACATTTGTCCTTTTGTGACTGGCTTATTTCACTTAACATAGTGTCTTCAAGGTTCATCCATGTTGTATCATGGGCAGGGTGTCCTTCCTCTTCAAGGATGAACAACACTTCACTGTACACATACATCACACCTGGTTTATCCTTCATCTGTTGATAGACACTTGGGTCACTTCTACCTCTTGGCCATTGTGAATAATGTTGCTACAAACATGGGTGTTCAAACCTCTTTGAGACCTTCCTTTCAATTCTTTTGGCTATACACTCAGAAGTAGAAATGCTGTAGCATATGGCAATTGCATTTTTAAATGTCTTGAGGAATGCCATGCTGCTCGTCACAGCATCTGTACCATTTTACATTCCCACCTGTAGTGCACAGGGGTTCCAATGTCTCTCCATCCTCACCAACACTTCTTTATATTGTGGGGCTTTTTTAGTAGTTGCCATCCTAACGGATGTTAGGTGCTGTCTCACTGCAGATTGGGTTTGCATTTCCCTAATGATTACTGGTATTGAGCTTCTTTTCATATGCTTCTTGGCCATTTGTCCTGACTTTTTTTAGACTGAATATCTTTATAATTCCATTTGTCTTCCTCTACTAGTTTAGCCGCTATACATCCTGCTTGTATTCTTTCAGTGATTATGCTGGAAATTACAACGTGAATCCTGGAGCTTGGGGATTACTAAAGTAGCCCCAGCATCTAACCATGTGTGATGCCCACAGACAGCAAATCCGTTCAACAGTTATAGAGCCAATGCTAATTCTAAGACCTTGGCTGTCCTTGCTGAGACTACAATGAGTCAAGTACAGACTCCTTACTATGTAATAACAAACACAAACCAATCATTCATTCCACCATTGTACACATTTTTTGTGTCACTGCTGGACACATACAAGTCACTACAGTGTAAGACAGATCGTGGTAACTGAAAGAAAGAAACACAACAAAGTGATATAAAAGTCTTGGAGAAAAAAAATATTACACCAATTTGAGGAGATCAGGGAAGGCAGAGAAGGGAAATGGTGTGGCATGGTTCTAGAGTTTGTGAAACTTGGATAACAATTAGCTATGTGAATTTGGACAAGTACCATAACTCCTCTATGCCTCTGTATTCCCATCCTTTCAGCCTGGTCCACAGTAAATACTCCAGTGTCCTTCCTTCCTTTGTTCCTTCCTTCCCCTCCTACCTCCTTTACTTTTTTCTTCTCCTCCTCCTCCCTAATCCCCTTCTTCCTTCTCTTTCTCATCGTCTTTCCTTCATTCCTTCTGTCTTTCTCAAAGATTTGTATAGCCATCTTCCTCAGTTGTTGTGATGTCCTCTTTCCTAGCCCTCTACCTTTTATTCTCCACCCTCTCCAACCTGTTGTACTGCCTGCTCCCAGAAGAGCCTTGCAAAAGCATCCATGATTACAGCCCTCTCCTGCTCAAAAATAGTCAGTGGTTCCCCACTGCCTACTCAATGAAGTATAAATGTGTTAGCCTGGGCATTCAATTCCCCCTCCACTCTCTGGTGGTAAGCCTTTACCAGCTCATCTCACTACTCTTTCCCCTACACAAAAGTTGTATTCCAGGCAACCTATTCACAGAACAAACGTGGAGGGTGTTCTCCCACTTCTTCACTTCTGCTCCAACTACTCCCTCCAGTGGAAAGATGCCCCAATTGCTGTTACTGGATGATCCACAGACAGCCCCTCCTTTGAGATATTGATCAAGTCATAACTTCTATGCAACATTTCCAGACAACCAGGACTACATCCCCTCTGAAAGTCCAGAGCACTTTGTAAAAATAAGTTGGGGAGCAGCCCTTATATCCTTTGTCCCCTCTACGCAGTAAGCCCCATGAGAACAGGAGCCATGTCTTGTCATTATTATGTTTCTTGCAAGACTAGGCTCAACACTAAATGGACAGTTTTTCCAGATTTCTTCTTCTTCACTATCTCGTTCTTTTATCTCTCTTGAATATCCTTCTTTTGTAGGCCTGCCTTCTTTCTCTGGTTTCTGATACTGCAAAAGTAAATTTAGTGTTGCAAGTCAGGTAGATCAGGTCTGCCACTTATTTACTATGTGACCTCATTCAAGTAAGTCATTCGCCCTCCACCATTTTAGAAACAGAGCATAGTGCCTGCCGCTCAAGACCATTCTGAAGATCAAAGAGGCAAGAAAATCCTCAGTAGATGTCATTTTGTCTCTTTCTGCTACAGAAATTGACATTACCCAGACCCCAACTCCCCCACCCCATAACATACTACCAACGTCAGCATTTAATCAACAGAGGAGTAACAAGCACTTCTGAGACGGGCACCCTAGACTCTGATTTCACTGTACCTTCAGGAAAAATAAAGGGAAACGAGGTCCCAGAAAATTATGTGAATAGAGACTTTGATACATTCCCAACATGCCCACAAACCCTTTCAAGGCATCACTCACCACTCCCTTTCCTTCACCCCGTACATCCAATCAAACCCTGAAAGTTCTACCTGCATCATATCTTTCAAATTGGTGTGAGAAATAGAAGCCTATTTCAGGTTCCAATAGTCTCTCATCTAAATCACTGAAATTCTTAGATGATCTTCCTGCCCACAGTTTCTCCTGGTCCCACAATTATCTCAAATTATCTCCCTGATATGCGGATATGATCATGCTACTCCTCAGCTTAATAACCTTCACTGGCTTCTCATTCCTTTTAGCATCAGGCTTAACCTCCCAGCCTCCTTTCCTGCACCATGGTTTTCCAGGCTCCCTGTACTTTTGCAGGTTATGGTGTTACTCATGGGCCTTGGGCTGCTCCATCACCAGGCTTTTGTTCAAACTCTTCCTTGTGCATGGAAGGCTCTTCCTCCATTAATCCATCTGCCAAAGTCCTACGCTTCCTCCAAAATTCAACTTAAATCTTACTTTCTACAAGAAGCCTTTCTCGTTTCCCAGTAGGAAGGAATGGTCTTCTCCTGGCTTCCCAAAGAATGACATATGAACCCACTCTATAGTTCTCACCCTCTGGGATGCGTCATTATTTGTGGTATCAGTCTTCCCCACTACAATATGAGTGCAATCTTCCAAGACTGACTGAGGAAAAAACAGAAAATATAAACAGACCAATTACCAGTAACAAAATTGAATTGGTAATCAAGCATCTCCCAAAGAACAAAAGTCCAGGAGCATATGGCTTCACAGTTGAATTCTACCAAACATTTAAACAAGAGCTAATACCCATCCTTCTTAAAGTATTCCAAAAGTAGAAGAGGAGGAAATACTTCCGAACTTATTCTATGCGACCAGCATCACTCTAATACCAAAACTGGACAAATACCCTACAAAAAAAAAAGAAAATTATAGGCCAATATCCCTGAAGAACATAGACACAAAAATACTCAACAAAATGTTAGCAACCAAATTCAAAAATACATCAAAAGGATCATCCCTCACTACTAAGTGGGATTTATTCCAGGGATGCAAGGATGGTATGGTATTCATAAATCAATCAATACGATACACCACATTAACAAAAGGAAGGATAAAATCCATATGATCATCTCAATAGATGCTGAAACAGCATTTGACAAAATTCAACATCTGTTCATGATAAAAACTCCCAGCAGAATGGGTACAGAGAGAATATACCCCAACATAATAACAGCCATATATGACAAACCCACAGGTAATATCATACTTAGTGTTGAAAAGCTGAAAGCTCTTCATCTAAGATCAGGAACAACACAAGGATGCCCACTCTCACCACTTTTATTCAGCATAGTGTTGGAAGTCATAGCCACAGAATTCAGACAAGGTAAAGAGATAAAAGGCATCCAAATTAAATTGGTAAGGATGAAGTAACACTGTCACTATTTGCAAATGACATGATACTCTATATAGAAAACCCTAAAGACTCCACCAAAAAACTATTAGAGCTAATAACTGGATTCAGAAATGTTGCAGGGTACAAAATTAATACACAGAAATCTCTGTGGCGGTCCTATATACTAAGAACTAATTAGCAGAAAGAGAAATCAGGAAAATAATTCCATTTACAATTGCATCAAAAGTTTATTTAAAGCTATGAATAAACCTAACCAAAGAGGTGAAAGACCTGTACTCTGAAAACTGTAAGACACTAATGAGAGAAATTAAAGAAGATATAAATAAATGGAAATCTATCCCATGCTCATGGGTAAGAAGAATTAATATTGTCAAAATGGCCATCTTGTCCAAAGCAATTCACAGATTCAGTGCAACCCCCATCAAAACACAAATGTCATTTTTCAATGAACTACAGAAAATAATCCTAACATTCATATGGAACCACAAAAGACCCCTACTAGCCAAAGCGATCTTGAGAAAAAAGAACAAAGCTGGGGGTATTACACTCCCTGACTTCAAGCTATACTAAAAAGCTACAGTAACCAAAAGACTATGGTACTGGCACAAGAACAGTACAGATCAATGGAAAAGAATACAGAGCTCAGATATATATCCATGCATATACGGTCAAGACAAGAAATAACAAGTGTTGGCGAGAATGCAGCAAAAAGAGAACCCTCTCACACTATTGGTGGGAATGTAAATTGGCACAGCCACTATGGAAAGCAATATGGAGGTTCCTCCAAAACTAAAAATAGGAATACCATTTGACCCAGTAATTCCACTTCTAGGAATTTATCTGAAGAAAACAACATCTCTGATCCAAAAAGACATGCACCCCTATATTTATCATTGTGTTATTTATAATAGCCAAGATATGGAAGCAACCAATGTGTCCATCAATAGATGAATGGATAAAGAAGATGTGGTACATATACAGAATGGAATATTATTCAGCCATAAGAAGAAAACAAAACCTACCATTTGCAACAACATGGATGGAGCTAGAGGGTATTATGCTCAGTGAAATAAGTCAGGCAGAGAAAGACCAATACCATATGACTTCACTTATTTATGGAATATACATATAAAGCAAAACAACAAAACAGCAGTAGACTCATAGACAGTTAGAAGGGACTGGTGGTTACCATGGGGGAGGGGTTGGTCAAGATGTGAGGCTGGGGAGGGGGGAAAAGGGGGTACAAAAATTCTGAATCATAATGTAGGTTAGTCATAGGGATAGGAGTATAGCATGGAGAATACAGCCAACGATTCTGTAACATCTTCCTATGTTAACAGATAGTAGCTGTACTGTACTAGAGGGGGTGAAGATTTAATAATATGGGTAATTTTGGATCCACTGTGTTGTATACCTGAAACTAAAATAAGAGTATATCAATAAAAAAAATCCATTTTGCCATTTTAAAATATATGGCACGATATTTGTATGTGTATGTTATCTCTCAATAGAAGAATTACAGGTTGTTTTGATCTTACTCTATTGCAAAGAACTCTTTGAAATTTAGTGAGTGAAATTTGGCTCAATCATTCTGGTTATTTCTGCTTTCATTGTCTCTTACTAGACTGTTTTACAACTCTGTAAAGAAATAGGTTAACGTGTAGAAAACTGATAGTAGTGCAAATGTTTCCTGTCCATAGCTATGTAAATGATTCCTATTAATGCAAAGCAAATGAATTTTGTCTGGTAGATTATATAAATCGCTAAATCAAATCCATTTGAATTGGCTATAACATCTTACTGGTTCCCTCATTAATCAATGAATTAAATAAAATCTTTGATATGTGTTCAAAAAAAAAGAAGAGGTACAAACCTCCAGTTATAAAATAAGTAAGTTACAGGGATGAAAAGTATATTATAGGGAATATAGTCAATAATATTGTAATAGCTTTGTATGGTGACAAATGGTGACTGCACTTACTGTGGTAAGCATTTTGTAATGGATATAATTGTCAAATCACTATATTATACACCTGAAAGTAATATAATATGGTTTGTCAACTATACTTCAATTTAAAATGAAAAAAAAAATAAAAGAAATTATACACTTAGACTACCTTTAATTAATGAAGATTCTTATTTAACTTTGAGTTATCTTCTGAAGCTTCCCCAGCAAATTTACTCTCATATTTTATGAAGGTCAGAGGTAGCAGGACTTTTATACATGGCAGGCTTCCCATAAAATTTTTCCCAGCACTACTTCCTATTAGCATGCTTTCAACAACCATCTCAGTCAGCTTTTGTAAGGGGAATTCAGCCTACACTAAGGTTTCTTCTATTCCATTGCATGACTTCTTAAAGAAATGCCCATTCTGTCTTTTTCCTGTTATTTTCACCTATGTCTAAAATGCAGAAGACAAACCAGTGTGTAGGTAACGCAAGTTTCTTCCCCTTCTCTGAAATGTCTATCTACCGTGCTGTGGTTACCCGGTCAAAGAAGTCATTCCTTTAGCCAGGTCTTTTTTTATTCACAGTCTGTGTACTTAGCCTTCTTTCTCATGAATGCAGATTTTAAGATGGAATTCAATTCCACTGCTCTAAGATGTATCATATTTGCATTCCAGAGCTTGCTATGGCCTTTTGCTAACAGAAATAATTTTTTTCCCTTTCCAAAACTTTGAGATATTTCGAATGGGACAAAATTGTACATAGTAAAGCAATTTCTTATATGTGTTTTTCTCTCAGCATCAAACAGCCTGTACATGCAGGAGCTCCTCTCCACTGGAATGTACTGATTTAGCAGTTCCACAAAGGAATGAAGGTCAAGCTTTTAGAAAGGACTTACTGAGATCCCAGAATGGGGCTATGAGCCTCTAGCCCAAGGTGCTGTTCTTTCTACGAGCCAAGTCGTGCTGTCATTTGACACCAGCTGATGACCTGCTCAGAGAAGGTCATGGTGCTGCTCTTTCCTCAGTTAAGATCTCAGCCATCAAGTGGACCCAGATCCAGAGACTCAAGAGGTCAGCCTGGACCACAGCAGAGATAGGCTGTGGGTGGGAGGAGATGAAGGAAAGGGTCTCACACCAGGCTCAACCTGTTCCTTCAGTGTAGAGTAGAGATCAGGTTTGTGAGAGGTGTATTAACTTGAAGAGAGTTGAAGAGCATGAACCGTTTGTGTCCCCTCAGCAGTTATTCCTATTATTCTTATAACCCTACTTTCTGGTGTTCACTAAGTTTTGGGCCTTATCCGTGCTTGTTTTAGCCTGGCTCACCTATGATTGGAACACCCACATTTAAGGTAAGAGACAGAAGAAGAGTGGTGGTCCCTGTCTGTGCCAAGCACAGAACCATAGGGAAAGGGAGGTAGAGGGAGAGAGGGGGAGAAGCAGAGGGAGAAGGGGTGGGGAGAGGAAAGAAGAAGAAAGGGAAAAGAAAAGGGGGGAGGTGGAGAAAGGGAAAGGGAGGGGGAAGCAAAGGGAAGTGGAGGGAAGAAGAGGGAGAGGAGAGCAAAGCTTAGCAGGGAACAGAGGTCTCTGACAGTCTGCCCTGGAAGAATTAATAGGCTGAGGTTTCTGGGCAGATGCCTCTGGCCTCAGAAAGGCTTCCCTATTAGAGAATCAAGGGTTTCCTATGTCTCCTTGAGGAGCTGGATTCAGGGATAGAACCTACAGCTCTATGCTGTAGAAATACGGAAGTGTGAGCAGGAGTCCCTTCTGTGACCTGAGGAATAGGAAGAACCCTCCACCTCTGGGAGAAGTCGAGATATTGGCAATGTCTCACCTCTCTTCCCTTCCCTTCTGTACCTACAGGTGGTAGGCATTCAGCTTGGGTACGAAATTGGACCCTCTGGAAGTATTTCCAAAATTACTTCCCAATAAAGGTGACCCCTGGACGCCCTTGCCCCCTGCTGCCCAGACTCCCTCCTCGCTCAGCTTCATGTTTTTAAAGGCTTTGGTGGCCAACACTGGTCGAGGTGCAGAGGCATAATGCAGAGTGAAGGCCCAAGGTGGATGGGCAGGCGGGGAGATGGATGGATTATAAGCTTTCCTCACAGTGGCAAACCCAGGTCAACTTTTCAGAGCATCATAACATTTGGCAATCTCCCTCTAACAGCTGGTGAAGACTCATGACCTCATTGCCAACCACCCCCATGGCATTTTCTCTTATGGTGTCTTCATCAACTTTGCCCGAGGCCACTGCCTTTCCTCAGATTCTCCCAGCCATCACTCCTTCTTTAGGGACCTTGGAAGGGATCTTCTGGATCCCAATTGTGCGAGAATATGTGATGTTGATGGGTGAGTATAAGAAATCATTTCATTCTCTGACCTACCTCAGTACTCCAACCCCAATAAGCTCTGACAGTCTGTCTAATTCAAACTCCCTACTGGAAAAGGACTTAGTAGAAAATGAGCCCAGAACACTCCAGACTATTAAAAGGAGCATGTGACCAGGCATCAGGTTCCATCCAAGAGCTGGGAGGCAAGTTTTGGTTAGGCAGTAGGGTAAATTACAGGCATTCATAACAGTTGCTAGGAGTATTTCCAGAGGTGGAATTAGGAGGCTGGAGTTCAGGATCAAAGCCAAAGTAGAAAGTAGAAAGCAAAACCAAATATCAAGCCCAAAAGTCGGGAAAATCAGGCATGAATGGGGCATTCATGAACATTGAATGTGCAGATGAACATTGCCAGACTCTTTCTGGGATGTCAGTTGGCTTCTTTTGCTCAAGTTGTTTACATAGAAGCTCTTATCCCAGGGCATCTTAAAGACATTTCAAAGTCTTTCATACTAGCTGGTGCCCTCCTGGCCCATGGCCTTCACCTGGGAACCCCTTCACACTTGCATGATACATCAAGGGGTAAAGGATAGGCATCCATCAGAATCCAGGACAACGTCCCCATGCCAGGCTTTAAGCCAGGGTACTGTGATGAATACCCTTCTATCTGGATGAATATCCGTCCTTCCGGGCACCAATGAAAGCCAAATCTTAAGAGGTAAGATACATTTATCTGGGGTGGGGGGCAGGTGGGACACCTAGAGTCCCAGAGGATGATTCTGCTACCTTCTGAGATTGACATTAACCTGTAGCAGCAGTATCTCTCAAGGACAGACCTGGAGACAATGTCTGCCATCCCAGGAGAGAATAGAAGGTAAGCACAGGGCAAAGATGTGATGCAGACATGAGCAAAGGCTGTGATTGTTGTTGAGCAACAGGGTGTCATCCGTATTCCACGGTTCAAGGACGTTTCAACTTGGCTTGAGCAGGCTCCTGGGTCTGCCTGCTGTCCATAAACTCCAGGCAATGGCTCCCCTTAGGCAGATTGCTCTTGGGAGGAAGCAGGTTGGTGGTGGCTAGTCTTGATCACCCGTGGGGACGAGAACTCTGAAGAGCCTCCAGTGCTGTAAGCCTGGCAAGAGCGGAAGACAGCTGTAGTTCTTGTGTACAAAGGGAAGGGGTGCGCTTAAGTATTACTGAGGAAGTAGGCAAAGGATCTCACAGTAGCCCCAGTTGTAGCAGCACAGGCCCCCAAGGCAAACAGATGACTCTAAGGACCTAAGACTAGGGCTCACTCAGAATGTGGAAGTTAAAAACAGAAGAATGGCAATAGTAGTCAAGAAACAGAACTGTCTCAAACAGGCAGAGCCTGGAGGACTCTCTTACCCAATCCTCAGGCATCAAGTTTGTTCTGCTACTTGACTCCTTGGTTTCACAGGTGTGTGCCCAGTGAATGAGCTGGCCTTGAAGTATTTGCTGACCCAGAAAGGCTCAGGCAATGCTGTGGTTATTGTGACAGGTGGAGCTGCCAAAGCCCTCTTGTGCTGGCCAGGAGCCTCTGCTATCTACCTTAAACAGCAAAAAGGTTTTGTCAAGTTGGCACTGAAGACAGGGTGCGCCCCCAAGTTCTGATGCCCTACTGTCAGGGTGTCATGGGTCCTCTGGGAAACCTGTCCAGAGTGGTGCTCTGCCTTGGAAACCTGTTAGAGGGAGCCTCCTCTTCACTCTGACTGCTTCTCTCTACTCTCTCACATTGTGCCTTAAGGGTGTTTGGGCCTCCAGAAACATTTTGCTGGGGACTTTTTCTAACTTGAAGTTGGAGAGAGCATAGTACAAGACCTTTACCTTCCTCCCAGTAGCCTGGTAGGCTGGGGATCTGGGGAAATGGGCTTCACTCTGTATCAGTCCATTCACTGAGAGGCCCAGAGAACCTCTGCAGGGCAAGGAAGGCACTGGGCTTGATTCTGTGGGCATTGAAAAGACGAATAATATACGGTTACTTCTCCCAAAGAGCATATAATCTGATTTGAGAAATAGAATGCATTCATTCAGCACTTATTGTACACCTACTGTGTGTCAATCACAGTACTAGGCACTGAGGATATAAAAAATAAGACCTGGTCCTTTCCCTTAAGCAACTCACAGTCCAATGGGGAAGACAGACATATGGACATATAATTACAAAACATATCCAGAAGCTACCTACTTTCCACCTCAATTACCACCATCTGGTTTAAACTACCATCATCTCTCCCCTGGATTATCACAATAGTCACCTAACTGCTCTCCCTATTTCTATCCCTGCTTCCCCCCCATCCAAGGGTCTATTCCCAACTGTAGCCAGGATGATCCTATTAAAGGTAAGTGAGATCATGTCACTACTCCAAATGCTTTAACAGCTCCCATCTCACATCTCAAAAAGCCAAAATCCTCAGCAAGACCTACAAGACCCTAAATAACTTAGCCCTTACCACCTCTCTGACCTCATCACTCTTTGCTCTTCCCATGCTCACTCCATCAGAGCTACATTGACCTCCTTGCTGTCGCTCAAACAAGCCACATGCTCCTGCTTAGGGCCTTTGCTCTAGCTATTTCCTCTACCTGGAACACTATTCATTCAAATAACTGCTTGGCTCATTCCTTTACCTCCTCCAGGTCTTTGCTCAAATGTCTCCTTTCAGTAAGGTCTATCCTGGCTATTCTGCTCCATTTTTTCCCCATGCCACTTATCGTCTTCTTATATATTATCAATCTTATTTATTTATATATCTGTTTTTTTGTTTGTTCGTTATCATTGTTTATTGTCTGTCTTCACTCAGTAAAAGATAAACCCTGTGAGGGCAGAGATTTTTTTAAATTCATTGTGTTCACTGATGTATCCACACGGCTTAAAACAGTTCTGGTACATAGAAAGAAGTAAGTATTCATTGAATTAATAACATGCTGTAGTGGAGATATACAGAGTGCTATGAGAGCACCAACTGACAGAAAAACTTTTACCCAAAGTAGAAGTTTCGTAAGTGCGTGATCTGAATTGCAAAGTGAAATATTAGTAGGAGTTTCAAATCAGACCAAAAAGGAGAAAGAACTCAGGGGACATAAACGTTTCAGGCACTATCCCATGCCCTAAGGATTCAAAGATGAGTAACATAGTGTGGGTAAAGTGGGGTTCCTATGGCCAGGATCCTCACTGAACTTAAACCACCTGATGATGTAACTGCCCTATTGCTATGCTACTGCTTCCATACCTTTAGGCAATAAGCCATTATTGTGTTAATATAATGAGTTCCGCCCAGTGCTCTGCACGCCACGGGGTGGCACGGCTGCAAGACTGGAGGAGAGCAGAGCAGAGGCTGGAGTGGTGGCAGTGCCGAGGACAGAGGCCCAGAGGATGGCTGTGCGGGACGACTGTGCAGAGAGGCCCAGAGGACGGCTGTGCAGACAGAGGGGCCCAGAGGCAGAGACTGGCTTGCTGCATACAGACTCGCTCTGAGTGAATGGGATTTTAGTGCCTGACCAGCCACCTGGAAATAAAGTTGGGTATAACCTCTTCACCCCAAGAACCCTTTGCTGTAAATTTCTTTGGGCACAGTGAATCTATAGCGAACTTGCCTGGGGCTGAAACTCATTTGCAAGACAATTGGCGAAGTTGGCAGGGTTCATTGTTGACCAAGGAAAAAGACAGGCTACCTTTATAGGAGGGGTGCTTCAGTGGGTTGCCCCTGTGAATGGGGAGACAGTGGATTGTCCCCCAGTGGGTATGTGGTCTGAGGTGGCTTGCCTCCTAGAGGCCTGGGCCCCACCCCAGGACTGGAGGCAAGTGGAGGTGACACCTGAGGCTGTAGAGGTGGCCCTTGTTAAAATAAGTAGATCCTTTGAGAAGCAGAGTGCCCGTGAGGCAGCGGGGACTGTGGGCTGGCTGCTTCTCACACTATTAAAAAGGTCTACACAAGAGTCCCAAGAAATGGTGGCATGAGAACGTGAGCTGCAAACTTCTGTGGATTCCCTGAGGAGGGAAATGTCATTGATGTGAGAGGCCGCATGAGAACGTGAGCTGCAGACCTTTGTGAATTCCCTGAGGGAGGAGATGGCTTTGATGCGAGAGGAGGCAGCACGAGAGGGCCGCCAGCAAGGAGACATTAGAGACGAGAGGGCAGTGCTGCCAGGTGTTCTGAAGGAGGAAGAGGCCATCAGGGAAAAAGACGAACTCCTGAGGGAAGCACAGGTGGAGGCGGTACGAGAACGTCAGCTGTGAAATATCGAGCTGAAGGTAAGAGACCTTCTGAAGACTGAGGTAGCATTGCTGTGAGGTACACTAGAAAAGGTAAAGGTTGTAGCACAGGAGGCACTCAGGAGAGGGGAGAGAAAGGTGCCATCAGCCCCAGCAATGGAGGAGTTGGGGAAGGATGAAGGGGTGATGCCAGAGGCACTGGTGCTTCCTTTATTGAAAGCAATATTTTCTTTGTTGTAAAGAAAATAAAGACCCAGCAGCTGAAAGTTCCCCAAGGAGAGGAGCAGCCCCCTCCCCAGGTCGTGGAGCACTCTATGGTCCGCCCCTATACTCAGGCTGAGCTGGTGGATTTGGGCTCCCGGTTTAGTCAGAAGCCCTTGGAGTCAATATCAGCTTGACTCCTGCATCTGTGGGACTTGGGGGTGGATGGAATTGTTCTGTCAGGGTCAGAGATGGGAAAGCTGTCTTCCCTGACAGTGCAGCCTGCCTTGAGGCAGCGACTACAAAATGTACATCAGACCCCAGGGAGTGACACCCTCCTCGATTGGCTCATGGCTGCACTTCGTGCTGTGTGGCCCAATCCAGGTGATCTACCATCCTCTCCTGTTAGATGGCGGACATATGCTGAACTCCAACAGGTGCTATGAGAGCTAGGCATGAGAAATGTCATCTATAGTCCAGAGAATTACAGCTCAGATGCAGAGATCTCCACTACTGGAGTGAGGAGTGTTGTACATCAAATGGCTCCTACATCCCTCTTTGGGTCTCTAGTGGCCATTCTCTCCCCTCTCTTAGGGCAGACCATAAACGAGTTGACAAGTACAGTAGCAGACTTAGGAGAGGCTGAAGCCAAGAGAATTCGGAAATAAATAAGACCTGTTCCTCACAAGAAGAATTTACAGGGCCCCATGAAGGTTACGAGGACCCAGATGTGGGTTGATTTAATACGGACAGGAGCAGATAGAAGGAAATTAGATGGGAAGTCAAATAGGATCTTACTAGAGCTATGGCAACAGCTGAAACCAGAGAAGCAGTTCCAGCCATTAAGACCAAGAGGTAGAGATCAGAGACAGAGCCATGAGTCTGGCCTGTGTGTTTGCAAGACTTCCTGCTGAAAAGAATCTGTTTGTTTTTTAAAAAATTTATTTTGCTATCATTAATCTACAATTACATGTACAATATTATGGTTATTAAACAACCCGCTTCATCAGGTCCCCCCACCAACCCCATTACAGTCACTGTCCATCAGCGTAGTGAGATGCTATAGAATCACTACTTGTCTTCTCTGAGTTGTACAGCCTTCCCCGTGCCTCCTCAACATTACATCTGCTAATCATAATGCCCCTTGTCCCCCCTTGTCCCTCCCTTCCCACCCATCCTCCCCAGTCCCTTTCCCTTTGGTAACTATTAGTCCATTCTTGGGTTCTGTGAGTCTGCTGCTGTTTTGTTCCTTCAGGTTTTTCTTACTTCTTATACTCCACATATGAGTGAGACCATTTGATACTTGTCTTTTTCAGCTTGGCTTATTTCACTGAGCATAATACCCTATAGCTCCATCCATGTTGTTGCAAATGGTACGATTTGTTTTCTTCTTATGGCTGTATAATATTCCATTGTGTATATGTACCACACCTTCTTTATCCATTCATCTACTGATGGACACTTAGGTTGCTTCCATTTCTTGGCTATTGTAAATAGTGCTGTGATAAACATAGGGGTGCATCTGCCTTTTTCAAACTGGGCTGCTGCATTCTTAGTGTAAATTCCTAGGAGTGGAATTCCTGGGTCAAATGGTATTTCTATTTTGAGTTTTTTGAGGAACCTCCATACTGCTTTCCACAACGGTTGAACTAATTTGCATTCCCACCAGCAGTGTAGGAGGGTTCCCTTTTCTCCACATCCTCGCCACCATTTGTTGTTGTTTGTGTTTTGGATGTTGGCTATGCTCTCTGGTGTGAGGTGGTATCTCATTGTGGTTTTAATCTGCATTTCTCTGATGATTAGTGATGTGGAGCATCTTTCCATGTGCCTGTTGGCCATCTGAATTTCTTCTTTGGAGAAGTGTCTATTCATGTCCTCTGCCCATTTCTTAATTGGACAATTTTCTCTTTGTTTGTTGAGGTGTGTGAGTTCTTTATATATTTTGGAGGTCAACCCCTTATTGGATACGTCATTTATGAAAATATTCTACCATACTGTACGGTGTCTTTTTGTTCTACTGATGGTGTCCTTTGCTGTACAGAAGGTTTTCAGCTTGATACAGTCCCACTTGTTCATTTTTGCTTTTGTTTCCCTTGCCCGTGGAGATATGTTCACAAAGAAGTTACTCGTATTTATGTCCAGTAGATTTTTTCCCTATGTTTCTCCCTAAGAGTTTTATGGCTTCATGATTTACATTCAGGTTTTTGACCCACCTTGAGTTTACCTTTGTGTATGCGGTTAGACAGTAGTCCAGTTCATTCTCTTACATGTAGCTGTCCAGTTTTGCCAACAACAGCTGCTGAAGAGGCTATCATCTCCCCAATGTATATCCAAGGCTCCCTTATCAAATATTAATTGACTGTATATGTTTGGGTTGATGTTTGGATTTTCTATTCATTCCCACTGATCTGTGGGTCTGTTTTTGTGCCAATACCAAATTGTCTTGATTACTGTGGCTTGGTAGTAGAGCTTGAAGTCAAGGAGCGTAATTCCCCCTGTTTTATTCCTCCCTCTCAGGATTGCTTTGGCTAATCGGGGTCTTTTGTGATTCCATATGAATTTTAGAATTATTTTTTCCAGTTCATTGAAGAATGCTGTTGGTATTTTGATCGGGATTGCATTGAATCTGAAGATTGCTTTAGGTAGTATAGCCATTTTGACAATATTTATTCTTCCTAGCCAAGAGCATGGGGTGCATTTCCATTTGTTAGTGTCCTCTTTAATTTCTCTTAGGAGTGTCTTGTAATTTTCAGAGTACAGGTCTTTCACTTCCTTGGTTAGGTTTATTCCTAGGTATTTTATTCTTTTTGACGCAATTGTGAATGGAGTTGTTTTTCTGATTTCTCTTTCTGTTAGTTCATCGTTAGTGTAAAGGAAAGCAACAGATTTCTGCGTGTTAATTTTGTATCCTGCAACTTTGCTGAAGTCAGATATTACTTCTAGTAGTTTGGGAGTGGAGTCTTTACGGTTTTTTATGTACAATATCATGTCATCTGCAAATAGTGACAATTTGACTTCTTTACCAATCTGGATGCCTTGTATTTCTTTGTTTTGTCTGATTGCTGTGGCTAGGACCTCCAGTACTATGTTGAATAACAGTGGAGACAGTGGGCATCCCTGTCTGGTTCCCGATCTTAGATGAAAAGCTTTCAGCACCTCGCCATTAAGTATGATGTTAGCTGTGGATTTGTCATTTATGGCCTTTATGATGTTGAGGTACTTGCCCTCTATACCCATTTTGTTGAGAGTTTTAATCATGAATGCATGCTGAATTTTGTCAAATGCTTTTTCAGGATCTATGGAGATGATCATGTGGTTTCTGTTCTTCTTTTTGTTGATGTGGTGGGTGATGTTGATGGATTTTCGAATGTTGTACCATCCTTGCATCCCTGGGATGAATCCCACTTGATCATGGTGTATGATCTTGATGTATTTTTGATTTCGGTTTGCTAATATTTTGTTGAGTATTTTTGCATCTACGTTCATCAGGGATATTGGTCTGTAATTTTCTTTTTTGGTGAGGTCTTTGCCAGGTTTTGGTATTAGAGTGATGCTGGCTTCATAGAATGAGTTTGGAAGTATTCCCTCCTCTTCTATTTTTTGGAAAACTTTAAGGAGAATGGGTGTTATTTCTTCTCTATATGTCTGGTAGAATTCAGAGGTGAATCCATCTGGTCCGGGGGTTTTGTTCTTGGGTAGTTTTTTGATTACCGATTCAATTTCGTTGCTGGTGATTGGTCTGTTTAGTTTTTCTGTTTCTTGCTTGGTCAGTCTTGGAAGGTTGTAGTTTTCTAAGAAGTTGTCCATTTCTTCTGTTTTCCAGCTTGTTAGCATATAGATTCTCATAATATTCTCTTATAATTCTTTGTATTTCTGTGGGGTCTGTTGTTATTTTTCCTTTCTCATTTCTGATTCTGTTTATGTGTGTAGATTCCCTTTTTCTCTTAATGAGTCTGGCTAGGGGTTTATCTATTTTGTTTATTTTTTCAAAGAACCAGCTCTTGGTTTCATTGATTTTTTCTATTGTTTTATTCTTCTCAATTTTATTTATTTCTTCTCTAATCTTTATTATGTCCCTCCTTCTGGTGACTTTGGGCCTCATTAGTTCTTCTTTTTCCAATTTCAGTCATTGTGTCTTTAGACTATTCATTTGGGAATGTTCTCCCTTCTTTAAATAGGCCTGGATTGCAATATACTTTCCTCTTAGACTGCCTTTGCTGCGTCCCACAGAAGTTATGACTTTGTGTTGTTGCTTTCATTAGTCTCCATATATTCTTTGATTTTTGTTTTGATTTGGTCGTTAACCCATTGATTAATTAGGAGAATGCTGTTAAGTCTCCATGTATTTGTGAGCCTTTTTTACTTCTTTCTAAAATTTATTTCTAGTTTTATACCTTGGTGATCTGAGAAGTTGCTTGGTAGAATTTCAATATTTTTGAAATTACTGAGGATCTTTTTGTGCCCTAGTATGTGGTCTATTCTGGAAAATGTTCCATGTGCACATGAGAAGAATGTGTATCCTGTTGCTTTTTAGTGTAGAGTTCTGTAGATGTCTGTTAGGTCCATCTGTTCTAGTGTGTTGTTCAGTGCCTCTGTGTCTTTACTTATTTTCTGTCTGGTTGATCTGTCCTCTGGAGTGAGTGGTGTGTTGAAGTCTCCTAAGATGAATGCATTGCTGTCTATTTCCTCCTTTAATTCTGTTAGTATTTGTTTCACATATGCTGGCGCTCCTGTGTTGGGTGCATATATATTTATAACGGTTATATCTTCTTGTTGGACTGACCCCTTTTGTCATTATGTAATGTCCTTCTTTATCTCCTGCCTCTTTCTTCGTTTTGAAGTCTATTTTGTCTGATACAAGTACTGCAACACCTCCTTTTTTCTCCTTGTTGTTTGCATGAAATATCTTTTTCCATCCCTTCACTTTTAGTCTGTGTATATCTTTGGGTTTGAGGTGAGTCTCTTGTAAGCAACATATAGATGGGTCTTGCTTTTTTATCCATTCTGTTACTCTGTGTCTTTTGATTGGTGCATTCAGTCCCTTTAAACTTAGGGTGATCATTGATAGATATGTACTTATTTCCATTGCTGGCTTTAGATTCGTGGTTACCAAAGGTTCAAGGGTTGCTTCTTTACTATTTAACAATCTAACTTAACTTTCTTGTTAAGTTATTGTAAACACTGTCTGATGTTTCTTTATTTCTCTCCATTCTTATTTTTCTTCCTCCATTCTTTATATACTAGGTGTTTTATTCTTTGCCTTTAGTTAGTATTTGGATGGTCTGCTTTCTTTGCTATGATTTTATTTTCTCTGGTGAAATCTTTTTAGCCTTTGGAGTGCTTCCATCTAGAGCAGGCCATTTAAGATATCCTGTAGTGGTGGTTCATGAGAGGAAAACTCTCTCAACTTTCATTTGTCTGCAAATTGTTTAATCCCTCCATCATATTTAAATGATAATCGTGCTGGATACAATATTCTTGGTTCGAGGCCCTTCTGTTTCATAAGTTAAATATATCATGCCATTCTCTTCTGGCCTGTAAGGTTTGTGTTGAGAAGTCTGATGATAGTCTGATGGGTTTTCATTTGTAGATGATCTTTTTTCTCTCTCTAGCTGCCTTTAATACTCTGTCTTTATCTTTGATCTTTGCCATCTTAATTATTATGTGTCTTGGTGTTGTCTTCCTTGGGTCCCTTGTGTTGGGAGATCGGTGGGCTTTGGTGGACTGCGAGACTATTTCCTTCCCCAGCGAGGGAAAGTTTTCAGCAATTATTTCTTCAAAGACACTTTCTATCCCTTTTTCTCTCTCTTCTTCTTCTGGTACTCCTATAATGCGAATATTGTTCCATTTGGATTGGTCACCCAGTTCTCTTAATATTCTTTCATTCCTAGAGATCCTTTTATCTCTCTCTGCCTCAGCTTCTCTGTATTCCTGTTCTCTGATTTCTATTCCATTAACAGTCTCTTGCATCTCATCCAGTCTGCTGTTAAGCCCGTCGATCACTTGTCTGATTTCTGCATTGTCTTTCCTCATTTCCCTCACTTCCTTCCTCAGCTCTTGCACATTTCTCTGTAGGTCCGTCAGCATGGTTAGGACTTTTATTCTGAATTCTTTTTCAGGAAGACTGTGCATTTCCCTCCCTTCAGGCTCCCTCTCTGGAGTTTTCTGGTTGATTTTGGTCTGAACCATATTCCTCTGTCTTTTCATGGCTATAGAAGTGGTCGCTGGTAGTTGCCACGTATGTCAGCTGGGCTCTTTAAGACTTTAAAAGGAGAAAAAAAAGAGAAAAAAAGGAAAAAAAGAAAGAAGAAAGAAAGGAAAGAAAAATCAAAAAAGAAAACAAAACAAAAAAAACGCCGACTGGGAGTAGATTCTGTGCGGATGCTGTAGGTGGCGCTGTTGCCCCACTATTCGGTACCTGTGGCCGTGCCACTCTGCAGGGCCCTTTATTGCTCTGGCCGGGGTGGGAATGAATGGGAGACTATTGATCTCAGTGAGAAGTGTAAGTACGGCCACACTTCCCCAGTTGCCAGCTAAGGCGTCCGAAATGCCCCAGGACTCCCAACCTGCTGGGCTGAGTGTGCCAGGGTGATCTACCTCCTCCGCTGGGCTCCTGTCTCTTTAAGACCGCTGAAGAAAGTGCGTGCTTTTTTTTTCCTTCCCAGGAGCCGGCTGCAAGCACCCTGGTGCATTCCCACTCAGATCCTGGCTCTCTGTCTCTCCAATTTCCCTACACTGCGTGATGTGTGTCAGCGCTTTCCATGCAGATCACTGGGGCTGGTTATTTTGCGGGATATACTTCCACTCCCTCCCGGCTCTGAAACGCCTCCTCCCGCCAGTACGCTGGGGTGGGTGAGTGCTCGGGTCCTGCTGGGTTGCAGATCCGTATCTTACCCACCTCTTGGGGTGCAAGGTCCTCTTGGGTGTAGCTGCACGCTGTGTGCTTTCCTGTGTATTCTGGTCTCTCTTTTAGGAATATTTGTATTTGCTGTATTTTTGTAGATAAATATAGTGCTGGGAGGAGATTTCTGCCGCCCTGCTCACACCGCCATCTTCCCGGAAGTCTGCCATTTTAATTATTATGTGTCTTGGTGTTTTTTTCCTGGGGTCCCTTGTGTTAGGAGATCTGTGGGCTTCCATGGACTGTGAGACTATTTCCTTCCCCAGCATGGGGAAATGTTCACAATTATTTCTTCAAAGAAACTTCCTATCCCTTTTCCTCTCTCTTCTTCCTCTGGTACTCCTATCATGCGAATATTTTTCCGTTTGGATTGGTCACACAGTTCTCTTAATATTCTTTCATTCCTAGAGATCCTTTTATCTCTCTCTGCCTCAGCTTCTCCATATTCCTATTCTCTGATTTCTATTGCATTAACAGTCTCTTGCATCTCATCCAGTCTGCTGCTAAGCCCGTCGATGGCTTGTCTCATTTCTGCATAGTCTTTCCTGACTTCCCTCACTTCCTCCCTTAGCTCTTGCATATTTCTCTGTAGATCCATCAGCTTGGTTATGATTTTATTCTGAATTCTTTTTTACGAAGAATCTGCATTTCCATCCCTTCAGGTTCCCTCTCAGGTGTTGTCTGGGTCTGGTTGATTTTTGTCTGTACCATATTCCTCTGTCTTTTCATGTTGATATGAGTGGTCTCTGGTAGGTGCCACATATGTCAGCTGGGCTCTTTAAGACTTTAAAAAAATGAAAACAAAAAGAAAAACAAAAAAGCAAAAAAAAAGGAAGGAAGAGAAGGAAAAGAGAAAAAGAAGAAAAAGAGAAAAGATAGAAAAAAGGAAGGGAAAAAGAAATGAAAGAAAACAAAAACAAAAACAAAAACAGACAAGCAAAAAGAAGGAAGGGAGAGAAAGAAAAGAGAAAAAGAAGAAAGAAAAGAAAGAAAGAAGGGAAAAAGAAACGAAAAGAAAAAAACGCCCACCGAGGGCGGATACTGTATGGGTGCTGTAGGTGTCGCTGTTGCTCCATTATTCCACAGCCGCGGCCGTGCCGCCCTTTGTAGCTCTGGCTGGGGCTGGAACCAATGTGAGGCTGTTGTTCTCTGTATAAAGTTTTAGTGTGGCTGCTACCTTTTCTCAGTTACCAGCAAAGGGGTCCGAAATTTCTCAGGCCTCCCAGCCCACTGGGCTGAGCCTGCCGGGGCGATGGTGTTCCATCGCTGGGCCCCTAGCCTCTCCAAGACCACTCCAAACAGCGCATGCTTTTCTATTGTCCCCGGGCACTGGATGCACAGACCCGGGCACTTTCCCAGCTCAAAAGATGCACCTTCTGCCTCTCTAATGTCCAATGCACTGCACGGTGTGTGTCTGTGCTCCTGGCACAGACCACCGGGGCTGGTTATTTCATGGGCCTTCTCTTCCACTCCCTCCCCACTCCTAATCCTGTCCTCCCGCCAGCACGCCAGGATGGGTGAGTGCTCCAGTGCCACCGGGTCATGGCTCCGTAACTTACTCGCCACACGGGGTGCCATGTCCTCTCGGGTGTAGCTGCACACTGCGCGCTTTCCTGTATATTCTGGTCTCTCTTTTAGTAGTAGTTGTATTTGCTGTATTTTCGTAGATAAATATAGTGTTGGGAGATTTCTGCTGCCCTGCTCACACCGCCATCTTCCCAGTATAATATGGTATCTTAACTATATTTCAATTTTAAAATTAGCCTCTTAGTTTAAGGAAAAAAGTGTGAGCTGTATTAACGTAAAAAAATCAAAATAAAAAATTTATATACTTTTTATTTTGAAATCATTGTAGATTCACAGTGATTGCAAAAGTAGCCCATTGGACTCTTTGCCTGGCTCTCACAGTGGTGTCATCTTATATAACTGTAGTAGAAATCAAAACAGGAAATTGACACTGATACAGTATTGTTAAACTACAGACTCTACTCAGTTTTCACCATTTTTATATGCACTTATTTGTATGTGAGTGTATATGTGTGCTTGTATGTGTGTCTATGAAATTTAATTCCATATACAGATTTATGTAACCTCCATGACCATCATGATATAGAACTCTTTCATCACCATAGAGGAACTCCCTCAGACTACAGCTGTATAATCATACACCTCCACATTTGTCCTTTTCCCCTGGAAATCACTGATCTATTCTCTGTTCTATAGCTTTGTCAAAGGATTTTACATAGATGGGATCACACAGTTTCTAATCTTTTCAGACTGGCTTTTTTCACTAAGCATAATGCCTTTAAGATCCATCCAAGCTGTCTTATATCAGTAGTTCATTCCTTTTTATTGATGACTAGAATTCCATGGTCTGGATGGATTCACCAGAGTTTGTTTAACAATTAACCCATTGAAGACATCTGGATTGTTTCCAGTTTTTGGCTATCACAAGTAAAGCTCTTATAAATATCCATGTACCAATTTTTGTGTGAACTGTTAAAAAACAAAATTCAATTGAGTAAATCTGAAGATCTAATTGGCTTTACTGAGCAATTCATGAATCAGGCAGCATCCCATCTTGCAAGTAGAGAGAGGCTCTGAGGAATTGTACAAAATGGAAGGTTTTCATAGGAGATGTGGGGCAAGAAGTTATTAGCAAAAGAAAAGATATCTTTTTCCGGGCAAGGTCACCCTCCCTTAGGGAGAAAAGCAGGGTGCATTCTCACGCAGATTAACTCATTTTCTTTCAGGGGATGGAGAGGGCTCATGTGACAGATTACCTCATTGTTGTCCAGAAAATTCCTGATTGACTGCTGAGACTACATTTCTGGAGGACTTTGGAACTGCAATTAAGCTAGGCATTAAGCCCCAGTTTGGTGATCTGGCCTTGCACAAGTGAGTTGCTCTTGGGCCTATGGCTTTCTTTTCAACAGAACATATGTTTTTATTTCTCTGGGATAAATGCGTAAGAGTGCAATTGCTGGGCTATATGGTCGATGCATGTTTAGCTTTATAAGAAACTGGCACACTATTTTCTACAGAAGCTGTACCACTATACATTCCCATCAATAATATATGAGGATTTAAGTTTCTCTGCATCTTAGCCAGCATTTGGTATTGTCACTCTTTTTCATTTTAGCCATTCTGATCCATGTGTAGTGGTATCTCATTGTAGTTTTAATTTTCATTTTTGTTTTGGGTCAGTTTCAGCCTACTGATAGTGAAGCTATGGCCTAGAAATGCCTGGGGGCACTCACCTTGGCCGACATTACTTGTGGTGAACCCCACAGACATTTTCCCCACTGAAGCCAGTGCTGTGGCTGGACTGGTTCTTGTGGTTTTTATTGTGATTGCACACAGCAACAACCATCAGGGAACTTTAAAAAACAAGGCTTATTAGTCACAGGTCCCAGAGGATACATGGCACACTGGGGGCCACACAATGAGGTCCCATGTAGAGAAAGAATGGTGGGGGAGAGGAACAGAGAGGCAGAATATGGACCTGGGGTTCTGCTTTTATTGGGTTCAAGGGTGGGGTGCCTAGGGTTTTATGAGTTCACTTTTTATTGGTGAACTTAAAACATAAGAATGGGAATTAAAGCACAGGAATGGAAAAGCAGGGTCACTCAGTCAGCTATCTAGGTCACCCAGGACTTTCGAAAAGGGGAACTTTATGGTTAGGGCAACCTGGCTCTTTATCTCATTGTGCAGCTGGCAGTGTGCTTATTCCAGAAATGGATGTCTTTGAAATGGGTGCCTTGGCACTCCAAAGCTTAATGTCAAGAACTTACATTAAAATCAAAAAAGCTAACTGTAAGTCACTTACACTAGAAAATTTTCCTAATAGCTAATGATGTTGAACGTCTTTTCATGTGTTTATTTGTCATCTATGTCTTCTTCAGTGAAATCTCTTTTCGTGTCTTTTGTCCATTTCCTAATTGAACTGAATAGATTTTTTTCTGTTGAGGTTCTTTACATATTCTAGATACTAGTCCTTTGTTGGATACATGGTTTGCAGATGCTTTCTACCCATATGTAGCTGGTCTTTTCATTCTCGTAACAGGATACTTTGCAGAGAAAATATTTTTAGTTTTGGTGAAGTCAGATTTATCAAATTTTTTTAATGAATTGTATCAGTTCACAATTGCAACTGTAACAAATTACCACAAACTTAGTAGCTTAAATCAACAAATTTATTATCTTACAAACCTAGAGGTAAGAAGTCTGAAAAGGGGATTCCCTGAGCTAAAATCAAGGTGTTGGTGAGCTTGTGTTCCTTCAGGAGGCTCTAGGAGAGGATCCAGTCCTTGTTTTTTCCTGCTTTTAGAGACTTTCACATTCTTTGGTTCATGACTCTACTGCAGCAAAGGAATCACTCCAATCTCTGCTCTTGGAGTCACATCTCCTTCTCTGACTCTTATCTTCCACCCTCCCTCTTATAGGGACTCTTGTGATTTACACTGAGCCCACATAGATTATTCAGAATAATCTCCCCATCTCTTAATCACATCTGCAAAGTCCCTTTAGCCACATAAGATAAAAATTTACAAGTTGTAGAGATTAGAATGCAGACATTTTGGGGGACCATTTTTCAGCCTACTACTGTTTTTTGTGTCATGTCTAAGAACCCTTCACCGGGCCCTAGTTCCTCAAAGTTTTCTCCCATATGTCTTCTAAAATGCTCCTAATTGTATGTTTTACATCTACACACCTAATATATTTTGAAATAACTTTTGAATAAAGTGTGAAGGGTCAATAAATTTTTGTTCATGTACAAAATGCCATCTAGAACCTATCTCAGGGAAGATGACTCATCTCCTTCAACTGTTTTCATTTGGTAGTCCCTGATCCAAAGCAGAGACAGCACAAATGCAAAAAAGGAAACTATAGAATACAACATTTATAAACAAAGATATAGACCTCTTAAAAAATAAAAATAAATTGGATTCAGAATTCCCTTAACAGAATGCTCTACCACCAAGAAGGATTTATCCCAGGAATGCAAATATGGTTAATTATTAGGAAATTTATTCCTATGACACAACAATGGGTCAATAAAGAAAAACTGTATGATCATCTTAATACATGCTTAAGAAGCATACAAAAAAATTAAATGTTCATTCTTGATTAAAAATTCTAAAATTCAACAATAGAAGATACTTCCATAATATCATAGATGATATCTATCTGAAATAAATAACCAACATTATATACTGATGAAACTCTACAGGCATTTCAATTAAAATCAGAAACAAATCAAGAACATCCTTTGTCAACACAACTATTTACTACTATTTCAAATCCCTGGCCAAAGCAATGACAAGTGAAACACAACTGAGAGGAATAAATGCGGAAAAGAAGGCAACAGAATTATGCTAAGCAGTGACTCCTTTCTTATCACAACTAAAATAGCCATAGTAATACCAACACTCCTATATTTACACTGATACAACATCAGCTCATAGTAAGCTGAGATGTGGGTGAGCAAGGATAAGAATAAGCACAGGATAGGAGAGGTAGGCAGGGATCAAATTACATGAGGTTTCAGAGATCATGGTAAGTACTTTGCATTTGATTCTGAGTTAGATGGGAAACCACGGAAAAGTTTTGAAAGGGAAAGTGACAATATCTGATTCCCTGTACAACATTCTTCACTTTTTTTTGGTCAGTTTTCTTCAAATCTGAGAATTTTTTCAGTCTCACCAAAATATGAGAAAAAAATGGCAAATCAATGAAAAGTCAAGCAGAGCTGTTCCCTAAAAGTGAAACATGGGATGATTGGCTTAAAGATGGCGTGAGAAGTGAGACAGAAACCTCCACCCAAAACCACATATAATATGAAAATATAGCAAATACAACTGATCCTGAAAGAGTGACAGGAGAGAAGACTGCTACAGACTGCCTACATCTGGGGGAAAGAGAAGACCACGCAGAAAAGGGTAAAATAGCAAAGCTGCGATCTGGTGGGAGACCCAAGCCCTTCCCCCACCCCAGCTAAACAGCAGGAGGAAGAGAAAAGGACCAGGGAGTGGGTGGAGGCCTAGGACTGCTGAACACCCAGCCCTGGAGGTCTGCTCCGGGAGCATGAACCTACGATACATGATGCTTTGGAGATTAATGGGGTTGGAAACCTAAGACAGGTGGAATACTTGGAGAGACTAAGATTCCAGCTGCTTGTGGAGAACAGGTACCCACAACCAGCCACACTGGGAAAAAAGAAAGGCGGGCACTCTTAGAGACTCCCCAATGGTGAGAGGGCTGCTAAAAGAGCGAGGATTGCACACAGCTTGCTGCTCAGGAGAAAGGACAGGTGGACAAAATCATCCCAGAGCACACAGTCAAGCAGGTTGGGAACTTCAAGCGCTCCATCCCCCTGGCCGGCAACACAGCCTTGAAGCCAACAACCACAATATGCAGCCTGTCACTCCTTCCTCCTGGCTGGCACTAGCTCGCAAACTTGTTGCCTCTGACATTGCACGAGGCCAGGCAGAGGATGGCGTCAACTATGGTAGCTACAGGGGTGAAGCATACAGGCTCCTCCCTGTGCACTTGGCCCACTGGCCCTGGCAGTGGAGGCAGACACTGCAGCCCAGAGGCAGGAAAGACTTCCTTCCTCCTGGCAGTCACCAGCAGTCACCAGTGCCACTCGCTTGTGAACCCCAACCTTGCGCCAGGTACTGGCAGCTCCAGAGAGTAGCTCTTCTGGGCACTAGAGAGCAGAGTCTACACAAAGACATTGTTCACTATTATTCGTTACAAATATGAACCATTGAAAGAACCTGGTAAAAACCAAAATCCACAAAAACCAGAAAGTGGGCTAAGTGAAACTGAAATCACTAATCTCTCTGAGAAAGATTTCAAAATAAAAACCATAAACATGCTGAAAGAGCTACAGAAAAAAAAATTCAAGACCTCAGGGAGGAATTCAAGAAAGCGATAGAAACTTTGAAAAATACAGTAACAAAATGAAACATAACATGGAGGGACTTAAAAGGAGATTAGGTGAGGTAGAGGAGATGGTAAATGAAATAGAAATTAGAGAACAGGAATAGAAAGAAGCTGAGGCACAGAAGAAAAAAAGGGTCTCCAGGAATGAAAGAATAGTAAGAGAATTGTGTGACAAATCCAAACAGAACAATATTCGCATTATAGGGTACCAGAAGAAGAGGAGGAAAGAAAAAGAGTTAGAAAGTGTCTTTAAGGAAATAATTTCTGAAAACATCCCCAATCTGGGGAAGAAAATCGTCTCTCAGGCTATGGATTCGCAGAGATCTCCCAATACAAGGGACCCAAGGAAGACAACAAAAAACATATACTAATTAAAATGGCAAATATGAAGGATAAGGACAGACGTTTAAAAGCAGCTAGAGAGAGAAAAAAGATCACATACAAAGGAAAACCCATCAGGCTATCATCAGGCTTCTCAACAGAAACCTTACAGGACAGAAGGGAGTAGCATGATATATTTAATGCAATGAAACAGAAGGGCTTTGAGACAAGAATACTCTACCTGGTAAGATTAAGATTTAAATTTGAGATTAAACAATTTTCAGATAAGCAAAAGTTGAGAGAATTTACCTACCACAAACCACCTCTACAGTGCATTTTGAAGGGACTTCTATAGATGGAAGTGTTCCTAAGGTCAAATAGCTGTCAACAGGAGATATAAAACCACAGTAATGAAAGTAGAACAATTAATTACTAAGTAGATGAAAAATCAAGCCAACTACCCCAAAGTCAATCAAGGGATAGACAAAGACTACAGAATATGACACCTAATATATGAAGAATGGAGGAGGAGAAAAAAAAGAACCTTTAGGTTGTGCTTCTAATAGCATACTAACTGACTTAATTAGACTATTAGACAAAAGGAAATTGCCCTTGAACTTTTGGTAAGCATGAATCTAAAGCCTGCAATGGCAATAAGTACATACCTATCGATAATCACCCTAAATGTAAATGGACTGAATACACCAATAAAAAAAACACAGAGTCCTGAATGAATAAAAAAACAAGACCTATTTATATGCTGCCTAAAAGAGATTCACTTCAAACCCAAAGACATACACAGACTAAACGTGAAGGGATGGAAAAAGATATTTAATGCAACTTATAGGGAGAAAAAAGCAGGAGTTGCAGTACTTGTATCAGACAAAACAGACTTCAAAACAAAGAAAGTAACAAGAGACAAAGAAGGACATTACATAATGATAAAGGGGACAGTCCAACAAGAGGATATAACTATTATAAAGGTTTGTGAACCCAACACAGGATCACCTACATATGAGAAACAAATACTAAGAGAATTAAAGGGGGAAATAGAGTGCAATGCATTCATTTTAGGAGACTTCAACTCACCACTCACTCCAAAAGACTGATGAATGAGAAAGAAAAAATGTGAGGAGACAGAGGCATTGAACAACATATTAGAACACATGAACTTAATGGACATCTACAGAACACTCCATCCAAATGCAACAGGATAAACATTCTTATCAAGTGCACATGGAACATTTTCAAGAATAGATCACATACCGGCCACAAAGAGAACCTCAGTAAATTTAAAAAGATTGAAATTGTACCTACAAGCCTCTCAGACCACAAACGTATGAAACTAGAAATAAATTACACAAAGAAAATGAAAAATCCCACAAACACATGGAGGCTTAATAACATATGCCTAAATAACCAATGGATCAATAACCAAATAAAAACAGATCAAGCAATATATGGAGACAAATGACAACTATAATTCAACATGGCAAAATCTGTGGGGCGCAGCAAGGGCCATGCTAAGAGGGAGGTATACTGCAATAAAGGCCTACCTCAGGAAAGAAGAGCAATCCCATAAGAACAGTCTAAACTCACAATTAATGAAACTAGAGAAAGAAGAACAAATGAGTCCCAAAGTCAGTAAAAGGAAGGACATAATAAGGATTAGAGCAGAAATAAATAAAATTGAGAAGAATAAAACAATGGAAAGAATAAATGAAAGCAGGAGCTGGTTCTTTGAGAAAATTCACAAAATAGATAAAACCCTAGCCAGACTTATCAAGAAAAAGAGTCTAAACACATAAACAAAATCAGAAATGAGGAAGGAAAAATCACTATGGACACCACAGAAATACAAAGAGTTATGAGAGAATACTTTGAAAAATTATATGCTAACACTCTGGATAACCTGGAAGAAATGGACAACCTTCTAGAAAAATACAATCTATCAAGGCTGAGACATGAAGAATCAGAAAACCTGAATAGACCAATTACCAGCAATGAAATTGAATTGGTAATCAAAAAACTACCTAAGGAAAAAAAAACCCTGGTCCAGATGGTTTCACTGCTGAATTTTATCAAATATTTAGTGAAGACCTAAATCCCATCCTCCTTAAAGTTTTCCAAAAAGTAGAAGAGGAGAGAATACTCCAAACTCATTCTATGAGGCCAGCATCACTCTAATACCAAAAAAAGGCAAAAGCACCACAAAAAAAGAAAATTACAGACCAATATCCCTGATGAACATAGATGCAAAAATACTCAACAATATATTAGCAAACTGAATTCAAAAATACAGCAAAAAGATCATCTATCATGATCAAGTAGGATTTCTTGCAGATATGCAAGGATGGTACAACATTCGAAAATCCATCAATATCATCCACCACATCAACAAAAAGAAGAACAAAAACCACATGATTATCACAATAGATGTGGAGAAAGCATTTGACAAAATTCAACATCCATTTATGATAAAAACTCTCAACAAAATGGGTATAGAGGGCAAGTACCTCAACATAATAAAGGCCATATATGACAAACCCACAGCCAACATCATACTTAACAGCAAGAAGCTGAAAACATTTCCTTTAAGATTGGTAACAAGACAAGGATGGTGAGTGTCTCCACTTTTATTCAACATAGTACTGGAGGTCCTAGCCACAGCAATCAGACAACACAAAGAAATAAAAGGCATCCAGATTTGCAAGGAAGAAGTTAAACTGTCACTGATTGCAGATGACATGATATTGTACATAAAAAACCCTAAAGAAACCCCTCCAAAACTACTAGATCTAATATCTGAGTGCAGCCAAGTTGCAGGATACAAAATTAATACACCGAAATCTGTTGCTTTCCTACACACTAACGATGAACTAGCAGAAAGAGAAATCAGGATAAAAATTCCATTCACAATTGCATCAAAAAGAAAAATAAAGAATAAAATACTTATGAATAAACCTAACAAAGAAAGTGAAATACCTATATACTCTTAAAACTACAAGACACTCATGAGAGAAATTAAAGAAGATATCAACAAATGGAAACACAAACCATGCTCATGGATAGGAAGAATTGATATCTAAATGGCAATCCTGCCTAAAGCAATCTATAGATTCAATGCAATTCCTATCAAAATACTGACAGCTTTCTTCAACAAACTAGAGCAAATAGCTCTAAAATTCATATGGAACCACAAAGGACCCCGAATAGCCAAAGCAATCCTGAGAAGGAAGAATAAAGTAGGGGGGGGGATTATGCTCCCCGACTTCAAGCTCTACTACAAAGCCACAATAATCAAGACAATTTGGTACTGGCACAAGAACAGACCTATACACCAGCAGAACAGAATGGAGAGTCCAGATATTAACCCACGCATATGTATTCAATTAATATACGATAAAGGAGCCATGGATATACAATGGGAAAATGAAAGCCTCTTAAACAACTGGTGTTGGCAAAACTGAATAGCTACATGTAAGAGAATGAAACTGGATTATTGTCTAACTCCATATACACAAAAGTAAACTTGAAATGGATCAAAGACCTGAATGTAAGTCATGAAACCGTAAAACTCTTAGAAGAAAACATATGCAAAAATCTCTTGAATATAAACATGAGCAACTTTTTCCTGAACACATCTCCTCGGGCAAGAGAAACAAAATAAAAATTGAACAAATGGGACTACATCATGCTAAAAACCTTCTGTACATCAAAGAACACCATCAGCAGAGCAAAAAGGCATCCTAAGATATGGGAGAATATACTTGTAAATGACATATCCGACAGGGGGTTAACATCCAAAATATATAAAGAACGCACATGCTTCAACACCCAAAAAGCAAATAACCTGATTTAAAAATGGGTGGAGGATATGAACAGACACTTCTCCAAATAAGAATTTCTGATGGCCAATAGGCACATGAAAAGATGCTCCACATCGTTCATCATCAGAGAAATGCAAATTAAAACTACAGTGAGATATCCCCCCATACCAGTGAGGATGATCAACATCTGAAAGACAAACAACAAGAAACACTGGTGAGGATGTGGAGAAAGGGGAACCCTCCTACACTGCTGGTGGGAATGCAAATTAGTTCAACCATTTTGGAAAGCAGTGTGGAGGTTCCTCAAAAAACTCAAAATAGAAATACCATTTGACCCAGGAATTCCACTCCTAGGAATTTACCCTAAGAATGCAGGATCCCAGTTTCAAAAAGACATATGCACCCACCCCTATGTTTATTGCAGCACTATTTACAGTAGCCAAGAAATGGAAGGAACCAAAGTGTCCATCAGTAGATGAATGAATAAAGAAGATGTGGTACATATACACAATGGAATATTATTCAGCCATAAGAAGAAAACAAAACCTACCATTTGCAACAACATGGATGGAGCTAGAGGGTTTTATGCTCAGTGAAATAACCCAGGTGGAGAAAGACAAGTATCAAATGATTTCACTCATCTGTGGAGCATAAGAACAAAGCAAAAACTGAAGTAACAAAACAGCAGCCGACTCACAGAACCCAAGAATGAAAGAATAGTTACCAAAGGGAAAGGGACTGGGGAGGGCGGGTGGGAAGGGAGGGATAAAAGAATAAGGGACATTACGATTAGCACACATAACATAGGGGTGGGCATGGGAAGGCAGTATAGCACAAAGATGTGTAGTAACTCTATAGCATCTTACTATGCTGATGAACAGTGACTATAATGGGGTACACAGTGGGGACTTGATAATGGGGGGAATCTAGTAACCACAATGTTGCTCATGTGATTGTGTATTAATGAGACTAAAATTTAAAAAATGGAAAAAAAAATGGGTGGAGAATACGAACAGGCAATTATCCAAAGAAGAAATTCAGATGGCCAACAGGCACATGAAAATATGCTCCACATCACTAATTATCAGGGAAATGCAAATTAAAACCACAATGAGTTATCACCTCACACCAGTTAGGATGGTCAATGTAGAAAAGACTAGGAACAACAAATGCTGGCGAGGATGCACAAAAAAGGGGAACCCTCCTACACTGCTCATGGGACTATAAACTAGTTCAACATTGTGGAAAACAATATGGAGGTTCCCTAAAAAACTAAAAATAGGAATTCCACTCCTAGGAATTTACCCAAAGAAAGCCAGATCTCAGTTTCAAAAAAACATATGCACCTCTATGTTTATTGCTGCACTGTTTACAATAGCCAAGATATGGAAGCAACCTATGTGTCCATCAGTAGATGAATACATAAAGATGTGGTACATATACACAATTGAATGTTACTCAGTGATAAGAAGAAAACAAATCCTACCATTTGCACAGCATGGATGGAGTTAGAGGGCATTATGCTCAGTGAAATAAACCAGGAGGAAAAGTCAAGTACCAAATGATTTCACTCGTTTGTGCAGTATAACAACAAAGCAAAATGGAAGGAACAAAATAGCAGTAGACTCACAGACTCCAAGAAGCAACTTGCAGTTACCAAAAGGGGAGTGGTGGGGGAGGGTGGGTGGGGAGAGAGGTAGAAGGAGACCGAAGGGCATTATGATTGGCACAAATTATGTAGGGGGGGTCACACAGAAGACTGTAGGACAGAGAAGACAAATAATGACTCTGTGGCATCATACTATGCTGATGGACAGTGACTGCAAAGGGGTGTGGGGGGGACTTGATAATATGAGTGAATGTAGTAACCACAATGCTGGTCATGTGAAACCTTCATTAGAGTGTATATCAATGACACCTTAATAAAAAAAATTTGAAATATGGTATTTTGACTTTTGACTCTTATGCCGGGGTTCTTGTTCACAAAGACGAAGAATGAGCTCCACAAACACTCAAGGTAGGAGAGCAAGGTACAGGCTTATATTTAGAGATAAAGTGAAAGGGCAGAGCTCCTGGATCACGCCAGGAGGGGACAAGAGAATCTGGGGTGGTGCATTGTCTAGGGGTTTTATAGGCAGTTGAGGATTTGGGGGAACATGAAAAAAGCTTAGGGGTGTGGACTTATTAAGTAGTCCATGAATACTTAGAATTAACTTAACACAAGCAACTTCCTGCTCTGATGATTTCTCCCTGAGATACCAGCATGTTGGTCTGGAAGCATATGAAACAAGGCCACCTGCCCAGCCCCCAAAGTGGGCTGAGTTATTGTTTGCTAAAGAGGAAGTCAAGAATTTCTAACATCATAACTTCTTAGGTATTAAAATGCAATCTTATCTTTAAGGTGGAATCCTGCCTGCTTTTTGTTATGTTGTTTATGCCTGGGCTTACTTGCTAAATTAGTTGCCCAGTTTGCAAAATCACTTCATTAGATCTGAAGGAGGAAAGACAGCACACAGGCCTGGGCCTTTTAGTATGCTAAAGTGAATCTTACACATGATTATAAATGATTAGCCTAATAAAAACATGTGCTACTTTTCTTTACCTGGGGAATATTAACTGATCTCATTGAAGAATGACTCTAGAGCTTATTGTTTAACAACAGAGTTTTGGCTGGGGGTTTCCTTGCATGTAGTTACATTGCTCTGACTGTAAATATCTTGCCTTGCTTTTTCCAGAGGCCCTCACCCTACTCTGACTACACCAGTGGTCCTTGTCTCAACACCATTAACATAAAATGAGCCAAGCAACAATTTTGGCAAAACATTGTCTTTCTTTCGAACATAACAAAAGTAAGCAGTGTGAAGTAACAAAGGAAAACATTTTACCCTGAACAAAGTATACTTCTGGTTTGAAAGGTGCAGGGAGAGAACTCTTTGCTGTAACATCAGAATTGGGGGACTGTGTATCTGCAGGCCCTGGCACAAAAGCATTAAAGAAATTTCTTGCAGAGTTAGTTGAAATCGTTGAAGAGGAAGGCTACTATTTCCAAACAGGTGTCTAATATCAATAAAACGGGACGTTTTGTAATCTAATGCTGTCACAAATCTGCAATGCCAAGAAAAACAAACCAAGCCTTGACTCTAAAGAAGAGGTGGTTGAATTGTTAGATTCTCAAAAGAACTAAGCCATAAAGGATTTTTTTGAAATAGGAAAGTAAGGGATCACTGTTAGAGTTGCCAAAGAAATTATCATGTTCCAAATATTTACTGTGTGTCAATATATATCTCATTGACAATGAAAATTTTCCAGCTTTTTAAAATGCAGTTGAAGGTCCTAAGAGTAATAATGTCTATGTTCGCTCAAGGAATATTTAGCAGAAAAATATGACATCTTCATTCGAAACTTCAAGAACTTGTATTGTTTTCTTTTTATATATTGAGCTATAATTTACATACCACTTAATTCACCCTTTTCAAGTGTACCAGACAGTAGTTTTTCATATATTCACAATGGTCATCTTAGACAAGCCATCCTATGAGGGAAATAACTCCCCCAAAGGAGCATTTATGATGCAGCATTTCTATTTGGTGTTTTGTTTTTACATAGTTGATAATTTTTAAAAGAGCATGTATTTGGATGTTCTTTTCTTTTCTTTTCATTACCAATTTTGGTATTTTTCCAGTGTGAGATGAGTTTTCAGGAACAAATTAAATGTATTATATTGCACCAATAGGATATGGGTTTAACTTATGACAGTTTAATGCCAAATCTTGGTTCAGAAAACAACAGGCTACAAGTTATTTGCAAACAGTATGATTGTGTACTTGAGAAACTCCAGAGAATAAACCAAGGATGTGTTAGAATTGATAAGAGTTCAGTCAAGTAGCTAAATACAAGATAATATGAGCAAAAAATCAATTTTTCTGGCATACTAATGATGCCAGGGTTCTTGTTTGCAGAGTTGAAGAATGAACTTATCAAACAATCAAGGTAGGAGAACCAGGGCAGAGGATTTTATTTAGAAATAAAGTGAGAGGAAAGAGCTCCTGCCTCACGCCAGGAGGGGACAAGAGAGCCCCGAGTGATGCTTTGTCTAGGGGATTTATAGGTCGTTGAGGATTTTTTTTGGAAATTGAGGGCTTGGGGTGTGGACTTGTACCACCTGCCCTGCCCTCAAGGTGGGCTGGGTTATTGTCTGTTTGCTAGGGCTGTTTACAGGGAAGTCACCGGTTATGCTGAGATACCCTTCCCTGTTTGTGAAACACTCAAACATTCCAGGCCAGGTTGCTTCTGACCTTTTGACCTTTAGCTGATCACTGAAGATGTCTATATTCTTAGTCTGGTATCTTTACCCTAGAGAATTAGTGTGACCTTGACTTTGCATAATGCTTAACACAGAGTTTCAATAGGGACTTCTTTGCCCATTGTTATATTGTTCTGACTGTAAATATCCTGCCCTGCTTTTTCCGGAGGCCCTCACCCTACTCTGACTACACCCACGGTCCCTGTCTCACTAACAATAACCTATGAAAAATATAATAGGAAAAAGATTTACAAAAATTTATTGAGATATTTAAAGGAATGAGTAAATAAATAACAGAGATATGCCATGCTCATGGATGAGAAAACCCAATATTGTGAAGATGTTAATTATTCCAAAGTTAAATTGAATGTTTAATGTACTTCCAATTAAGATCCTAATAGGGTTGGCACTTGAGAACATTATTCTAAAATTCATCTGAAAGAATAAGAGGTCAAAAATACCCAGGCAATTTTTGAAAACTTAGAGTAATGACGAGGAACTACCATAACTAGATGTTAGAACACATTATAAATATTCAAACATTAAAATAAAATAGTACTGGAACAAAAATAGATACATAGGTAAATGGAACAGAGCAGAGAATCCAGAAACAGATTAGATGATAGATAGACAGATAGATAGGTACATGACAGGTAGGTAGATAGATAGAGATGTTAGGTAGGAAAATAGATACGAGCAGGGCAGAAAGAGAAAAAGGGCAGGAAAGTCCTCTAAAAAGACCCAGAGTTAATCAATTAAAGCTCAAAAGGCCAGGAGCAACTTGGCCTGGAATGTTTGAATATTCCCCAGATAAAGGAGGGAACCTCAGCATAGTCCATCTTTATTGTGTTAATCATGCAGGCCCAGCTTATTTTTTACCTTTATCTATATGGTGCTTTTTTTCTCCTTGGGCCTTAATCAAGTAGTTTCTAACCTAGGCAACTAATTTAGCATGCAGGCTAAGCCATAAACAACATAGTGAAAGGCAGGAAGGATTCCATCTTAAAGACTGTATTTTAATACCCAGGAAGTTAAGAAGATTCTTAACTTACTCTTTAGCAAACAGACAACAATTCTGCCCACCTTGGGGGCTGGGCAGGCAGTCTTGTTTGATATACTCCCAGACCAAGATGCCCAGTATCTCACGGAGAAATCAGAGCAGGAAATTCCTTGTGTTGTCAATTTTTAATATTCAGGAACCACTTAATGAGTCTGCACCCCCAGGGCCCTTTGTTACATTCCTGAAAATCCTTAAAAGGGGGAACCCCCAACCTTTCAGGGTGCTCCTCTCTCTGAGGTCACCCACACTTTCTAAGTGTGTAACCTTTTAATCTTAAACTCTTTTCAACCTTTCTGGGCATCTCTCCTTGCTGAGGTTGAAAGAAGAGAGGGGCTGCAAACTCAGCAGTCCACGCAGGTTTATTGCTGAACCTGAGAGGGCCCCCTCTGTCCTGGCCAGCAGAACAAAGGAAAAGGGATCTCTAACAGGTCAAGAGGCTTTTTATGGCCAGGGTTTTGGTGGGCTCTTTGAGGGGAGGGGTCAGGGGAAAGGTGGGCTTGTGGCTTGCTGACTTGTCCTCTGGAGGATGCTTGTAGCCTAAGTAAGATGACACCTAGGTCTCTCTGAGATGGTGGGTGGGCTTATTCAAAAGATGGTATTCAGGTCCGGATTCTATCAGAGGTGGCCTGTACTTTTTCCCTCTTTAAGTAACTTTAAATAAAACTTTTACTTTGCTTCACTGCTGATGCCGGGGTTCTTGTTCACGAAGCCGAAGTATGAGCTTCATAAACACTCAAGGTAGGAGAGCAAGGTACAGGCGTTTATTTAGAAATAAAGTGAAAGGACAGAGCTCCTGGCTCACGCTAGGAGGGGACAAGAAAGCCCAGTGTGGTGCGTTGTCTAGGGGTTTTATAGGCAGATGAGGATTTTTTGAGAACATGAAAAGAAGTTCAGGGATGCAGACCTGCTAAGTGCTGTCTGAACACCCAGAATTAACTTAACACAAGGAATTTCTTGCCCCATCTCTCTCTCCGGGATACTGGCGTCTTGGTCTAGGAGCATATCAAAAGGCGGCCTGCTCAGACCCCAAGGTGGGCTGAGCTATTGTCTGTTTGCTAAAGAGTAAGTTAAGAATCTTGCTTCTTAAACTTCCTGGGTGTTAAAATGCAATCTTATCTTTAACGTAGAATCTTTTTTGCCTTTTAATATGTTGTTTACAGCTGGGACTGCATGCTAAATTAGTTGCCCAGTTTGCAAAACCACCCCATCAGATCTGAAAGAGGAAAGACAGCACATAGGCCTGGGCCTTTTAGCATGCTAAAGTGAATCTTACAAGTGATTAGCATAATAACAACATGGGCTACTCTTCTTTATCTGGGGATCACCAACTGATCTCACTGAAGAATGACCCTAGAGCTTAATGTTTAACACAGAGTTTTGGTAGGGGGTTTCCTTGCATGTAGTAACATTGCTCTGACTGCAAATATTCTGCCTTGCTTTTCCTGGAGGCCCTCCCCCTACTCTGACTACACCCACAGTCCCTGTCTCATTCCCCCCTCTACAGATGGAAACCCTAGCTGCTGCGAGGGAAAGGGGCGACTACTGCTCTGGCTGCTTCATGCTGAGAGGGGGCGCACTAAGGGGTGCAGCTATGTCTCCATCAGTGGTCAGTCAAGAGGGCCTCGGAAGATGGGCACTTCCACCTGGGTTCTATTTCTATCACCATTTGCAGTTTTGTGGCTTCTAGGCGAGATTTAGTCTCTCTGCTTACAGTTCCCTCATGGTGTCTTCCCTCAGGAGAAAATGGAGGGGGCCTCCTCAGGGCCTACAAAGATTTTTCCTTGGCCCTAGTGCTTTCTAGGCCAAAATGAGACCCCATCGCAATCATACAACATTATTGTCTGAGTATGCAGCAAAATCAGAGGCCATGATCCTTCAGAATTTGCAGAGGAATTTAAGGAATTGAAAGGGGTTTCTGCTCAGGCATTCCTGAACAGGCTTCCCTCAAGTGCCACAGGTCCAAGCTCACTTCTATCCAGTGCCTGCATAGCAAAAGAGTATCAAGTGGGACAATGAATAGAGAGGCTGGAAGGAAAGTAGACTAGTGGGAAGGTTCCTTGTTGGGGGAAGGGAAGAGGCCTTCAGACTCACTGCTGCCCTAAGTCTAAGACTTATCAAAGGGAGCCCACCTCTTTTCGACCTCCACAACAGAAACCACTGAAGTCTCGAGGCATAATGTCTGAGGAAAAATTAAGAAGTGTTTAGAGCCTAATTCCTGACTCTCTGGATATGACAGAACTTTTACTCGACAGCCAATTTTCCTCTTTTTCCCAGTAACTGGAAGAAAGCCTAGGTTAGGGAACTGGAGAGTCAGAAAACAGCAGTCATGCTAATAGCTGGAGGAGGACTCCACCTGCTTGACAAACCCAACTGCCTGGATGTAAGCCAGGAAACACAGCCCAAAAGCATCTGTGCAAACGAGTCCTCCCTGAAGACAAGCAGAGTCTGGGACATGCCCCACTCCTTATCCCCAAGATCTCTCACATCATACAACATATACAGGTCATTACAGCACATGTTGTTCCTAGAGGATTAGCAGTTCAGCAAATGTGTCAGCCTGAATTGCTATCTGTCCCACATTGCTCAGTGCTTTCAAGCTCTCACAACATTATTCTTTCACTATTTTAACAAATGTTTATGGAGCTCCTATGTGACATCCTACATCAACCTTGTACCTCATGGTTTTAGCAGTAATGGCAATCATTGCATGACAGAATTATCTCATCAGACATTGTACAATGATGTTCTAATATTTCTATCACCCCATCCATATAATGCACAGCTCTCATAATACAGTATATTAATGTCTCACTTCCAAATCCAATACCTCTGACCTGTTCCTTCCCTCTCAAAAAAGGTAAACATTTTTGTTAATTTAAGTTTTTTAAATCATTCTAGAGTTATTTTTGCAATTAGATACACTTGGATGTATACATTTGTATGTACGCATATATATTTGTATCTCCTCTTTTTAAGTGTATTTTTCTATTGAAATATAGTCGCTATACAATATATATACATTTTTTTGGTATTGTTAATCCACAATTACATGTGCAACATTATGGTTACGAAACTCCTCACTTCATCAACTCCCGCCCACATACCCCATTACAGTCACTGTCCATCAGTGTAGTGAGATGCTATAGAATTACTATTTGTCTTCTCTGAGTTGTACAGCCCTCCCTGGTCCCCACCCCCCGACATTATGTCTGCTATTCATAATGCCCCTTTTTCCACCTTGTCCCTCCCTTCCCACCTATCCTCCTCAGTTCCTTTCCCTTTCGTCACTATTAGTCCATTCTTGGGTTCTGTGAGTCTGCTGCTCTTTTGTCCCTTCAGTTTTTTTCTTTGTTCTTATACTCCACATATGAGTGAAATCATTTGATACTTGTCTTTTTCCACTTGGCTTATTTCACTGAGCATAATACCCTCTAGCTCCATCCATGTTGTTGCAAATGGTAGGATTTGTTTTCTTCTTATGGCTGTATAATATTCCATTGTGTATATGCACCACATCTTCTTTATCCATTCATCTACTCATGGACACTTAGGTTGCTTCCATTTCTTGGCTATTGTAAATAGTGCTGCGATAAACATAGGGGTGCATATGTCTTTTTCAAACTGGGCTGCTGCATTCTTAGGGTAAATTCCTAGGAGTGGGATTCCTGGGTCAAATGGTATTTCTATTTTGAGTTTCTTGAGGAACCTTCATACTGCTTTAAACAATGGTTTAAATAATTTCCATTCCCACCAGCAGTGTAGGAGGGTACCCCTTTCTCCACATCCTTGCCAACATTTGATGTTGTTTGTGTTTTTGATGCTGGCCATCCTTAATGGTGTGAGGTGATATCTCATTGTGGTTTTAATCTGCATTTCTCTGATGATTAGCGATGTGGAGCACCTTTTCATGTGCCTGTTGGCCATCTGAATTTCTTCTTTGGAGAAGTGTCTATTCATGTCCTCTGCCCATTTCTTAATTGGACTATTTGCTTTTTGTTTGTTGAGGTGCGTGAGTTCTTTATATATTTTGGACGTCAAACCCTTATCAGATATGTCATTTATGAATATATTCTCCCTCACTGTAGGATGTCTTTTTGTTCTACTGATGGTGTACTTTGCTGTACAGAGGCTTTTCAGCTTGATATAGTCCCACTTGTTCATTTTTGCTTTTGTTTCCCTTGCCTGGGGAGATATGTTCATGAAGAAGTTGCTCATGTTTATGTCCAAGAGATTTTTGCCTATGTTTTTTTCTAAGAGTTTTATGGTTTCATGGCTTACATTCAGGTCTTTGATCCATTTTGAGTTTACTTTTGTGTATGGGGTTAGACAGTAGTCCAGTTTCATTCCCTTACATGTAGCTGTCCAGTTTTGCCAACACCAGCTGTTGAAGAGGCTGTCATTTCCCCATGGTATATCCATGCCTCCTTTATCGTATATTAATTGACCGTATAAGTTTGGGTTAATGTCTGGACTCTCTATTCTGTTCCACTGGTCTGTGGGTCTGTTCTTGTGACAGTACCAGATTGTCTTGATTACTGTGGCTTTGTAGTAGAGATTGAGTCTGGGAGCGTAATTCACCCTGTTTTATTCTTCCTTCTCAGGATTGCTTTGGCTATTTGGAGTCTTTTGTGGTTCCATATGAATTTTAAAACTGTTTGTCCCAGTTCATTGAAGAATGCTGTTGGTATTTTGATAGGGATTGCATTGGATCTGTAGATTGCTTTAGGTGGTATAGCCATTTTGACAATATTTATTCTTCCTAGCCAAGAGCACGGGATGAATTTCCATTTGTTAGTGTCCTCTTTAATTTCTCTTAGGAGTGTCTTATAGTTTTCAGGGTATAGGTCTTTCACTTACTTCGTTAGGTTTATTCCTAGGTATTTTATTCTTTTTGATGCAATTGTGAATGGAATTGTTTTCCTGATTTATCTTTCTATTAGCTCATCATTAGTGTATAGGAAAGCAAAAGATTTCTGTGTATTGATTTTGTATCCTGAAACTGTGCTGAATTTAGATATTAGTTCTAATAGTTTTGTAGTGGAGCATTTAGGGTTTTTTATGTACAATATCATGTCATCTGGAAATAGTGACAGTTTGACTTCTTCTTTACCAATCTGAATGCCTTGTATTTCTTTTTTGTCTGATTTCTTTGTTTTGTCTGATTGCCGTTTCTAGGACCACCAATAGTATGTTGAATAACAGTGGGGAGAGTGGGCATCCCTGTCTTGTTCACAGTCTTAAATGAAACGCTTTCAGCTTCTCACTGTTAAGTATGATGTTGGCTGTGGGTTTGTCATATATGGCCTTTATTACGTTGAGGTAATTGCCCTCTATGCCCATTTTGTTGAGAGTTTTTATCATGAATGGATGTTGAATTTTGTCAAATGCTTTTTCAGCATCTATGGAGATGATCATGTTGCTTTTGTTCTTCTTTTTGTTAATGTGGTGGATGATATTGATGGGATGATATTGATGGATTTTCAAATGTACCATCCTTGCATCCCTGAGATGAATCCCACTTGATCATGGTATATTATCCTCTTGATGTATTTTTGAATTTGGTTTGCTAATATTTTGTTGAGTATTTTTGCATCAATGTTCATCAGTGATATTGGTCTGTAATTTTCTTTTTGGTGGGGTCTTTGCCCGGTTTTGGTATTAGAGTGATGCTGGCTTCATAGAATGAGTTTGGAAGTATTCCCTTCTCTTCTGTTTTATGGAAAACTTTAAGGAGAATAGGTATTATTTCTTCTTTATATTCCTGATAAAATTCAGCGGTGTATCCCTCTGGCCCGGGGGGTTTGTTCTTGGGTAGTGTTCTGATTAGCGGTTCAATTTCATTGCTAGTAATTGGTCTGTTTAGGTTTTCTGTTTCTTCCTTGGTACTCTTGGAAGGTTGTATTTTTCTATGAATTTGTCCATTTCTTCTAGGTGTCCCAGGTTGTTAGCATATAGATTTTCATAGTATTCTCTAATAATTCTTTGTATTTTTGTGGGGTCGTCGTGATTTTTCCTTTCTCATTTCTGATTCTTTTTATGTGTGTAGATTCTCTTTTTGTCTTAATAAGTCTGGCTAGGGGTTTATCTATTTTGTTTATTTTTTCAAAGAACCAGCTCTTGATTTCATTGATTTTTTCTATTGTTTTATTCTTCTCAATTTTATTAATTTGTTCTCTAATCTTTATTATGTCCCTCCTTCTGGTGACTTTGGGCCTCATTCGTTCCTCTTTTCCCAATTTCAATAATTGTGACTTTAGACTATTCATTTGGGATTGTTCTTCCTTCATAAATAGGCATGGATAGCAATATACTTTCCTCTTAGGACTGCCTTTGCTGCGTCCCACAGAAGTTGTGGCTTTGTGCTGTTGTTGTGGTTTGTCTCATATATTGCTTGATCTCTGTTTCAATTTCATCGCTGATCCGTTGATTATTTAGGAGCATGTTGTTAAGCCTCCAAGTATTTGTGGGCCTTTTTGTTTTCTTTGTACAATTTATTTCTAGTTTTATTCCTTTGTGATCTGAGAAGTTGGTTAGTAGACTTTCAGTGTTTTCGAATTTACTGAAGTTCTTTTTGTGGCCTAGTATGTGGTCTATGCTGGAAATTGTTCCATGTGCACTTGAGGAGAATGTGTATCCTGCTGCTTTTGGTGTAGAGTTCTGTAGATGTCTGCTAGGTCCATCTGTTCTAGTGTGTTGTTCAGTGCCTCTGTGTCTTTACTTATTTTCTGTCTGGTTGATCTGTCCTTTGGAGTGAGTGGTGTGTTGAAGTTTCCTAAAATGAATGCATTGCTGTCTGTTTCCTCCTTTAATTCTGTTAGTATTTGTTTCACATATGTTGGTGCTCCTGTGTTGGGTGCCTATACATTTATAATGCTTATATCCTCTTGTTGGACTGACCCCTTTATTATTATGTATGTCCTTCTTTATCTCTTGCTACTTTCTTTGTTTTGAAGTCTATTTTGTCTGATATAAGTACTGCAACACCTGCTTTTCTCTCCCTGTTGTTTGCATGAAATATATTTTTCTATCCCTTCACTTTTAGTCTGTGTATATCTTTGGGTTTGAGGTGAGTCTCCTGTAAGCACCATGTAGACGGGTCTTGATTTTTTATCCATTCTATTACTCTGTGTCTCTTGATTTGTGCATTCAGTCCATTTACATTTAGGGTGACTATCGATAGGTATGTACTTATTGCCATTGCTGGCTTTAGATTCGTAGTTACCAAAGGTTCAAGGGTAGCTTCTTTACTATCTAACAATCTAACGTAAGTCCCTTGTTAAACTATTATAAAGACAGCCTGATGATTCTTTATTTCTCTCCCTTCTTATTTTTCTTCCTCCATTCTTTATATGCTAGGTGTTTTATTCCGTACTCTTTTATGTTTCCTTTGACTGTTTTTGTGGATGGTTGATTTCATTCTTTGCCTTTAGTTAGGATTTGGATGGTCTGCTTTCTTTGCTATGATTTTATTTTCTCTGGTGACATCTTTTTAGGCTTAGGAGTGCTTCCATCTAGAGCAGTCCCTTTGAGATATCCTGTAGAGGTGGTTTGTGGGAGGCAAATTCCCTAAACTTTCGCTTCTCTGGGAATTGTTTAATCCATCCCTCAAATTTAAATGATAATCGTGCTGGATACGGTATTCTTGGTTCAAGGCCCTTCTGTTTCATTACGTTACATATGTCATGCCATTCTCTTCTGGCCTGTAAGGTTTCTTTTGAGAAGTCTGATGATAGTCTAATGGGTTTTCCTTTGTAGGTGATCTTTTTTCTCTCTCTGGCTGCCTTTAATACTCTGTCCTTTTCTTTGATCTTTGCCATTTTAATTATTATATGTCTTGGTGTTGTCTTCCTTGGGTCCCTTGTGTTAGGAGATCTGTGGGCTGCCATGGTCTCAGAAACTATTTCCTTTCCCAACATGGGGAAGTTTTCCTCAATTATGTCTTCAAAGACACTTTCTATCCCTTTTTCTCTCTTCTTCTTCTTCTGGTACTCCTATAATGTGAATATTGTTCCATTTGGATTGGTCACACAGTTCTCTTCATATTCTTTCATTCCTAGAGATCCTTTCATCTCTCCCTGCCTCAGCTTCTCTGTACTCCTGTTCTCTTATTTCTATTCCATTAACAGTCTCTTGCACCTCTTCCAGTCTGCTCTTGGGTCCGTCAATCGATTGTTTCATTTCTGTAATGTGACTCCTGACTTCCTCCCTTAGCTCTTGCGTATTTCTCTGTAGGTCCATCAACATAGTTAAGACTTTTATTTTGAACTCTCTTTAAGGAAGATTGTTCAAATCTATCCCACCAGGCCTTCTCTCTGTGGTTGTCTGGGTGATCCTTGACTGGACCACATTCTTCTGTCTTTTCATGGCGACAGAAGTGGTCGTTGACAGGTGCCACGTGTGTCAGCTGGGAGAACAAAGTACCTTCCTGCTTGTTGTTTTCCTTTCCCTTCTCTACAGCCTGTGCTGGTTACATCCACACCACGAGGCAGTCTCTGGGATAATCCCCTGAGCTGCTATGTACGGGTCTGCCCTCAGGCTAGCCTAGAGCACAGCGGGGGTTTTCAGCCACGCTGGGAGCATTTTTCGCCCCTTGGTGCCTTCCAGACCTTGATCTGGCTCCTGCGGCCCTTCCCAGTTAGCTGCGTGCCCGCCGGGAGGAGATTCTGTGTGGCTGCTGTGCGCAGGGCTGCTCTCACGCTGATCCGCAGTTGTGGTGGATCCTCTGGACCGTTTGCGGCGCCGGCCGGGGGGGATGAATGGCAGACTGCTTATCACCATGAGGGGCTTCGGCGGGGCTGCTTTACCCATCAGCCAGTTAGGGGGCCTGAAATTCCTCAAGATTCCCAGCCTGCTGGGCTGAGTGCCCTGAGACAATTTTGTTCTGCTTTTGGGCCCTTGTCTCTTTAAGACTTCAAAAAAAGCGCCCTCTTTTCTTTTGTCCCGGGGGAGCCAGCTGTGGGGATCTGCTCGCAGTCTCTGTCTCGTGTCCTGCCCTTCCATTTGTCTAATCTCCAACACACCATGCGATGTTTGTCTGTGCTCCCAATGCAGATTACCAGGGCTGGTTATTTAGCAGTCCTGTGCTTCCACTCCCTCCCTACTCTGATTCTTTTCCTCCTGCTTGTGATCTGGGGTGGGGGAATGCTCAGGTCCCACCGGGTCGCAGCTTTGTATGTTACCTGCTTTGTGAGGCACTGAGTTCTCGCAGATGTAGCTGTAGCCTGGCTGTTGTTCTGTATCTTGTGGTCTCTCTTTTAGGAATAGTTGTATTTGTTGTATTTTCACAAATATATAGGGTTTTGGGAGGAGATTTCTGCCGCCCTGCTCATGCTTCCATATTCCCAGAATGCGAGGGGGTCCCTTTTTTAATCTTTGACTCAGACTGAGTCCCCACCCTGGATGGAATATGCTGCAGTCCCTGAGGAGATTGGGGCTTTCCATGGTATATTGCTGCAGCTTATTTAGGGTGGCTCCTAAGGCTTGGAGCTGTTCTCTTGCTCCCTTATCTCCTACCTGGCATAGGTTCCACTGGAGGCTTGCTTCCTGGACATGGGGGAGGGTGTCCATACAGTAATTCAAAAGGGGGAAAGCCTTGAGTCCCAGGTGTGCAGCGAGCACACAGGAGAGCCAGGGGCAGTAGGTCCATCCATGGGAGGCCAGTTTCTTGGCAAAACTCAGCTAGGGTTCCTTTGAGGGTGCGATTCATTCGCTTCACTTTCCCTGAACTTTGTGGCCTGTATGCAGTGTGGTATTTTCAGGTAATGTTGAAAGATTTAGTGCATCTACTACAAAGGCAGGTCCACTGTCACTGTGAATTGTAGACGGTAGGCTAAACTGGGGCACAATTTTTCTCAGGAGGACTTTGGCTACCTCCTGGCTTCATTCTGTCCTGGTTGGGAAAGCTTTGAGCCACCCAGAGTATGTACACACTATTACTAGGAGGTATCCGAGCCCTCTGCTTGGCTGGACATCTGTGAGGTCTATCTCAAGGTCTTCAAAGGGTGCAACTCCTGCTCTTTGGACACTGGGCGGGGGTCGTGGTGCAGATCGAGCGTTCTTTCTGGCACAAGTCATGCACTGCTCACTTACTGACCGGCACAATGCTGGCAACTGGCCGATGTGAAGTATTGCCTTTTTTTTGAGGAGGGCTTCTAGTGCAGTTTTTCCTAGGTGGGTGAGCTGATGGTATTTGCTGATTAGATGCCTTCCAGTTGCAGTTGGGACAAAGATGCGTTTGTCAGGCAGCATTTACCATTTTCTTTTTAGTTAGGGCGGCTCCTTCAGCTATGGCTCAGTCCTTTTCTTTTTCTAGTGTGCTTGGGTGGAGGGGCCTCCAGTGGGGGTGTTAGGGCCATAGTGAGGGAAGGAGCTTTATCTGTTTTTTATTGGCCACTGTACTAGCTGTTTTATCTGCTAGCTGGTTCCCCTGTGTTATAGGGTTGTTTTCCTTTTGATGTTCTTTGCAATGCAGAATTGCTACTTTTTTTATGTACAAAGAGATTGAAGGGCTTTTTTATATCTGGCAGGCCTAGGGCTGGTGCCTGTTCTGAAGCAGCATTCATTTCCAGGAAGGTGGCTCTTGCATCTTTTGGCCAGACAGGGGGCTTTCAGTCTGCCCCCACCCCCACCCCCAGGAGGCTGTAGAGGGGTCTTGTCATTGCTAGGAATCCGGGAATCCAGATTCTGCAGAACCTAGTGGCCCCCAGGAATTCTCTTATGCTATGTTTTGTCTGTGGCTGGGGTAAGGAGTTAATGACCTTTTTCCTCTTTGGCCCTAGTGCCCTTTCTCCCTGGGTGAGGAGGAAGCCCAAGTACCGCACTCACTGCTGGTAGATTTGTGCTTTTTTCTATGAGGCTCAGTACCCTGAGTCTGACCAGAGTTGCTGGTGGGCCTTTGTGCCTTTTGCACACTTTTCCTGGGTGTCACTGGCAAGGAGGAGGTCATCTACATACTGCAGGAGAGTGCAGTACATGGCATGCGTCAGAAAGCTTGCAAGGTCTGCAGCCAATGCCTCTCCAAAGAGAGTGGGTGAGTTCTTGAACCCTTGTGGAAGCTGCATCCATGTTAACTGCATCTGCCACCCGGTATCCAGTTCAGTCCATTCAAAGGCAAACAAGAGCTGGCTTTGGGGGACCAGCCAGAGGCAAGTGAACCATTTGGCAGACTCTGGGATCTGGCTGAGGTGGGTGTATGGATTTGGGACCACCGGGTGTAAAGAAACAGTCACGTTGTTAATGGCTCACAGGTCTTAAACAGGCCGGTACCCTCCTCCTGGCTTTTTGACTGGTAGAAGCGGGGTGTTCCAGGGCAACTGACTCTCGATTACAATGCCTGCCTCTCTAAGTCTGATCAGGTGTGCTTGGATGCCTGCTCTCGCCTCTTGTGAGAGGGGGTACTGCCACTGTCTTTGTGGCTCCGAGAATAGTTGCAGTCTTTTCACTGAAGGGGGCTACAGGGAGGATGACCACAGAGTGTTCTTCCCCTGTGTCAACCATAAAAGTCATGTTTTGGCCGCCCACTTTCATTTTGACCATGGGCTCATGGGGGCCGAGAGTGAGAGAGCCCGGTCCTTGTCAATCTGAGTCTGTTCCTGCCAGGCCAGTGAGCCTTTCCCCATGGGGCTCCCCCCGGTAGTGACTGGGCTTTGGGGCATTGCCTCGGTTGGGGCATTCATTCTTCCAATGCCCTTTCTCTTCACCGTAAGCACACTGTTCCGTGGTTGGGGGGGTCCTAGGCCTCCCTCCTCTTGGCGATTGTCTTTTCTCTGCCTTTTGGTCATCTCTCTTTCTTTTAGAGCAGCTGCCAGGAGGCTGGCCTTTTCCTTCATTTCTCTTTCAGCCTCTCTGTCACCCTGACCTTCTCTTTTTAGATATACTTTGTTGGCAATTTTAATCAGCTGAGTGATATTCATCTCAGCAAATCCTTCAAGTTTTTGGAGCTTTCCTTTGATGTCTGGGTGGTTTCAGCTATGAATGAGGTGTTGACCATTCGTTGGCTCCCTGGTGACTCAGGATTGAAGGGAGTGAAGGTGTGATAAGCGTCACACAGTCTTTCACACTAGTCCCCAGGAGACTCTCCTGATTGTTGACTGACTGAAGAAACTTTGCTCGTGTTCATAGTCTTTATGGACCCGGATTTGATCCCCTGGAGGAGGGCGTCCTGATATCAGCGGATCTGGTGCTGTCCCTCAGGGGTGGTGAAGTTCCACTTGGGGTGCTCCTTGGGGACAGCGATTTTGGCCCATGCACCCCGATCAAGGACCCCGGCTGCCTCCTCTCTTCTGTTGTGAACAGGGTGTGGAGAAGCTATTGACAATATTTTTTAGGTCGGCCAATGGATTTGGAAGAAGAATTTCATGAGATCAACCAGGGCTTGAGGCTTTTCTGAGGGGGTATCAGTCGTGGAGAAGGGTTGATAGTAAAACATGGACCAGCTGGGCTGGATGATCCCATATTTATTACGTCTTTCAGGCTCCCGTATCTCTTGCACTGGCATCTGAAGGGCTCCTGCTCCCGGCTGAGGGTGCAGTCTGGCTTCTGTTCCAGGAGAGAGTAGGTTCACTGGTTCTGGAGTTGGCGGGGAAGTCCACCATGGCGGGGTATCTGGGACCAGGGGCTGGATGCAAATGGCCTTGGGGGCGCATAAGGTGGGGGCAATATTAGCTCTTCTTCTGGGTCACCAGCAAGAATCTGCAGATGCTCAGGCTTCTGTTGATTCTTTGTAGGCTTCTTTGTTGAAGCGACTAAGACCCTACCCTGTCCCTGCCTGTTGCAAGCGAATCGCACCCAAGGGGGAAGGGTCTGGGCAACTCCTAACCAGGAGTTAATATATGGAAACTGGTCAGGATGACCTGGATCTCCACTGATGACCCACCAGACCTGGCAGACTGTCGGGACATCTAGGGCCCCTTCTGGAGGCCATCCTACACTAAAGGTGGGCCATTTAGATTTACACAGCTTTTTCAACCTGCTGGGAGTTAATTTTATTCTGTGGGTTTTTTTTTTTTTGAAAAATCCCTTCCTCAAATTTTTGATCATGGTGTCAAGAACTGCGGGTTTGCTGTGCCCTGACCCCTGACGTGTCTGTGTAACGGTGCTGTGACAACAGACAAGGGAGGGGTGCCTCCTCTACGGAGGAGACCAATCAGGTGCCCATCCGTTCGTGCTCCTCTCAGAGTCTTTGATCAGCCTTGACTAAGTTGCACCTGTAATAAGGCCCGGGCCAGGTCAGCTGAAGCTGAGTCACCATTATGTCATGGCAGCCAACCGCGAATACGGGGAAGGGCCCACTCAGATTCCGTAGCGCAGGCCGTGGAATCACAGATTCAGTGCAGACTGAATGGCTTCAGGCACCCCGCACACTCACTCACACACTCAGACCAGAGTTTAAACATTCCCCCCCTGGGAATGTCTACCTATGAGACTTCTAAGGTGTGTGATCAGGCTCCCCCTCCACCCCAACAGGTGGGAACTGGCTGGGTCAGGGGCCCCACGGTCTTCTCAGATTTGACGTCAGAACCAGGTCCTCACCTGCCAAGCCAACTTGAGTTCGGCAGGAACAGCAGAGCAGGGCTGGCATGGGACAACCGGGCTGGAGACTGCTGAAAGATCAGGCAGGGCATGCCTTCTCTGTTGCGATCACCCATTCCGTCACCACCCTGCCATTGCCCAAACCGGTGGCAACAAAGGGCCAGTGCGGTTGGGTTTCCCAGTCAGGGAACCAGATGTTATGGAAAAACCTGAAAAAACCTGGACTGGATCACTGACAGAAGAACCAAGTGGCACTCAGAGGCCTTGGAGTCTTGAGGCTTTAATTTTACACCAGCAGGCTCAGAAGGGAGAATCTTCCAAGGTCTGATCCCCGAACAAAGGCAAGGGGAACAATATATATCTTTCTGCTTCCTTATCTGCAACATTTCTATGTGCACAGCAAGCAAGCAAAGGGGAGTAAGTTTAGGGAGTGAGCTTAGGGAGTGAGTGCCTGGCAGAGCGGGAATTAAGGGAGTGTTCTGTTGTTTTTGCTGAGAAGCAGAAGGGAGCCACCTGGACTACATTGCTGTCCTTGTAAATTTTTCCCTATCAGAAGAACAGTCTTCGACAAGTCCATGGCATGGGAAGAAAAGAAGGGTAGGAAGGGGGACTGTTCTGTATTAAAAGCAAATTAAGATCTTGCCACAGGACTCAAACCGGAGTCTCATCCAGTCTTAGAATCCAGTCACCAGTCTGAGAAATACAGAGGACCCTGCTGAAATACACCAAGAGCATGCAGTCAGCAAGTCCAGGCTGTGGGAAATTCTTCAGGTTGAATATGGGTTCTTCAAAAGATAAATTGTCAGGAAGAGAAAGGGATGGAGGGGGATCCTGTAGATTAAAACAGACTTAAACTCTTCAAAAATGCCAAGGTCATAAAAGACAAGGGAAGGCCAGGAAACTATCACAGATTGGAAGAAACTAAGGAGACATGATGACTGAATACAGTAGGCAGACTGGTAGAATCCTGGAACAGAAAAGGGACATTAGTAGGAAAAAAATAGTGCAATTCAAACAAAGTCTGGAGTTAGGTTAGCAGTAATATACCAGTATTGGCTTCTTAGCTGTGATGACTATACCATAGTTCCATAAGATGTTAACATAGGGGAAGCTAGATGAAGGGTGTGGGAAACTCCCCATATTATCTTTGCAAATCTCCCATAAATCTGAAAGTCTTCCAGAATAAAAAGTTTAAAAAAGAGAAACTTTAAGGGACATATCCATTTTTTTAATGGGAAAGACGTAACCATAGCCATTAGGGAAGTTTGCATAATAAATAAAACCATAGGAATGCGACCAAAAGACGCTAAATGTCAGGATGATGACTATTTTGGGAGGAGAAAGGGGGTTGTGATTGGAATGGGTGCATGAGAGGCTTCTAGTGTAGTTGAAAAAGTTCTATTTCCTGACCTAGTGACAGCTGCAAGGCCACTGTCTTATAATAATTCATTGAGCCATACATTTGTTTTTAGGTGGTTTCCTGTATCTAGGTTTTATTTTACAATGAAAACTTAAAGACAGAGAGAGAGAGACTGAAGAGACATAATGTCCAAAAATAATCAGTATACTTTCTTTGGATCCTGATTCAAATGAAC